>OU342735.1:104284850-104613329 GCA_910589765.1 Avena atlantica
TAAGAGTATCATCTCATACTTCTACTTACAACACTACCATATCATAACACTAGCCCAGCAACAATCTAAACTAGACGCCTCTAATTTATCCATTGCAAGTTTTACGTGGCTTAGGGCTTTCGAGATAGAACCGTTCTTACCTACGAACATGAACCATAACGAGGATAATCAAATTGCTGACAACTCGCTTGCAAAATAGATATTGACTATAGTAGGAGAGACAGACACCCGCTAGCCACTTATGCAAACTAGTTTCATGTCAAGCGTGGAACAGGTCTCATGTGCGAGGACATGTAAAGTTTGTCCGGGCCGCTTCATCCCACTATGCCACCAATATCCAAAATTACAACAAAGGAGCAACAACATGATTATCATCGCCCACATACTCATATGTGTACTACCCGTGTAAAGTATCTACGCATAGATCCGGCTCTGATACCACTATAGGGTTCGTAGCATAGAAAACAAAAAATTTCCTACGATGTGAACTATATACCAAGATCTATCTACTAGATACAAATAACGGGCGGATGTATATCCGTAGAGAACATACCCTTGAATACCGACAAAGCTTAACGAGTTCAACTCGTGGTTGATGTAGACGATCTCTTGCCGATCTCAAGATCGAGAGGAAGTCCTAGCGCCGCAAATCAGCAGCGCATCCGTGCTTGCACACACGTTCGAGGCACCGAGCAACCTCTGCCTCCTCGCTCCAGCGATGCAGCGGAAGCACAACTCTTTCTTGCCGAATAGCCACCGGGAACATGTATCTCGCTAGTCCGAGACCATGGGGGATAAATTCTAGAGGGGGAGAGAGATCCTTCACGAGGAGGTGTGAGAGACAAGTGAGGAGGGGGGCTCCTTTTATAGGAGGAGGGGGGAACCCCAAAGGGGTGGCCGGCGCATGGGGCTGCCCCCTTTCCCTCCCCTCTTCATGTGGGTGGACACTCCACTCACAAATCTCCTTTAAATTCCCTCCACTCAAAAGTCCACTCAAATTCCCATTAAATTTCCACCAAATTTAATGCAAACTCTCATTAAATAAAACTCTTTTATTTTATTCAGAATTTTGTCAATTACTTTAATGACAAACATTAACAAATAACCCCTTGCTAGAATTCTAGTTCACATGCATAACCACTTTATGCAATTTCACCCGAAAACCTGTTTCGGTATCTAGTGAAATAAATTCCTGCGCTTGTTCATTCTTTCGGCATGAAACATTTGCTCCAATTGGATGTCGGTGTCTCTTAAGTGTGTCACCCTACGGTTCGTGAATAATGCGGACATGATCGAGACCCCTCTCGGATCAATAATCAGAAGCGGGATCTGGAGACCCATACTGACTCCCACACATTCAACGATGACTTTCTTGTGATCGTCGGAACCTTTTATGCTAGTATCTTAATCCCTTTGTTTCACGATATATTACATGTCCGAGATTCGATCATCGGTATCTCCATACCTAGTTTGATATCGTTACCGACATGCACTCTTTTCTCGTTCCTGTGATATAACATTCTAGTGATCAAATCACTTGCTTGCAAGCTAATCAATGTGATATCACCGAGAGGGCCCAGAGTATATCTATCCGTCATCGGGATGAACAAATTCCACTCTCGATCCATGAGCCTCAACATAACACTTTATTAGTTCTGAATCCATCTTTATAATCACCCTGTTACGGTGTGACGTTTGATGTTATCAAGAAACTCTTCCGGTGTTAGTGATTGACATGATCTCATGGTCTAAGGATTAGGATCACTTCGTAAGTTGTTATAGCAATATAAACTCAATGACTTTGATCGTAATGCTATACTTCGGATGAATGTTCATCACACCATTACACTAATGTTGTGATCCCATTATTAACAATATCCAATGTCCATGATCAGGAAACCTTGATCATCTTGTTAATCAACGAGCTAGTTTATGAGAGAGGCATAACTAGGAACTTTCTGTTTGTTTATTAAACACACATGTATTAACGTTTCCGTATTAATACAATTATAGCATGCAAAATAAACATCTATCATATACTTGGAATACACATAATAAACACTTTATTATTGCCTCTCAGGGCATATTCCCTTCAAGAAGAACAAGCACATACTCATGCGATACCACCTGATTCGCCAGTTCATGGATCAGGGTGATATCAAGTTATGCAAGGTACACACGGATGCAAATATTGCGGATCCGTTGACATAGCCATTACCACAGCCAAAACATGAGGCGCACCTGAGAGCCATGGGCATTAGATTCTTAGACATGTGATGTCGGAAGATTGACTCTAGTGCAAGTGGGAGACTGTTGGGAATATGCCCTAGATGCAATCATGTATGATGACATTTCCCATTGTATTCATAAAGTTATTAAGTTGTCCTTGTATAAACATCTGATGTGTATCATTGAATATGTGATTCGGTTGTGGAACTATACATTCATGTTGTTTGTACTAAATATCCTTGGTCATTGAGGTTGTGCTGGACACACAACTTAGACCAATGTGAAAGTCGGCTTGATGACTTGGTTCCACTTGTCATGGGCATGGAGATGCTATTCCGACTTACACAGATTAGGCTAAAGAGTTTAGAGAGTCGGATTGACCCATATAGAGGTACAACGAACAAGTTGTCATTTGTATATCTCAATCAATGTAATCTTTAGAACTGAGGTTATTGCATAATCCGAGTTGAGGATCACCGACTTAGGTTCTGTCAAACTCTGATCCGTAACTAGGCAGTTATAAAGTCAGAGTTCGGGTCGACTGAGAATCAAGCTGCGTGATGTGAATAACCAAGATGGGATTTTGCCCCTCCACTTGGAGAGATATTCTCTGGGCCCTCTTGGATGATATGATTCAGAAAGCATGGCCATGCATGACTCGGTTAAGCATTAACCGAGGCGATCGACTAAGAGTTAGTCGGTTGAATCACTTATCTTGGATCGAGAAGAGAGTCGGACTATTTAAGGGATGATAATTATTCGCCTATAGTCTGACAAGGTATATCGTGAGGCAAAAGGGACTCGGACGCAAGTCACATTGGAAAGGCAAGTCGTCATGACTATTTAGTACTTGGGAGTCGGCACGTTTTGCTAGGAGCCGCTACCGGCTGATCGATTGAGAGTCGGACTCTAATCGTGTCTAAGTTGCCAAGAGCCTGCGGGGTCACACACTTAAGAGCAGGAGCAAGTTCGGATTGGATCCGAACCAGAAATCTGGTTGGGTTGGACCCGAGCCGGATTTGGACTAAGTCAGTGAGTCGGACTCACAAGGACTAATACTATATGGGCTTTAGTAAATGGGCCACGAGAGTGGATCCCACGTTCACTCCCTATATATAGTGCAGCGCAGTAACCCAGAAGGGTTAATCGTTGATCGGTTAGGTCATTCCATGTGTTGGAAACCATAGCTCCACAGCAGTCCTGCCGTCGTAACGAACCTAGCAGTTCGCCGCCGGTGCTCCTCCTTGCACGTGTGGATACCAGCAGAGGTGTCGTACAATCAGCACCAGGATGATTGGATCGCAAAGGACTGCACTGCATCAACTAACGCGCTACATCAGTAATCCGCAACTGCGCGTCTAGTGGTAAACCTCGTGGCCTTCTTCCTTAGCTAGATCTTGGCATCACCATGTTAGAGGGAAAATTTTGTTTTATCTCTGCGTGACCTAACAATAAGCTGGACCTAGAGGAGCCTTTAGGGCACGATACACTCATACCTCGCACAGCGAACCAATCCCTGTAACTCGACGTATTGTCATTATAGTGATTTATAGCAGGAGTAGGATTCCGCCACCATCGTGGGATCTGAACCTAGGTAAGCTGTGTTACCTCGTACCCGCCAACCTTCCTCCTTACCCCACGTCTCTAAACATGCACTTTGAGGACCCCTCCATGGCGTACTCGTCGGCAATACCACGACACCAGTAAGCAATATAGATTGCTCTTGAATTAATTGTCTTTTCGGAGGTATATGGGTGCATCTACCTTTAGTAAACAATGTTGTCGGTGTGAGTTTACAACTACCAAGAAAGAACATTATCAATTTTCCAAGTGATGACGAGATTGTTCCTTTCCGCAAAGAAAGTATAAACAATATGGATCTGAATGCCACGAGCCAAGCTTTTCAGACATATATATAGTGGACCGACATGTGTACTACTTATATGATTCCCATGTTTCACGAGTTTTAAAACTTTGACCTAGCTAACTCTGTCCACTTGAATGGCTTTATGTCGATTTATCGAAATTAGGTCAAATTTGAACTATGAGTAAGTTATACGTTCCGTTGACAGTTTTGAGATTTTTTGGAGTTAACCATCGGGGGGTCATTTAATATATCACAAACCACCATCGAGAGTTTTGACAATAAGTTCAACTTCTTGCTAAGATTTTGCATCTTGACAACTTAACTAAATCAGGTCAAACTTGAGCTTAAAGTAAGCGTGATATATTGCTCTTGAAATAATTGTCTTTTGGAAGATAGATTAATGCATCATCTTTTAGTAAATGATGACGTTGGTTGGAGTTTCCGACTATCAGGAAAGAACATTCTCAATTTTCCTATGTTTTGCAAATTTTAAAACTTCCTAGCTAACTCTACGACTTGAATGGGACTTTGTGCCGATTTATCGAAATTAGGTCAATTTGAACTACAAGTAAATGTATTTTGCTTTGAAAGTTTTACGAAAAAGCTTTCAGTGGGTTTTGATATACTGAATTCCTGGTTGGCTTCAAAAGATTTTTTTGAAAATTTTAAGAGCATACTTGTAGTTAAAACTCGACATGGTCGGTGGGAGTACGATTTACATCGAAGATCTCAAAAAATACAAAATTACATAAAGGTCCCTAAATTTAAATTTAGCACAAAGGGCCCTAAATTTAAGAAAGGAAAAGTGATTGGGTCCTTCTAGAGTGAGCAGGTGAGCCATACCATTTGTACTACTGTGCTTGCTTCACACACACAAAAAAATCTCCTCACTTTTGAACCAGCGTGCTGCTGGTCGCAGTGTGTGAAATGGAACGACAAGGCAGGTCGACGCACATGTGTCACCGAGAGTTTGGGAAAAGGGTTAGATTTTGCTAAGATTTTTCATCTTTAAAATCTAATGAAATTTGGGCAAACTTGATCTTCACAAGTAATAGAATAAAAGGGAGGCAGCGCGAGCCTTTAAAAAAAGGCAGCACGAGAGCAGCGAAGAGGAGTTGAAGGCGGTTCGATGTCGGTGCATAGTTATGATGGATTCCTGACACGAGGTACTCCTGACACCTTACAGTGTACACTCTATTACTAGTAGTAAATTTTAGGACCTATGCACCCAAAAAAGTGTGTTTTCGCTCTCCTTCACTGCCCCTCATCTCTCCACCCCTCTCCTGTCATGCACCAGCCCGGCTGCTCTCTCTCTCTCTCGTTCACAGCGTGGCGCTGCGCACTGTGCCCCAGTACGGCGGCTCTATTTTTTTAGAGGGTGGCTCTGTTTCTCTGGCATGTTTGGCAGTCGTCTTGGTGTGGATTAGGAGGAGTAGTACATAGGAAGGAAACCACTTTGGTCCTTGGCGGACAAAAAATTCAAACTTTTCCGGTTTCGAATTTTTCACTCGTCCGACACATCGGGAGGGAAAGGCTATTCAAAAGACCGGTCATTCACAGTAGTACTTGTTATCTTATATTTATCTTGTCATATCTATTATAATACCATACCACTATAGTATAGTGTACGGATAACTTTAAATATTGACCATTGGATCAAGACTGGCAAATCCAAATATTGCTAGCCGTTGGATCTTCTTTTCCATTCTTAGCATCTAGAAAAGATTATATTGATAGTCTTTGGCACAATGAAAGCTAGTATGCATAAACCTCAAAACTTACTCCATTCCTTAGTTTTAGAGTCCTTTTGCTAAATGCATGGACTTGGATGTAATTTCATTTTTTACGAGGTCCTTGATGTAACTTGTACTTCCACCGACCATGTTAACTGAAGCACCTCGGTCCTACGGGACCTGCAATAGTTAGAAGAAAATGCAACCTCCCCAATTATCACACAAAGTGGACCACAGTTTCTTATATAATTCCATTTTTTAAGCTTCCTAGCTAACTTCGCACACTTCACTGACTTCTTGTCGATTTAACAAAACTAGGTCAAACCTGAGCTACAAGTAAGCGTGGTAGATTGATCTTGAACATAATTTCGGAGGTATATGGGCGCATCTTCTTTTAGAAAACAATGATGTCGGTGTGAGTTTCCACTTTGGTCCTTGGCGTCCAAAAAAATTAAAACTTTTCTGGTTTCAAAATTTTCACTTGCTTCCCAAACATCGGGAGGAAAAGGTTATTTAAAAGATTGGTCATTCACAGTAGTACTTCTTATCTTATCTTTATCTTGTCTTATCTCAATACCATACCACTATATAGTGTATGGATAACTTGGAACATTGACCTTTGGATCGAGACTAACAAATCCAAACATTGCTAACCGTCGGATCTTTTTTTCCATTCTTAGCATCTATAAATATTGATAGTCTTTAGCACAATGAATTCTAGTATGCGCAAACCTCAAAAAACACTTGTGATAAATGCATGGACTTGGATGCAATTTTTATTTTTATGAGGTCCTTGATATAACTTGTAGTTCCACCGACCGTGTTAACTGAAGCACCTCTCTCCTATAGGGCCTACCACAGTTAGAATAAAATGCAACCGCCTCAATTATCACACAAAGTGGACCATGGTTTCTTATAGTTCCATTTTTCAAGCTTCGTGGATAACTTCGCACACTTCACTGACTTCTTACCGATTTAATGAAATTATGTCAAACTTGAGCTACAAGTAAGCGCGGTAGATTGATATTCAATTAAATGTATTTTCAGAGGTAGATGGGTGCATCTTCTAGTAAAAAATGTCGTCGGTGTGAGTTTCAACTATGGTCCTTGGCGGCAAAATAAATTCAAACTTTTTCAGTTTCGAAATTTTCACTTGCTTCCCAAACATCGGGAGGAAAGACTATTCAAAAGACTGGCCACTCGCAGAAGTACTTCTTATCTTATCTTTATCTTGACTTATATCTTACAATACCATAATATAATGTACGGATAACTTTGAACATTGACCGTTGTATCAAGACTTCCAAATCCAAATATTTCTAAACGTTGGATCTTCATTTCCATTCTTAGCATCTAGAAGATTATATTGATAGTCTTTAGCACAATGAACGCTAGTATGCACAAACCTCAAAACACACTTCACCGAATAGTTTTAGGGGCCTTATGCTAAGTGCATGGACTTGGATGTAATTTTCATTTTTATGAGGTCCTTGATGTGACTTGTACTTCCATCGACCATGTTAATTGAAGCACCTCGCTCCTACGGGACCTAACATAGTTAGAAGACAATGCAACCACGCCCCAGTTATCACACAATGTGGACCACGGTTTCTTATAGTTCCATTTTTTAATATTCCTAGCTAACTTCACACACTTCACTAACTTGTCGATTTAATGAAATTAGGTCAAACTTGAGCTACAAGTAAGCGTGGTATATTTCTATTGAATTAAATGTCTTTTCTAAGGTTGATGGGTGCATCTTATTGTAGTAAACAATGTTGTCGGTGTGAGTTTCCAACTATCTTGAAAGAACATTCTCAAATTCCAGAGTGATGACGAGATTGTTCTTTTCCATAAAGAAAGTCTGAAGAATGTGGATCTGAATGCCTCAAGCCAAGCTTCTAGACATATTAAGTGGACCAACATGTTTTACTTACGATTCCTATGTTTAATGTTATGAGTTTTAAGACTTCGTCCTAGCTAACTCTGCCCACTTGAATGAATTTATGTTGATTTATCAAAATTAGGTCAAATTTGAACTACAAGAAAATTGTAGTTTGGTTTGAAATTTTTGTGAATTTTTTTGAAGGTAACCATCGAGGGGTCATTTAATATATCACAAACCACCACCGAGAGTTTTGATAACAGTTTCAACTTCTTGCTAACAGTTTCAACAGGTCAAACTTGAGGAACAAGTAAGCGTGATAGATTGCTCTCGAATTAAATGCCATTTCGTGGATAGATGAGTGCATCTTCTCGTAGTAAAAAACACCGTCGGTGTGGTTTTCCTACTATCAGTAAATAACATTCTAAATTTTCAGAGTGATTACCAGATTGTTCCTTTACGACAAGAAAGTCTGAAGAATATGGATCTGAATGCCACAAGCCAAGCTTTCAGACATATATAGTCAACCGACATGTTGTACTTATGATTCCCATGTTTTATGAGTTTTCAAACTTCGTCCTAGCTAACTCTATCTACTTAAATGGATTTATGTCGATTTATCGAAATTACGTCAAATTTCAAATGCAAGTAAATTGTAGATTGTGTTTAAAGTTTTACGATTTTTTGAGCTAACCATCGGGGGGTCATTTAATATATCACAAACCACCACAAAGAATTCGGACAATAGGTTCAACTTCTAGCTAAGATTTTGCATCTTGACAACTTAACAAAATTAGGTCAAACTTGAGCTACTAGTAAGCGCGATAGATTGCTCTTAAATTAATTGTATTTTCGGAGATAGATGGGTGCATCTTCTTTTAGTAAATAATAATGTCATCGGTGTGAGTTTCCAACTATTAGAAAAGAACATTCTCAATTTTCCGAGTGATGACGAGATTGTTCCTTTTAGTAAAGAAGGTCTCGAGAATATGGATCTGAATGCCACAAGCAGAGCTTTTCAGATATATATATAGTGGACCAACATGTTGTGTACTACTTATATGATTCCCATGTTTCACGAGTTTTCAAACTTCGACCTAGCTAACTCTGTTCACTTGAATGGATTTATGTTGATTTATCGAAATTAGGTCAAATTTGAACTACGAGTAAATTTTAGGTTGCGTTGAAAGTTTTGCGAATTTTTTGGGACGGTAACAATCGGGGGGTCATTTAATATATCACAAACTACCATCAAGAGTTTTGACTATTCATCTCGACAATTTAAATAAATTAGGTCAAACTTGAGCTACTAGTAAGCGTGATAGATTGCTCTTGAATTAATTGTCTTTTCATAGGTAGATGGGTACATCTTATTTTAGTAAACAATACCGTCGGTATGAGTTTCCAACTATCAGGAAAGAATAGTCTCAATTTTCCAAGTGATGATGAGATTGTTCTTTTTCGTAAAGGAAGTCCGAAGAATATGGATCTGAATGCCACAAGCCAAGCTTCCAAACATATATAGTGGACCAACATGTGGTACTTTCGAATCCCATGTCTTATGAGTTTTCAAACTTACTAGCTAACTCTACCCACTTGAATGACTTTATGTTGATTTATCAAAATTACATCAAATTTGATGTTAGACCCCTCCTTTATAGAGGAAAGGATCCCTGTGATTGCAATGCTAGTCCCTGGATCAATGCTAGCATCCACAGTTTAAGATGAAGTACACAGATACAAAGGTCGTTTATTACATTCATTCCAGAGATAAAATATAGTCTTTTACAACTCATGGCCATAGGCCTAATACAAGAGTTTTAAGGAACAAATAAATAAACACAAGTCTTCATCTTCATGTGCCACAGGCAAGCATGTTGAGTGTAGACTCATGACTCCTATTCATCATCGGAGTAACCTGCAACATCACAAGTTACAGCCACAGAGGGTCAATACTTTGGAATAGTATTGGCAAGTGATACCTTGGTATATTTTAAGTGGACTATACAGCTATATGCATTTTGGTTAAGTGTAGCTTGGCTTGCTTTTGCTTGAAAACAGATTTTTCCTATTAGTTGAAATTGCTAAGTTTTTCTTTGTCAAAAACATTCCCAAGGAAACCACCAATAGACATTGGGGTCCTTCACCCTTGTTCACCCACAAATTTTTATTGTAGAAGTTGGAGTGATGATATTCTTGTAGCTTCCATGTCTTGATGCTCAAAGTGTCCATTTCCTTGGACTAGGCTAAGTACTTAGTTTTTCCATCTGCAGAGGTTGTGCACTTTCCCCACCAGACTTGGTTTCCCAAGACAGGACCTTTCAGAAGCTTTTCCTTAGCCAAAATGGACGCGCTCCAACCTATCAACCCAACTACCACCATCCGTCCAAAATGACTAAGTTCTAGCAACCTATACGATCATGGCAGAGCCCATATTGCCAAGTGGTTGCACTGTAAGCTTTCTCAACACTTGGCCTCCAAATCCCTTTGTGCCTGGGTGGCATTCCACAAGTGAGATACACAACCCAAGTCCATGGCCTTGTGTAACCACTCAACATAACCCAATCTTTCCATTCCACCCAGGAGGTTCATTTGACTTAGTTGTTTTATTAAGAAAATATAAGTCCCTTTGACTTAGAATGTTTTTATCATAGAGTAAATAGATGTTCACCACCCTTGTTTACTATAGGCTAGGCTAAGCAAAGTATGGTACCTTATCTTAGGAGAAATTTCCCTAGCAATTCTACTATTTCACTCTACTTAGGATTTCCCATCTTAGTACTAAGCAAAATATCATGCATTTTACTTTAGCAAAATATCTAATGCAAGTATAGAATCTAAAATAGGAATTTCATGAAAATATCACATGCCTTGGTAGTGTGGAGAGTAGCACTCTTCACAATCACAATCACTAGCAAAATCTACACAAGAGATCAAAGCATACAATTACACACAATTTAAATACAACCAAAAATAATATGAATGTATGCATGCAAGAATTTACTATATGGTGATTTTTGAAAATTATATCAAGTATGTTCATGAGTACAGAAACCTAATATGTCACAAGTTTGCCAATTACACTTATTTGGTCTCAAAATAATAAACAAGAATAAAACTATATCTAAACTAGCCCCAAACTTGTTCCACAAATAAAATCACTTTTACTGTTACTATATGCTAAATAAAGTGGATATTCAGAAAGGCCTTGTTTCACTGAATTCAACGGTATAAAGTTTGTAAAAATCCAACGTGGGATTCAAAAGTTATAAGCATTTGAAGTTTGAATCTAAATCAGGTTTTAAATTCTGTTTTTAATCCAAACCTTGCCACGCGTCGCGTTATTACTGGCGCGTACCGGTTCGCACCGGATCACCCTTCTGTACCGTTGGATCTAACTAACACTGCGCGGCTCAGATTCGTCCATACCCCTTCGTTAAGTGAAGTGTTTCTACGCGTAGGATTTAGATCTAACGGCTAAAATTCTTCTAACCAAAAACGAGCGGCGCTGCCGGCGGTGACAGGCGGCGGCGCGTCAGTCAGTGGCGGTGCCGGTGTTCTAGGTTGCCCGGAGAAGGGAGGAGATGCGTACCAGAACCGCAGAAGGCTGCTGATGCTCAAGGTGGCAATGGCTTGGGAAGGGGCGCACGGGTTCGTCGGAGATTTCTCGCCGGAGTTCGCGAAAGCGTCAGCCACGGTCAGTTGTCGACGTTGGCGAGGTTCCTCGTCGTGCTAGGCCAAAATAGGGACACTGTCAGATGCGCACGATGATGAGGATTCTATGCGTATCAACCAGAGGGCAAGGGGCGGTGGCTACTTACGGAGAGAGGTCGCCGGAGTTCGTGAAGAAGACGGTGGCGGCCAGTCGTCGACGTTGCCAAAGCTAGGGGTCATGCCAAGGCAAACGGCGAGTGTCAGAAGATGCGTATAAGTTCACTGAACAAGATAGTGTGAATGAGAGACGGAGGGGAACTCGAGGTTCACCTGAATCTGTCGCCGGAGGGGGCTCTGTCAGCGGCGATTCGCGGAGGATTGAGGGCAGCCTGGGGGCGTGAGTGTGCGATTGACTGGGGGAAAATGATCGTGGGGAGGTGGGGATCTTATAGCTGGTGCCTCGACAGGAAACGCCTGCGTTTAATTGCCCAATTAAGCCGCACCATCACCGGCAGTCACTGCAGCTGCGACGTGGTCGCGGGCGAGTTTTGGGGAAGACGATGACAGCGTGTCCAGGGTCCACTCGTCAGCGATGTGCGCGAGGTGGGTGTGGGGTCTGGCCGTCAGTGGCTCAGTGTGTGTGCTCGCGCGTGAGAGGAGAAAAAGAATTCCCCGGGTGGGCTTGCTGGGCTCGATCGGTTGCTGGGCCAGATTCTGGCCGCGCGGCCCTTTTCTATTCAAATGCTCTTTTCTTTTTCTATTTCCATTTTCTGGTATGAATTTAATATGAATTCAAATCCTTTTGGAGTTCAATTGTTTGGGGACTTTTTGCAAGGTTTTATGGGTTCAAAAACATTTATTCTCACTAAGTGTTTATCCTGCAAGGCTGGGTCAAACTTGGTTTTCCAAATTAAACAGAGAGTTGCTCCAGTTTGCAAATATTTGCATTAGGGTTTTGAAATCATTTCTAAATTTTAAATCCTGGTTAAAAGCTTCACCTAACCTTTCCAGCAAATGAAGGCAAGCATTCAAGTATTTAATCATTCAAACTTCAAAAGGATGATGTTTATTTGGGACAATTTAACCACATGAAATCATAACTCATATTCCATCACTAAGTGATTGATAAAACCCTAAATGAATGAATGATGCAAAGTGATATGAATGAGTTTTGAAACTATGATTTTTGGGATGTTACATTTGAACTATAAGTAAATCGTAGGTATCTTTCAAAGTTTTATGAAAAAGCTTTTGGAGGTACCCATCGGGGCTCAATTAGCAGTATATCGATAACCACGGAGAGTTTGAACAACATGTTTAGCTTGTTGCTACTAAGATTTTACATATTGATGTCTTATGAGTTATCCTCTCCTTATTATTCACAAAAATAAAATAAAATAAAAGCACCACCCTCGCAACCGTGCTAGACTCAACCACCTTTATTCACAAGCTGCACATGCCACTGTCCAATCGCATTCGATGCCTATTGAATTTCGAGCCTTACTTTTAATATTGTTATTACTCGGGAGCTGTGCCAAGCGCGATTCAATACTAAAATTTTGGTGTGATACTAGCGGGATCTAGTTAATATTTTAGAGGAATATTTGTGGGATCCTCCTAGCTACCCGCATACTGACAGGGCCTCTCGCTCGGTCCCTCCCACTAATCCTCTCATCATCCTCTATCCCATCCCTCCTTAGCCGAATTCCACCTCACCGGAGTCTGCTCAGTGACGTCGTCATCCACCTCGCTGGAGTCTGCTTCGTCGTATCTGCTTCCCCTGCTGCACGGTAGAGTGTCAGCTTCCCCACCAATGCAATCAAGAGATGCGTAAGCCACTCGGACCCCTCGCCAGGGTGACTGTTAAAACTCCCTACTACAGATACGAAGGTTGTTGCACACTTCCTATGCCCGCTTTCCTTGCATTTTACTTCCGAATGTAGTTCATATTTTCTTCCTTTGAGTGCCTTACATTTCTAATAATGCATGCTAGTTGCTGTATTGTGGGGTCGGTTCCAACAGAAAAGAAGGCAACTACGAGTCATGAAGCCAAATAGGTTATCTCGCACCAATACAAGACCTCACCGACCCAATGATAACCCCCAACAATCCTCCCTAGACAAAGGTTTGCCTCCACATTGCATATTTGTATTTTTTAGATTAGTTCATCGTTTTCTTTCCCTGCCTTTTCATGTACTAGTATTTTTTTGCAAGGCATGGAAGATGATGTACTACCGAATGAGAATCGATGCCAACTAAACCTGAGGAGTTTTGGACATTCATATGTAGCCCCACTCGGCACAGCACAACTGGTATAGAAACATGGCTATTTGTTGCATCTTGCTTGTGTTATTTGCTGATTGATTTGCTGCATTGCAATTTGCAGAAGAAAGTGCATGATCATGTCCCTACCAAGAAGGTTCTCAACATACTTATTCGGTAGCGTGCCAATGATGGAGCCATTTCTAGGAACCAAACAGAAGTATGTTGCATGGCCGAATCTAATATTAGGCTTCTCCAATAGGACTTGGACACGACCACTTGGTGGATTAGAGAATAGAACCGGGGCTGGATTTATACGATTGAAGATGGCCTTGATGTTGTCTATGATCTTCAGAAGTCAGTGCCTAAAAATCGTGTTTCAAATCCGGCTGATGCATATGTCAATGAGATCAACGGGACGGTCTTGGAACAGGTGAAAGAACAAGCAGAGATTCTCCGAGCATCTTTGCAGGCAGATCATTTTCGAAGGGTGATGCAAGTGCCGCCAGGAAAATAGATTGTTATTTCGAATAATGAGGATGACTTTTCTTAACTTTTCAGCCTGATATTTTATTTTCTTATGTGTTGGAAGTAATTTACGGTAACTATGTATTTGGCATGTTGTTATGAAACTATACTGTACTTAGTACTTGTTGCATCTGGACAATGTATCTCAGTGGCCATTCGGAAAATGTAAAAAACAACATTTTCTCACCAGAATGTTGAAATCTTATTATGCACTTTCGTTAAGATTCGTAGACCCACGTTTTATAGCAAATTAACACATTACCATGAAATGTAGTCCATCTTAAAAAAATGGTAGTCCGAGCTCAATGACCATGTCCTTATGCCCATTATCGTGCAAAAATACGTGCAACTACTTGTGTGGCTCCAAGTCAAACTTTTAAACTGTATATAGTACTAGTAGAGTTCATAAAAAATCAACTGAGGGGTAAGACACACACCGAAACCACCAATTTCACCAAGCAGTTAATAATAATTTTAACTCTGCGCCAGAAACAACCGCCGAAATGGCTCCCACATCCAGTATTCAACTAGTACAAAATTTCCACCCACCCCTTCGGTCCAAAAACAAGGCGTCAAAGTCCATTCCTCAAAATGGTTTGTCTTGCACAATTCAAAATTTTAAACCCGCACCCATCGGGCCGAATCCCTTGAGATCACCTTGCAGTCTCGCCTACCATGGTCGTGCCCCTTCCGTCCCATCGCCCCTTCACAGCCTCTCCACTGGCACTACGTAGCGTCCGAAGACGTTTTACCAGCTCCCTTATCTAGCAAGCCGGAGTTGCTTCCCAGATGTCGGCCCGCACTAGATCACCTCCTTCGTACCCGAGGTCCATGGCACCGGAGCCGGCTCAGCAATGTCGTCGCCAGCGACACTGTTGTAGCTTTGTTGGATCCACTTCCCCCGACTCCACAGCACCGGATCTGCTTCCCCGACCTTGTCCACGGCACCGGAGAGATGGCGAGCAAAACCCGCCCAGCCGTGAATGGCGAGGTCATAGCTTTCCATAAGTCTAGCAAACGCACGGCCACAAGAAGGAAATCGCGTATTCGTGGTCACAAAGGTAGTTCATCGATTGTTTCACAGTCGTCTCACACTATTTACTTTCATATGTATGTCATCGTTCCTTCAGAGATTTCAACTTCTTGCTAGCACTTCGCTCTTAAATCTCATAACATAATTTTTTGCTCATGTATGGAAGCTTCTTTGGGGCCGATTGATAAGGGAGAACGAAAGATTAGGTAAGACATATTACTGAATAATTCCAAACATGCAAGGTTGCTCAACATGCAGAGACACAGATCTTTCGTAGCTACCACCACCAATCATGAAGGCCAGGTTTCTGAAGCAGAATCTAATCCTCCAGATGAACAAAACCCGGAAGGAGACCTGACTCGGGAAGATGGACCAGTCGAGAACACCCCCCCCCCCCTAGTCCGATCGCTTGTCCACCCCCCAAGGTGTAGCATCCCAGTTGTCTAACACCTGTAATGCTACTTGTTCTAGTAATAAAAGGACCACTTCCTACATATAATTGTTGCATCATCATCCATATCAGGCTCATGTCATCATGCCACCTTGCATTTGAGCATCATATAAAACCCCTTCTTGTTTGGTTCTTATCTCATGTGCATTATCAATTGTAGTTGCCTCTTGATATTGTATTTGGTTCTTGATATATTGTTAAATGCACAAGTTGATTTGGGGGCATATCTCTTATTAACTCCACCATCTTTCTTTCACCACCTTATAATTCCACCATCCAACTAAATAGGAGCTTGGCATTTATGGGTTTTACTTCTAGCTCATGTGAGTTGGGATGGATCCAATTCTTTTCCACATGTTCTCATATTGGCATCATTTTGTTTTCACATTATTGATACATGAGAGCCACATGGCCACCTTTGCATGCCTTGTGAGTGGGACCCCTTTTTCCTAGCTTCCATATGTGTTGTTTTTGGGGTTATCATCATGTTGGGATATTTTGTGGGATTAATAAATATCTAGTGGCATATACACACTAGCAAGTCCCAAATATAATCCAATGTGATCATCTCCTCATACTCCACTTGGAATTCTTTCTAAATTCTTTTGCTTGGGCCTTATTCCACACTTGGGAATGCATAAGAAAATGCCATGTAATTAATCTTGTTTTCACAAAGATAAATATGGTAACAATTAATTATGCATGGTCCATGCAAGTATCCCTTTAGCTTGGCATTTGATTTTATTTGGATTTTAATCTCTCTCTCCCCCTTGGGTTTGGTCTTGTTTGATCATGCCTAAACCCCATCACCCTAACCATCCTTGCCATCATCACCTTTTCCCTCTTTTCTAGTCTTGGTCTTGTTGGGTTTTGGATGGTGCTTGGTTTGATCTTGTCAAAAGAATACCCTAGCATCTATCTTTTCCCCCTCTCAAAAACCTAAACCCTAAGCCACCCCATACCCCATCCTAGCTAAACCTAAACCACATCTATTCTAAACAAAACCCTAAGTACCCCCCCCCTTTTTCTCTCCTCTCTAGCCGAGCCACCCCTCTAAACCTAACCTAGCAGGGCCCACATGTTCACCATGCCCCCCTAGCTACCCCACCCCAAGCAACCGAGGCCACCCCCCAAACCTAACCCTAGACCGAGCCCATGCCTCTCCCTCTCTCGTCTCTCTCTATGCCGGCGTGCCCCACCCGAGCTTCCTCTCCCTGGCCCTAC
The DNA here is from genome assembly GCA_910589765.1 of Avena atlantica. Lineage (NCBI taxonomy): Eukaryota > Viridiplantae > Streptophyta > Magnoliopsida > Poales > Poaceae > Avena > Avena atlantica. Next base: position 104,301,717 of record OU342735.1, read on the forward strand.
CTGGCATCCTCTTTCCCCAGCTCCCCCACCTAGCTACCCTGCCCTGGCCGGTCACGTGAGGAAGGACAAGGTGGCACCGAGGCCACCTTTCCATCTACCCCTCCCCCACGCAAGCCCCCACCTGCCCCTCTCGTTCTTATCCTCTCCCTCGCCCCTCTAGCCTCCCCAGATCCGCCCAGAGGCCCTGCCTCGCCTCCCCTCTCCTCCTTTTCTTCCACCGCCACCAGCTGCTGACGCCGGCCACCACCGTCGGTTCTCGCTCGAGCACAGCTAACCAGGAGGCGGGCGTGGTGCTGAGGTTGTCGGGGAAGGCCGTGGAGCGCCTCTGCTTCGACCTGTGCACGGAGCCGCGGAGGAGAAGCCCCAGGACCCCTGCCCCAGCACGAGCCGACGCAAACCCTAGCTACTCTGGACGTCTGCCCCGTCGTTGATCTACTGCGCCTCGACCCGATCCGAGCCCACCATCGAGCCCGCGGTGAGCCTCTCCTCCTCCCAGACACCCTCGCCTGCACCGTCGCTTCCTGGCGTTGCCGTTCATATCGTCGAGCAGCCTCGGTGCGCGGCGGCCGACGTCGCTCTCGCGTCGCTGCGTTGCGCAGCGAACCTTAGCTAGGCCCCAGACCACCTCCGGTCACCAGCACACAGCCACCGCAGCGGTTCCGCCCCATCGCGCGCACGCCCGCGTCGCGGGTTCGAAGCCCAGCGTCGCCACGCCGCGCGCCGCGCGCGTCAGAACAGAGCCAGGAAGAAAAACAGTGGTGTGGCGCTGTTTTGCACTTGACCCCCTCACGTTTTTGTGCGTCAACCCGCGGTCCCTCGGAGCCCCACCTGTCTGTGTCACTGCCGTTTTGCAAAAAGGCTCCCGAAGAACCTGTTACTCAACCCGCGGTCCTCCTCCGTCTCAGCCACTGGCGTGTGGGTCCGTGTGTGCCTGGCCCCACATGCCTGTGACTAGGGATAGGTTGGCCTGGGTGCTAAAATGTTTTCCAGATTCTGTTTAATTCAAACTTATTTAAAAGTTAATTCAAATTCAAATATAATTCTGTTTTAAATAACTTCTCATTTATAAATCCAAATAATGCAAATGTTATATGTTTCTGAACCAGAAAAATGTAAGGATTTCAAATTTGCTATCCAAATTACCTTTGGCACATTTAAAATTCCAAGTTGAATTAAATTACAACCAATGCCACTGGAATTTAAATAATTAATAACTTTTGATTTACAATTCCAAATTTAACAAATGATATGTCTAAAATGATCAGCGCGACGAGACCTTTCTGTTTATGCTATCCATGACTTCAATTGCAGCATGCATCATATAAAAATATAGTGTACAGCAACTAATATGACAATAAAATGTGGCCAAACCTTAATAAAATGACTTATTCTGGTAAACCACACCTCACCCATGCCATGCTACATTATTGCCATGCAACTTGTGAATCATTCATCATGGCATGATTGTTTGCTTGTCGCATTTTATTCCTATGCTTGTGCACTTTATTTATGTTGGCCCTTGTTTGTTTGGTTTTTCTCGGATAGACTCTGAGCAGGGAATATATCAAGAGAACCAGGAGCACTACCCAGATCCGTCTCTCGCTTCAACTGAGTTGTCAGGCAAGCACTACCACATGCTTGCATACATACAGTACCTATTGCCCCTACCTTATTCTTGCATCATTGAGTCGCGATTGCATTAAACTGAATCCCAAGTATTGCATAGCCTTTACTTTTTAACCCCACCAAGCTTGTTCCTCCATCCCATGAGCCATTACTACAGGAGTTGTTTGAGCCATGCGAGTCGTAGAACAGCATGTGTAGGGTTTGTGAGTGTCTGTTGTATAACGAGGTACCTAAACAACTTAACCTGAGTAGTAATGGGATAACTAATGAAAGTGGCACCGGTGAGCAACATCTGCTATTTGGTTTTTCCTGCTCACTTGTGTCCCGTAAGACCCCGAGTACTTGATTCCTGTTCCAAGATTATTCGCGCTATCCACATCCGGGAGGCTTATGGGACCCCCCTGAGCCAGAGCTTGATTCCGTCTTATTTCTTGGGGCCACAAACTAGTTTGAGGTTTTGTTACTATCCTGTACTTATGCCATGCTTTATTACTGTATTTACATTTGTGCGAGGAGCACACTGTACTGTTTAGGATCGTGGCACGATTCCGCGGTATCGACAAGCCCAGCCACACTTTCGGGTTCCCAGTCGTTTACAGCCGTCCCCACAACCTTGAGTCCGTCTCGGAGCCGGCCGGCTTTGTTGCGGGTCTACTTTAAGGGGTGGCCCCCTGAAATATTTCTAAATCTTGTGATTTCTTTGTCGTGAAGGCCTCGTTGGGTTTTGATTTGGTTTTTCCGAGGTTGATCGAGTGTGTGTTGCTATTTGTGCACCCCTGCAGGGTAAAACTTTCTGAAAGCCGTGTCCGCGGTTATGGACGACTTGGAGCATAGTTTCTCGACCATAGACAAGCATAACTAAAGTACCGCTTTTAATTTGACTAAGTAATTGACTAGTAAATAGTGCAACACTCATGGAATGGTTAATAAAATTGCCAACGGATGGGGGGTTGTTCGTCCGCTTCCTCGTCGGTAAGCGAGGAGGAGGATGGATCTGGTGATATTATTGTTATAACCGCTGTCATTAATTCACGGACATCCGTCTATCTTTGGTTAGGCGGATGGTTAGCGATTATCTATAGAACTGCTAGGGTTTATCTTTTGTTGCAATTGCGTCACCCCAGGTTGTGTCCCCTTTAGAGGCATTAAGACTTGCTGAGTACCCTTAGGGTCTCACACGATAAATTATTGGTTCAGATGAACAGGTACCCTCGCAGGACGGATACTGGGTTGAAGAGGCTGATGATGTGGGCAACGATCGTTCGGTGTAGAGATTCCGGGCACGGGGATCCGTGAGATCTGTGGGCGGGATGTGCTTATTTCTATGGCATCTTATGCCGATTTGCTTCTTATCCGTACGCGGATTTTGTTTTGCCGCTTCCGCCTGATACTCTGATGTGTGTTGTATGAGGAATTATCCTAAAATATTATATCTATCTAGGTCATTTGAATCTTTCCGTATGGCGTTGCTATATTTCCTTTCTTTTTAGATGGAATGACTCTGATGTACTTTTGTATGGTGGCTTGCATACATACCCATTTGCGTATGTAGTTGATCCCTTTGCCTGCCGATTACGCCGCCCGTACCGGTCCCGATGGATTGGAAGTGGTTGGGACAGCCGAAAGGTCTACCCGTGAGTGGCTTTTAGGGCCCCACCGTACTATTTCAACCACTACCGTCCATCCAGGCTTGTATCTAGGAGCGTAATTCACCGAGGTAGTTACAATTGGTATCAGAGCCATCCCGACCTTTAGGGTCTCAGCCAAACGGTCGTTGTCAGTCTAGCAAATATTTTTGGTAGTTATGTATACTAGGGAAAAACAAAACGCGAGAGTAGGACTGCTTCCACTTTTCTTCTTACCCACCCACCCACCCTTTTCTGGTAAGGAAGTGTAACGTTTTCAATCCTCTTCTTAAAAGTTCAAACTAGGATTCACGTGTTCTGGGTTTCCGTAGTACCATAGGGTGTGTGTGTGTGTGTGTAATTCCTTGTCTATCTGTTGCATCCAAGTTGTTATCTAATCGGCCTTTTGGTTATCAACTGTTGGTACATTCCATACCGACAGGCTTTTGCAAACCGACGCGATCTATCTGATTCGTTGTTTACCGACGCGATCTGTCTTACTCTTTGTATCCGACGCTATCTTGTTTGGGGTGTTCGTTTCCGTAGTTACCAATCTTTAGGTTTCGTCGTGAGAAGAAGGGGTTAGGATATGTATTCCACTTATTCATGTGCGGAGTAATGATTTGAGTGCGGGATGGAGTCGCGACCATACCACTACTCTTATCATTCGCTTTTGTATATTGAATCGGTAGAGTCACTAATCTTGATTCGTTAAGTAATTTTGCGCATCTATTGGTATTTTCATGCCGAAATTTGGGGAAAATTTTTCTTTGATATATTTGTGTACCACACTCCTTTTCAGTCGTGTGCGATATGCTTAATATCTTTTAGGTTCTTTGAACTTTGTTGATATTTTAATATCATCTCAGTAAATTGTATCCTTTAACCTTGGTTAATTCCATCTTGGTACTATTTTGGATTATTATCATTCTCCATTATAGTACTGACTTGTGTTTTATATCAATCTCAGGATGGCTCCACCAAGCCGTTCAGATGAGGACATACCACCAGAAATTGGGGCTGCGTTGTCAAACATAGCCAATGCCTTGGCAGCAATGCAGCAGAACCAGCAGCGCTTGGAAGAAAGCGTCAGAAGAAATGAGTTTGCTCCACTTCCTCCACCTCCCAAGCGAGGAGACATCAAGAGCTTCCTGAAATTCAACCCTCGTCAGTTTGATGTTTCTGATCGACCATTGGATGCGGATGATTGGCTGCGTGAGATGTCAAGGTTGCTCGAGACTGCTGATGTTCCGGAGCAGGAGTGGGTCAAGTGTGCTACTCACCTTCTGAAGGGAGATGCAGCTCTCTGGTGGGAAAATTACTTGAAGGCAAGCTGCACTGGTTTTTAGCCTACTTGGGAAAGGTTCACTGCAGCTTTCAAAGAGCAGTTTCTCTCCGAGATTGTAATGGAAAGGATGAAGGAGGCTTTTCTCAACCTGAAGCAAGGAAATGATAACGTCAACACCTACATCAGGAACTTCATGAATCTTTCTCGTTATGGTGGCGATGAGGTATCTGATGACAAGAAGAAGCAGAAGAGGTTCAGGCAAGGGCTCAATGCATCGATCAAGTATGCAATCACACATGCAAGGCCGGCATCTTTCCTGGAACTCCAACACACAGCTCTACAAGAGGAAGCAAGTCGGCAAGTGTTTGAGGAGTCCAAGAAACACAACAGGGATGCATCAAGCTCTGCAGTTATGGCAGCTCCTTCTAAGCGGCGTGTCTGGGTTCCTAACACCCCACCGTCGCTCCCGGCTCCACCAAGACCTGCAAGTTACGCGTCAAGGCCACCAAACTTCACCACTGCGGCTCCCAGGGGCTACAACAACCACTACCCTGGAGCGCCTGGCGGAGTCCCTGGCTACGTGGCTCCACGTCCACATGGTGCTTGTTTCACATGTGGGGATCATGGACATCCCAGCTGGAACTGTCCGTTGAAAAACAAAGCTCTTCCTCCACCCCCGCCAAGATCTGCAGCAAGCTCTCCTATGGTTCGTGCACCACCACCTCGGGCTCTCAACATCAACACCAAGCCCGGGTCTACGGTTGCTCGTGCCAATTGTGTCAACGCCGCTCAAGCTGAGCATGCACCGGGAGTCGTGATGGGTATGCTTTCCGTGAACTCAGTCCCTGCACGAGTTTTGTTCAATTCTGGTGCATCGCATTCATTTGTTTCTCACAAGTTTTCAAATGAGAATGTGTTAGCTTTGGATCCTCTCCTTAAGAAGTTAATGGTCCTATCTCCTGGTTCAAACCTGAGGGCTGCTTATATCAGCCATGACAATCAAATTGAGATTGGTGGCTCTTTATTCTCGGCTTCCTTAATTGTTCTGGGCAATTCTGACATTGATGTCATCTTGGGCATGGATTGGTTGACAGCAAATGCAGCTGTGATTGATTGTGCTGAACGCTCAGTTTCTCTGAAGATTCCTGAAGGCCATATAGTCTTTTCTCCAAGTCTGACTCCTGCTGTCCAGCTTTTCTCTTTGGCGGCTCTGAATGATGATGCTATGGAAGCTATTCAGAGTGTACCGGTGGTTTGTGAGTTCCCAGATGTTTTCCCTGAAGAGTTGTCGGGTATGCCTCCGGATCGTGAGGTTGAGTTTGTAATTGAGCTTGAACCTGGAACGGCGCCTATCTCCAAGCGGCCTTATAAAATGGGTCCTTCTGAGTTGGCTGAACTCAAACGACAGCTTGATGAACAAGAGAAGTTGGGTTTCATTCAACACAGTACTTCTTCTTGGGGTAGCCCAACAATCTTTGTGAAGAAGCGTGACAGAACTGATAGACTTTGTGTTGACTATCGGGCTCTCAATGCTAAAACCATCAAGAACAAATATCCCCTTCCGCGGATTAATGATCTCTTCGATCAGCTAGCTGGAGCTGTGGTATTCTCTAAGCTGGATTTGAGGAGTGGTTATCACCAAATCAAGATTCGCAAGGAAGATGTGCCCAAAACAGCTTTCACCACCCGCTATGGCCTGTATGAGTACACGGTCATGTCTTTCGGTCTCACCAACGCACCTGCTACCTTCTCGAGGCTTATGAACTCAGTTTTCATGGAGTACCTTGATAAGTTCGTTGTGGTCTATCTGGATGATATCCTGGTCTATTCTAAGTCCAAGGAAGAGCATGAAGAACACCTTCGTTGTGTCCTAAACAAGCTTCGTGAGAACCGCTTGTATGCAAAGTTCTCAAAGTGTCAGTTTTGGCTGCCTGAAGTAACCTATCTTGGTCATGTCATCTCTGCCAAGGGCATTGCAGTCAACCCGGAAACTGTGAAGACAATTGTTGAATGGCTTCCTCCTGTTAATGTCAAAGAAGTGCGGAGTTTCCTCGGTTTGGCTAGTTATTGCCGTCGCTTCGTTCAGAACTTCTCGAAGATAGCGAAGCCTCTTACCGATCTCCTCAAGAAAGGCAAGAAATACCTGTGGACTCCTGCATGTCAAGCAAGTTTTGAGACACTCAAAGAGAAGCTCACTTCCACACCAGTCTTGGTTCCTCCGGATACATCTAAGCCTTTCCAGATATTCTGCGACGCCTCTTTGCAAGGATTGGGTGCGGTCCTTATGCAAGAGAAACAAGTTGTTGCTTATGCTTCTAGACAGTTGAAGTCGCATGAGATCAACTATCCCACACATGACCTCGAGCTAGCAGCAGTTGTCTTTGCTTTGAAGCTATGGAGGCACTACTTGCTTGGCAACCGTTGTGAGATCTTTTCTGACCACAAAAGTTTGAAGTATATCTTCACTCAGCCTGATCTCAACCTTCGGCAGAGAAGATGGATTGAAGCAATCAATGATTTTGATTTGACCATCAACTACACCCCGGGCAAAGCTAATGTCATGGCCGATGCTCTCAGCCGCAAAGCTTACGTCAACAACCTCATGATAGAAGAGCAGCAACCTCTCTTGTGCGAGGAATTCCGTCAGCTCAACCTTGAAGTTGTGGAACAAGGGCATCTCCTGAACCTTCTGGCTACTCCTCTCTTGGAAGAAAAGATTCGGTCAGCTTGGTGATCCGCACACCAGAAAGATCATCTCTAAACTTGAGCTTCCGAAGTATGAGTCCTTCCACGTTGATGATCAAGGCACGCTTTTCTTTGAACACCGGATGTTTGTTCCAAACTACCTGGGTTTGAGAGAGCAAGTTCTCAAGGAGGTGCACGATTCTGTTCTATCTATCCATCCTGGCAGCACAAAGATGTACATGGACTTGAAAACACAATATTGGTGGCCTGGTCTGAAACGGTATTGTGCCAAGTATGTCTCAGAATGTGATGTCTGCCGCAGAGTGAAAGCTGTCCATCAGAAACCTTTCGGTCTTCTACAGCCATTGAAACCTCCGGAATGGAAATGGGAGAAAGTCGAGATGGACTTCATCACTGGCTTTCCAAGGTCGCAGAAGGGCAACAATGCAATATTTGTTGTCATCGACAGGCTTTCTAAAGTGGCTCATTTCTTCCCCGTCAAGGAAACAATTTCTGGAATTCAGTTGGCTGAGCTCTATATCAACAGAATTGTCTCTCTGTATGGGGTTCCGCTTGAGATCAGTTCAGACCGTGGAAGCATCTTCACGTCCAAGTTCTGGGAGAGTTTCCAAAATGCTTTGGGAACAAAGTTGAACTTCAGCACTGCTTACCACCCTCAGTCGCAAGGACAAGTCGAAAGGATCAATCAGATTCTGGAGGATATGCTTCGTGCTTGCGTCATCTCTTTTGGCATGAAGTGGGAGGAATGTCTTCCATATGCTGAATTCTCCTACAACAACAGCTTCCAGAAAAGTCTGAAGATGGCACCATTTGAGGCTCTCTATGGTCGCAAGTGCAGAACTCCGATTGGTTGGACAGGTGCAGGAGAGAGAATCTGGTTTGGTACTGACATTGTAACTCAAGCGGAGGAGAAGGTGCATATCATTCTTGAGAACCTGAAGATTGCTCAAAGTCGTCAGAAGAGCAACTATGACAGGAAGCACACGGACATGGTGTATGCCCCTGGTGATCTCGTGTACCTTCGTGTCACTCCCATGAGAGGCACACACCGCTTTGGTATCAAAGGAAAGCTGGCTCCTAGATACATCGGGCCATTCAAGATTCGTGGTAGAAGAGGAGAAGTTGCATATGCACTTGAGCTTCCGGAAAAACTCAAAGTTCATGATGTTTTCCACATCTCTCAGCTCAAGAAGTGCTTCAAATATCCCGGCAGGACCGTGGATCATGAGCTAATCGATCTCCAAGAAGACCTGTCTTATCAAGAACACCCCACCAAAATCCTTGAGACCGCAGAAAGAAGGACTCGCAACAAGTCCATCAAGTTCTGCAAGGTGCAGTGGTCACACCATTCTGTGGACGAAGCCACTTGGGAACGTGAAGATAAACTCCGTGCCAACTATCCTACCCTCTTTGTGTCTTCTTCTTCCTAGAATCTCGGGACGAGATTCCTGTTAGTGGGGGAGAGTTGTAGCATCCCAGTTGTCTAACACCTGTAATGCTACTTGTTCTAGTAATAAAAGGACCACTTCCTACATATAATTGTTGCATCATCATCCATATCAGGCTCATGTCATCATGCCACCTTGCATTTGAGCATCATATAAAACCCCTTCTTGTTTGGTTCTTATCTCATGTGCATTATCAATTGTAGTTGCCTCTTGATATTGTATTTGGTTCTTGATATATTGTTAAATGCCCAAGTTGATTTGGGGGCATATCTCTTATTAACTCCACCATCTTTCTTTCACCACCTTATAATTCCACCATCCAACTAAATAGGAGCTTGGCATTTATGGGTTTTACTTCTAGCTCATGTGAGTTGGGATGGATCCAATTCTTTTCCACATGTTCTCATATTGGCATCATTTTGTTTTCACATTATTGATACATGAGAGCCACATGGCCACCTTTGCATGCCTTGTGAGTGGGACCCCTTTTTCCTAGCTTCCATATGTGTTGTTTTTGGGGTTATCATCATGTTGGGATATTTTGTGGGATTAATAAATATATAGTGGCATATACACACTAGCAAGTCCCAAATATAATCCAATGTGATCATCTCCTCATACTCCACTTGGAATTCTTTCTAAATTCTTTTGCTTGGGCCTTATTCCACACTTGGGAATGCATAAGAAAATGCCATGTAATTAATCTTGTTTTCACAAAGATAAATATGGTAACAATTAATTATGCATGGTCCATGCAAGTATCCCTTTAGCTTGGCATTTGATTTTATTTGGATTTTAATCTCTCTCTACCCCTTGGGTTTGGTCTTGTTTGATCATGCCTAAACCCCATCACCCTAACCATCCTTGCCATCATCACCTTTTCCCTCTTTTCTAGTCTTGGTCTTGTTGGGTTTTGGATGGTGCTTGGTTTGATCTTGTCAAAAGAATACCCTAGCATCTATCTTTTCCCCCTCTCAAAAACCTAAACCCTAAGCCACCCCATACCCCATCCTAGCTAAACCTAAACCACATCTATTCTAAACAAAACCCTAAGTACCCCCCCCCCTTTTTCTCTCCTCTCTAGCCGAGCCACCCCTCTAAACCTAACCTAGCAGGGCCCACATGTTCACCATGCCCCCCTAGCTACCCCACACCAAGCAACCGAGGCCACCCCCAAACCTAACCCTAGACCGAGCGCATGCCTCTCCCTCTCTCGTCTCTCTCTCTGCCGGCGTGCCCCACCCGAGCTTCCTCTCCCTGGCCCTACCTGGCATCCTCTTTCCCCAGCTCCCCCACCTAGCTACCCTGCCCTGGCCGGTCACGTGAGGAAGGACAAGGTGGCACCAAGGCCACCTTTCCATCTACCCCTCCCCCACGCAAGCCCCCACATGCCCCTCTCGTTCTTATCCTCTCCCTCGCCCCTCTAGCCTCCCCAGATCCGCCCAGAGGCCCTGCCTCGCCTCCCCTCTCCTCCTTTTCTTCCACCGCCACCAGCTGCTGACGCCGGCCACCACCGTTGGTTCTCGCTCGAGCACAGCTAACCAGGAGGCGGGCGTGGTGCTGAGGTTGTCGGGGAAGGCCGTGGAGCGCCTCTGCTTCGACCTGTGCACGGAGCCGCGGAGGAGAAGCCCCAGGACCCCTGCCCCAGCACGAGCCGACGCAAACCCTAGCTACTCTGGACGTCTGCCCTGTCGTTGATCTAATGCGCCTCGACCCGATCCGAGCCCACCATCGAGCCCGCGGTGAGCCTCTCCTCCTCCCAGACACCCTCGCATGCACCGTCGCTTCCTCGCGTTGCCGTTCATATCGTCGAGCAGCCTCGGTGCGCGGCGGCCGACGTCGCTCTCGCGTCGCTGCGTCACGCAGCGAACCTTAGCTAAGCCCCAGACCACCTCCGGTCACCAGCACATAGCCACCGCAGCGGTTCCGCCCCACCGCGCGCACGCCCGCGTCGCGGGTTCGAAGCCCAGCGTCGCCACGCCGCGCGTCGCGCGCGTCAGAACAGAGCCAGGAAGAAAAACAGTGGCGCGGCACTGTTTTGCACTTGACCCCCTCACGTTTTTGTGCGTCAACCCGCGGTCCCTCGGAGCCCCACCTGTCTGTGTCACTGCCGTTTTGCAAAAAGGCTCCCGAAGAACCTGTTACTCAACCCGCGGTCCTCCTCCGTCTCAGCCACTGGCGTGTGGGTCCGTGTGTGCCTGGCCCCACATGCCTGTGACTAGGGCTAGGTTGGCCTGGGTGCTAAAATGTTTTCCAGATTCTGTTTAATTCAAACTTATTTAAAAGTTAATTCAAATTCAAATATAATTCTGTTTTAAATAACTTCTCATTTATAAATCCAAATAATGCAAATGTTATATGTTTCTGAACCAGAAAAATGTAAGGATTTCAAATTTGCTATCCAAATTACCTTTGGCACATTTAAAATTCCAAGTTGAATTAAATTACAACCAATGCCACTGGAATTTAAATAATTAATAACTTTTGATTTACAATTCCAAATTTAACAAATGATATGTCTAAAATGATCAGCGCGACGAGACCTTTTTGTTTATGCTATCCATGACTTAAATTGCAGCATGCATCATATAAAAATATAGTGTACAGCAACTAATATGACAATAAAATGTGGCCAAACCTTAATAAAATGACTTATTCTGGTAAACCACACCTCACCCATGCCATGCTACATTATTGCCATGCAACTTGTGCATCATTCATCATGGCATGATTGTTTGCTTGTCGCATTTTATTCCTATGCTTGTGCACTTTATTTATGTTGGCCCTTGTTTGTTTGGTTTTTCTCGGATAGACTCTGAGCAGGGAATATATCAAGAGAACCAGGAGCACTACCCAGATCCGTCTCTCGCTTCAACTGAGTTGTCAGGCAAGCACTACCACATGCTTGCATACATACAGTACCTATTGCCCCTACCTTATTCTTGCATCATTGAGTCGCGATTGCATTAAACTGAATCCCAAGTATTGCATAGCCTTTACTTTTTAACCCCACCAAGCTTGTTCCTCCATCCCATGAGCCATTACTACAGGAGTTGTTTGAGCCATGCGAGTCGTAGAACAGCATGTGTAGGGTTTGTGAGTGTCTGTTGTATAACGAGGTACCTAAACAACTTAACCTGAGTAGTAATGGGATAACTAATGAAAGTGGCACCGGTGAGCAACATCTGCTATTTGGTTTTTCCTGCTCACTTGTGTCCCGTAAGACCCCGAGTACTTGATTCCTGTTCCAAGATTATTCGCGCTATCCACATCCGGGAGGCTTATGGGACCCCCCTGAGCCAGAGCTTGATTCCGTCTTATTTCTTGGGGACACAAACTAGTTTGAGGTTTTGTTACTATCCTGTACTTATGCCATGCTTTATTACTGTATTTACATTTGTGCGAGGAGCACACTGTACTGTTTAGGATCGTGGCACGATTCCGCGGTATCGACAAGCCCAGCCACACTTTCGGGTTCCCAGTCGTTTATAGCCGTCCCCACAACCTTGAGTCCGTCTCGGAGCCGGCCGGCTTCGTTGCGGGTCTACTTTAAGGGGTGGTCCCCTGAAATATTTCTGAATCTTGTGATTGCTTTGTCGTGAAGGCCTCGTTGGGTTTTGATTTGGTTTTTCCGAGGTTGATCGAGTGTGTGTTGCTATTTGTGCACCCCTGCAGGGTAAAACTTTCTGAAAGCCGTGTCCGCGGTTATGGACGACTTGGAGCACAGTTTCTCGACCATAGACAAGCATAACTAAAGTACCGCTTTTAATTTGACTAAGTAATTGACTAGTAAATAGTGCAACACTCATGGAATGGTTAATAAAATTGCCAACGGATGGGGGGTTGTTCGTCCGCTTCCTCGTCGGTAAGCGAGGAGGAGGATGGATCTGGTGATATTACTGTTATAACCGCTGTCATTAATTCACGGACATCCGTCTATCTTTGGTTAGGCGGATGGTTAGCGATTATCTATAAAACTGCTAGGGTTTATCTTTTGCTGCAATTGCGTCACCCCAGGTTGTGTCCCCTTTAGAGGCATTAAGACTTGCTGAGTACCCTTAGGGTCTCACACGATAAATTATTGGTTCAGATGAACAGGTACCCTCGCAGGACGGATACTGGGTTGAAGAGGCTGATGATGTGGGCAACGATCGTTCGGTGTAGAGATTCCGGGCACGGGGATTCGTGAGATCTGTGGGCGGGATGTGCTTATTTCTATGGCATCTTATGCCGATTTGCTTCTTATCCGTACTCGAATTTTGTTTTGCCGCTTCCGCCTGATACTCTGATGTGTGTTGTATGAGGAATTATCCTAAAATATTATATCTATCTAGGTCATTTGAATCTTGCCGTATGGCGTTGCTATATTTCCTTTCTTTTTAGATGGAATGACTCTGATGTACTTTTGTATGGTGGCTTGCATACATACCCATTTGTGTATGTAGTTGATCCCTTCGCCTGCCGATTACGCCGCCCGTACCGATCCCGATGGATTGGAAGTGGTTGGGACGGCCGAAAGGTCTACCCGTGAGTGGCTTTTAGGGCCCCACCGTACTATTTCAACCACTACCGTCCATCCAGGCTTGTATCTAGGAGCGTAATTCACCGAGGTAGTTACACAAGGTGCTTGCTATGTCTTGTCATTGAGATATTTGTTGCATCTTCCATGTTTTGTACCTTAATCCCACCAAATGTTGTGCAATGTCATCTGTTTAGTTCATGCATCATATATGTTTAGCTTGTCTTGCCTTACTGTTCTTCCGTTCTATCTGCGTCTCATTATACGTAGGACTTTGATAGATTAATGTATCATTTATGTGTGTCAGGAATTAGATGGTTCACCTAAGACCCTTTCAGATACCAGCAGGGAGAAAAACTATGTTCGGCAAGTGTCTGATTCAGCATTGGTTTTGTTGATGAACAATACCTCGAGGGACTCATCACTCAGGAAATTGGACCAGTTGAGGACCTCCTCCCTAGTCCGCCCGCTTGTCCACCCCCAAGGTGCTTGCTTTGTTTCTTCATTGTGATATATGTTGAATCTTCCATGTTTTCTATCTCAATCCAACCAAATATTTTGCAATTCCATCTCCCTAGTTCATACATCATATATGTTCAGCATGTTTTGCCTTACTGTTCTTCTGTTCCATCTGCGTCTCATTATATATATAACTAATAATTGATTGAAGTATCATTTATGTGTGTCAAGAATCAGCTGGTTCAGGTAAGACACGTTCAGGTACCAAACATGAAGCGTCGACAAGCGGTCCTGCTAATGCTACAGGTGGAACACAAACACATGTCGGGAAACACAATAAATGAAATTCAGGAAACTCGCATAAGTCTAAAAAGTCTCTTCTTGGCGGCACACCACAGGTTCCAATAGAGGTAGGCGCAGCAAATACCATCCCACACATTCAACAATCCGAAATTGCTAATCCAGATAGCCATGAACAATTGACAGCCCAACCAATTTCGACCTCTACTGGCCTAACACTACTATCACAACACCAACAAGCTAGCGACGGACAAGGTATGTGTTCCATGATCAGTCGGCCGCCAAACAAGGTATGTGTTCCAACACTTATCGTTTAATGATCCCTTATATATACCATGATAGCCTGATGTAACGGTTGAATTGGCAGCTACACGAAGATTTAAGAAAAGGGGGCCAACGGTAGGAAAAAAGCTTGAGGTTCAAATTTCTGAAACGCAATCTGGATATTGCATCAATTATATTGTGCCTGGCAAGCAAAAGCCAGAAGATCCAAAAGAATCTGCTTTCCTAGCATCGAAAATAGGCGTTTTTGTCAGGAATGATATTCCCATCTTTGCATCGTTCAAGCTCCACCAACAGGCCCCTGATCATTACAATTCATTACTACAGAAGTTACATGTAAGTCATGGTGCTCTATCTGATGCCTTCAAGCTTGTTGTTTGTTCTAATCTAAGTCACATAACACATCAACTGTTTCATTCTTACCGACAGACAAAATTCAACTTTGATTAGGATAATGAGGATGTAGAGTATGTTCTCATGGACATGTTCTCCTATTCTTTGCGCCAGCAACGCCATAGGATAAAGAATAAATACTTCGATGGTAAGGCAGGTAAGGTTATTCAAAGAACGTCTCCTATGGAACATTCTATGACTGACCAATAGTGGATAGATCTTCTCGGCCACTGGTTTGATCCAAAGATTACGGTATGGTTTGTGAAGACCGAGACCAGATCACATTCAAACTTCCTATTTGTGCATATGTATCACTAGTCCCCTTTTGCAGATGAACGCTGACAAAAACAAGAGGAACCGTGTCGCACAACGCTTAATAAATCGAACTGGATCTCGTGCATTGGTTGGGCACCTAAGTGCGATAGTAAGGATAATTAGTTTGTAATCTTGTAGATACTTTTTGCTTCTTATATTTTGATCATGTGTTATGCCCATGTTGCAGAATGATGCGATAAGTCTACAGCAAAAATTTGAGGCATGTCAGACAAGCAAAAAAGAAGGGCTCAATCCCCCCGCTAAGAGTGGTATTTTAAGTCTTTTGTTCTATTGATATTTTGTGATGACACACCCTTAGTGATTTATATGTTATAGTTAGATGTGCAACACTTCCTGAACTGTTTCCCAGTTTTCTTTTAATTTAAGTACAGTAGATGATTTCCAACTAGTGTGAGTTTCAGTTTTGAACGCTACAAAGAGTTGTCTTGTGATATCATGCACCTGGCGATGAAGAAACAGACTAATTCTATGTTGGCATAGTCCTTTTATTGAGTGTTAGTGATAAACTTCTTATTAGTATGACCAAATAGCTAGTATGCTTTTACTACAGTGTATATGATGCGTAATCTAGCCATGAAAACTTGTAAGATTTTTTCATAGACAGGTTAAATGTGATGTCTGCATGTTTCTCTCTGTAGTGGCTTCTCTTCTCTCACCCATGTCTACCAACTGATAACCTTACAGATGAAATTGAATGAGGAGATGGCAAAACCTGGGAGAGACTGTCTGGAACAAAACCAATAAGAATGTTTAAAAATATTTAACATGATACTAAAAGGTGAAGGTCATCGTAAAAGTGCGTTCCTGCGTAATGCCAGGTTGTCGAATTCCAAGTCCAAGTCCAAGTCCAAGTCGGGGTATTTGTCTTATCAGGAACAAATTGTAGTAGTACGGGCTGAAGAGGAAGTGCAAAGACGGACAATTGAAGAGATGAGAAAGGAAGCATTAACAAGTGATGCGGAGTTGAAGATGTTACGAGATTAGCTGAATTTTCGAGAGCTCATAGGTGAACGGACTCTTCTAAACTGAAGATGAACCCTGACAATGACAGGTGAGTACAGTGATCGTGTGAAATGGTTCCTAGTAGCACTACTGATCCTGGGCTGTGTATGGGACCGTGTAACAAAAACGGAGGGACTATATGTGTTCTGCATCATGCTTTTATCTGTTCACGTTGTGCTCCATACACAAAAATCCTGTGCCCGAACCTCACTCTCTCAAGACTTGTATTCATGAACCCCACAATGGTTTTTTATTCTTTGGACAACCGCCAAATTCAAAATCTCAGTCGATCGACAAAACCTACTGCCTATCATGTTTGAATCCTAGATTATGTATCCAATTTTCTTTGCCAATATTGTAAGTATTTTGATGATCTGCATTCAGTTCGTACGGAAGAAGTACCATTTTTCTATTATTCTCTGGACACTAATGAAATTCAAAAATCTTAGTCGAGCGGCAAAACCTGCCTTCACCCCTGCCACACTCGGCCTTCAATTCCTGAAGAGGGAGTACCCCTTTTTACTATTATTGCTTGGACTCTACCCAAAGTAAAAATATTAGTCTGTGCATTCATTATAGTCATAGATGATCTGACTCTCGGACTTGAATTCTTACATAGATAGCGTACAGTCTACTAGCTTTTTTCTATTATTACTTGGCCGCTAGCAAAAAAACAAAATCGTAATCGAGCGGCATATTCCCCACCGACTCAGATGCATCTCGCGAGCCTCCATTTCAACATTTTGAGGCAAAATCTCCCATTGTTGGAGAACCATTTTCTAGTACTATTAATATTAGATAGACGCTAGCCAAATTTAAAATCTCAATCCAGCGGCAAAACCACCCCACCGACCTTGAAGCATTTCCCACCCTTCTGTTTCAAAAACTTTGATCCAGGCGCTAGCCAAATTCAAAATCTCAATCGAGCGGCAAAACCACCCCACCGACCTTGAAGCATTTCCCGCCCTTCCGTTTCAAAAACTTTGATCCAGGCGCTAGCCAAATTCAAAATCTCAATCGAGCGGCAATATCACACACCGACCTTGAAGCATTTCACGCTCCTCCGTTTCAAAAACTTTTGACTTTAAAATTCCCATTCTACCCTTTGTTTAGGAGACAAATGGGCATGCTAAAGTCGGTAGCTTGGGGGCACAATCATAATTTATTTTATTTTCACCTCTATGGTCCCTATTCGCGTTGTTTTTCCTGCTGGCCCTCCCAAAAATGCCAAGATCCTCTGTCCCCTCCACGACCACTGTGTGCACCGGCCAACGGTAATTCCACGGGGGCCTGAGCCGCTCGAGCTGCGGTCTCGTACACCGTAGCACAACCGCTTCACCGACACCCACCCCACCGGATCTACTTCACCGGGTTTCTCTGCCACGGAAGCGGAGCTGCGGTCTCGTTCACCATGCCGATGGCATCATCAACTGCCCAAGCTCTGCTTCCCCGCCGTCGAATGATATCCAACGTATCAGAGCCGCCTCGTCGATGTCCACCAGATGGGATGTAGTTCAATGAGTTCCATGTCCACCGCTCTAAACCAGCTGCACGGGCATCGCCGTTTGCTGCACCAGATCTTCCGCAGCAACGCTCTCGTCCACCGTGCTCAAGCCGGCATCGACCAACCAAGATCTACTTCCCTGAACACCCAAGATCTGCTTCCCCGCAACCGCAACACCCTCGATTACCTGGACATCACCTGCATGGTACTGACGATGCTTAGAAGCCTCTCCGACCAAGGTAACCAAATCTGCAACCCCTTTTTGTTTTCTCGGTAGTATAGCAGGTTAAAGACTATCGTAGTGCACTGGATTTTTGTAATCGTGCTAGTACACACAAGTCACTGGCATGCATGTTCTTTATGATACATACAAGGTCAGTAGACAAGTTGGTTTGCATTTGCTACTCTAGATATTTCATGTATGCACATGTTTGTTATTTTGCCATGCACATGTTCTTAGCTACTCCCTACAACAGTAATTGCCTGTTATTGTGTAGCTCTTGTAAAATGTAAAGTCAGTGGAAAATATTATTGTGGATTACGTGCTCCATAGTTACTAAATCTATCTGATTCGTCCTGAGCTGAGTTCCTGCTATTATTTTCTTCCTGGCATTATTCTGCTATCCTGTAGTACCCTTTAAACTCATCGTACTAGTTCGATTATCATTTTGTTTTTGCCATCTGGATCTTTAAAAACTGCAACACTGACTATTTTCCTTTTCTTTGTATAGAGATCAATAAGGAAACACTCAACATGTTGGTTTGCACAGCCTATTTTACAGGTTCACAAGCGATGTCATTGTTTCCTTATGTGGTGCTGGTTCATCCTAAGCAATGATATAACTATTCTCTACTTTGTAGTTCATTTGTGGTTAGCGTTCCTGCTCTACAAATTCTGGTATGATGCCATTATAATTTCTATCCGTTTGAATCCTAGCTACGAAAGTCACTACATGCCCATTGTACAGCTCACCGCAAATTCTGAGTCACCCAACATCTCTTGCATTTCAGGATATACTACTCTTCCATACATATTTGTTGAAATGACCTGGCTAGTTTATATTTGCTGAAATTCTAAGAAACACTCTATTCGATTGCTCAATTCATTTGTAGGCACACTTGTGTAATGCTTGCATTTCGTGTTCTATAGGTTCATAAGAAACGCCATTATATTTCATATCTAGTGGTTCGTCCTAAGAAGCGACATAGCTATCCTCTACTATATATATAGTTCATTCGTGATTTGCATTCCTGCTCAACGAGTTCTCTTACGATGCCATTATAATTTTTATTAGGTTGATTTCTAGCTACGACAGTAACTGCATGTTCATTGTGTAGCTCACCGTAAATTCTGAGTCACCAATGTCTCTTGCATTTCAGGATAAATAACTGCTTTCATATATATTTGTTGAATGACCTGGCTAGTTTATATTTGCTGAAATTATTTTGATTGATTGCTCATTTCACTATAGGCATACTTGTATAATGCTTGCTTGTCCTATTCTACAGGTTCACAAGCGATGCCATTCTTTCCCTATCTGGTGTTGGTTCATCCTAAGAAACAACACAACTATCCTCTACTTGTAGTTCATTCGTGGTTTGCGTTCCTGCTCTGCAAGTTCTGGTATGATGTTATTATAATTTATATCTGGTTCATTCTTAGGTACGACAGTAACTACATGCCATTGTCTGGTTTGATTGCTCATTTCATTGTAGGCACACTTATCTAATGCTTGCTTGTCCTGTTCTACAGGTTCACAAACGACGCTATTATATTTTGTATTTGGTTCTGATTCGTCCTAAGCAACGACATAACTATTCTCTATTGTATAGTTCATTTGTGGTTTGCATTCCTGCTCTACTAGTTCTCGCATGATGCCTAATTTCTATCTCATTCATTCTTAGCTATAACAGTAACTGCATTCCATTGTCGGGTTTATTCTTTTAGTTTATTATTCTATATATATATTTGTTGAAATGACCTGGCTAGTTTATATTTGCTAAAATTCTAACATATTATTATATTTCGTGTTTCACGGTAGACACAGTTGTTTAATGCTTGTTTTTCCTATTTGTTTGATGTGATGGTCAATATACTTGTTTGATATATTAACTTGTTATTACTTAGTTTCATACTGCAATTATTGCTATAGCCACCAAAGACGGGGATATAAGATCATGTCTCAAGGTTGTTTTCGAATGTATATGTCACACTCAAAAGGGAGATGCAGGAGATAGATGGAGAAAACAAATTGAGGACTGCTATCAACTCGATTGTCAACTGAAATGCTGATTTTTCTTTCCCTTGAGTTGATAATATGTAATAATTTTAAGTAGTTTGCATTTGATGTAATATATAGGTTAATCGCATAGGCCGTATAGGCATTTAGTTAATGATGCCCACACATAGAGGTAGGCGGTACCATACCAGCGCTATCCAGGTTAATTAGGGTACAGGGGATTTGTTATTTGCCCGTCTTGTATTGGACCGACGATGAACAGTAAAAGATGATCGCAAGTTGTACACCTTTTGGGAATGGGCTCCAGAAATGTTGAAACTATAAAAGCCCGTAAAAGTAATGGGCCACACACAGGCGTGCTTAGTAACAGTAACATGCCATAACAGTGACATGCCGAAACTGTAGCAGGCTGAAACAGTAACATGCCAAAACAACAGTAGGCCGAAAACAGTAAGGACCTAGAACAGTAATGGGCCAGAACCTTAAATGGTCAGAACAATAACCGGCCAAAACAGTAGCATACCAGGCCAGGAAAAGGCATGGATCGTAGCAGGGCCAGAACAGTAAAAGGTCGAATTTGCACCAGGCTAGAACAGTAACAGGCCTAGAAACTTACCAGGCTAGAATATGAGTATGTCGTTTATGGTCCTGAACAGTAACAGGCCAGGAAGTATATGGGCCACAGGTGTTCACATAGACGGTCTCATATCAAACAGTGCAGGTATATACATTAACGGGCCAGAAATTTCATGGGTGACCAAACGGGCCCATTTCAAACAGTACAAGGCGAAACAGTAATGTGCCCGATAGTTTGCTAGGCATAAAATGGGCCCATTTCAAACAATACAAGTCAAAAAAGCAATGGGCCCGAAAGTTTACGGGTCGTAGCTGACAGAACTAATGGGCCCATTTGTAACCGTGCAGGATGAAACAGTAATGGACCGTGATACTATTGGGCTCTCTTAATGGGCCGACCCACTTAATAATAATTAGGCCTTGGCTGGGCCTGGCTTTAATCGCGGTTTCGTTGATAGTTAACAACACTAACTGTTCGTTAACGGCGTCCGCCACGTGGAAGTTTGCATGATGTCAACAGTCAACACGGCTGGCGAATAGATCTATGATGGAATGACTTTTCGTGGACGAAGGGTGCGATCCGCCACAGTCGAAAAAAAACCGTGGTAGATTCATTTGTGACGGGGCTTCTACCATGGAGGGCATCCGTCTTAGAAGGCTTTTCAACCACAAAAAATGGGTCTTCAACCACGAAAATTGTCCATTGTAAAAGGACATTTTTCTTGTAGTGTTAGGCAGAAGTTTCGGCTCACGTACCGGCACTAGTTCCAATCAACGTCAGTATACTTCTATATGGAAGTGTACTATTTGTCAGAATTAGCGCCGGAAGTTGGTCCGGTAGTTCCGGTCATTAGTTCTAGTCAACCCTAACCGGCACCTGTGACCGGCACTGCTTGGACACTTCCGTTGGTAACCTTGAGAGATACTTCTGCCCAGCCACCGGAAGTTCCGGCCAGGAGGTTCCACGACCCAGAATTTCTGGGCCAAGTTCCGCTTCAAGTTCCGCCCAGGCTCAGTAAGTTTCTGTTTTGAAATGTCCTAATTGGCGGAACTTGCACCGGTAGTACCATTGGAATTTCCTCTCTTAGGCTTGTCCAGAACTTCTGGTCGTACTACAGAGCCTCCCCTTCAGCTTTTGAGCCGTTGGGAGAGTACTGACAGGAAATTCCGGGCACCAATCAGAAATTCTAGTGGTGTCACGGGACATGCAATGGTCCATTTTGAAGGGAGCCTATTTAAGGTGCCCTTCTTCCTCCTCCCCACCCAACTCTTCAATTTCTCTCTCCTCCATTAATACAAGAGTTCAATCTTCTTAGATCTCTCTCCCTAGACACTCAAACCTCTTGATCTTTTGAGGAGTGGGAGAGGTGACCTAGATCTACACTTCCGCCAAAGGAATTTTGATTCCCCCCACCCATCCTATGTGGACCTTGTTACTCTTGGGTTCTCAGAACCCTAGACGGTGTAGGACATCCTCGGAGCTAGGGAATGTGTTGTGAAGCTTCGTGGTGTCTTTGAGGGCCTCCAATTGAGTTATGGAGCTTCCCCCTCAACCTTGTTGTAAAGGTTTTGGTTAGCGCCTTCAATGCCACCGGTTAGTGGATTGTGAGCCCGCCTTTGTGGTGGAGCTCACCGGAGAAGAAGGTGGGGCCTTGGTGGTGCTCAGGTGACCTTGTGTGGCCCCGACACCTATCCAACACAGACATAGATTCCTTGGAAGTGAACTACGGGAATTACATCTATGTGTCTCCTCTCTAGTTTACTTGCTCCACACCTTTACTTCTCGTCCTTTACCAATTGTTACTTGTTTTTGTTCTCTTGCATATAGGACTGCTCATCTAGTTGCATATCTAGAGAACCTTCTCCCTTGCAAATACTAAACTTGATTAATAAGATGAAAATTGGTAGTATCCTATTCACTCCCCTCTAGTCGACCAAAGTTGGACCTTTCATCCTTCGACTACTGCGTAGCACGACAAGACATGACCGCTTGGTGCGCGGCACAAACATGCCCACTCTTGATTACAGGGCACTGTCTCTATTCTGTTGGGAACCGCTCCTACGCCTGGGGCTACTATCGTCCTCGTGAAGAAAGGGGGTCACCACGGAGACTCCATGCGGACCCGCTCGCACACCCCAGACACACCGGTAGGAAACCCGGTGGCGTCTCCTAGAAAGTGAATCCACCCGTCCCGACTCCTGGGGTCTGAGAAACCCGGGTGGAGGGATGCGGGACGGAGCTGGCAGCTAGCCGGAGATGCCTAGCCTATGTAGGAGACTATGACTACTACTAGCGCAACCCTATGCGCGTAGGACGTGGCATCGTCGTGTCACATAGAAGCCATGCACCCCACGCTCGACCGCGTGGCGTGACTATGCTGCCGAGTGTCCACCAACCATTGTGTCCCCCCTTGTTCTTATGAAAGGAGGCTCATGTCATCATATGGAGGGAGGAGAGTTCTTAGCTAGATTCTTCCCAAGGAAGGAACCCTTGTAATTGTGATCATATACCAGATAGTCGATAGTTGCATGACGTAGGAATCCTCACATCGATAACCTGAATTTGGGTAAAAAACCTTGTGTCTCTCTGTGTGTGTGTGTGTTCATCTAGCTCGTTGATTGAACTCGTCGGATGTTGCGTCCCTGGCCGAACTAACAAAGGGGATCCCAATCCCCGGTGTCGAAAATCAAGACACGACAGTCTTCAAGGGTATGTCACCGAAACCTTTTCCATTACAACATTACTCCTAGATAGATCCTGGCATTGGGTGTTGCGCTAGTCATAAAAAATTTGTGTTTTCTGCTACGAATCCCTTCAGTTACAATTCACACAATATTAAATAAAGCAAAATACATAAGTTATGTTTTCCTTACTCAACATGCCTTGCTCTTCTAAGTCATACTTAGATCCTTTAGTGCAAGCACAAGATTCTTATAAGTCGGATTTGAAGATCACGTGATTCAAATATAGAGTTGTCGCTTCTTTAGCAACCATTCCATCCATCTCAACATGAAAATATCTAGTAAAAAATTGACAAAACAAATCCAAACAACCTTATATCTCTTCGTAATATGAAAGGATGATATCATTCCTTATTGTATAAAAGGTACACTTCTTGATCTTAGTGGATGCCTCATCATTCTTATCATTTCTAGATGGCATTGTAGGGGTTAAAATAAGGTTGTCTTCTTTTAATATCTGGCCTTACTGGTTGACATGGGTATGCTTTATAGGGTTTTCGTGATTGGTATACCTAATACTTACCTAAGTTACGACACATAAAGCCTACAAGAAGCCACGAGTCTTGAAAGTATAAGGAGTCTAGGAACCAGACGTGGAGATCAAGATAGATGTATAAACTGAGGTAGTTGTACAATCGTAACTCCAACTTGTAACTGACCCAAACTTGGCTCTGTATCCAACCTCTCATATAAAGGTTGGAAGAAGCCGAAGAAGAGGGTACCGTAGCTTTCAGCAAACCAGAATCCGTCGTGAGTTAGATTGCATCTAGTGAATCAATGACTCTGTAATCATCTTCGATAATAATCAGACAATCATCGACTCCCTTGTTTATCTGATAAGCCGACGAAATCACCAATGCTCATTTTCTCCTGAAACCCTAAGTCCACAACAATGTGCATTAGCCGATGTTACCTCTCGTCGGTGTTGTACCCGTGCAACAAAATATGAACTTGCTAACAATATTTGTGCATGTTGCTCAAGTAGGTAGTGTAGTCCAGTGAAATGGTTTAATGCATCGGAATAATCTGACATATTTTTTAAACTTATGTAGAGTGCATGTATTTTTTTAGATAATACTTTTCCCGTTATAAAAAGTGGTGTTTAGGCATATCTAAGTCAAAATTTAAAAGCTTTGATCGTATGTACATTAACTGGAAATGCAATATAAATAAATTTTTCTAACTTTTTCTTTGGCATCTTATGCTCAGATTGTGGTTGCTATGATATGTGGTACATATTTTTTCTGGGTAACCTGTTTTGTATAATATTAGCGGCAAAAAACAAAAAATAAAGCTTAGCAAAAAGGAAATATAAAAAAGAGCAGGTCAAAAAGATGATATATCAAGAAAAATACAATCAATAGCAAACACAACTTTACTCGCTTTTATGGACCTATGGGTCCTTAAAGTTAGAGTTTGATCAACTGACATTATCATCTACCCGTCTCTGCCGTCTTTGATTGAAAACTCCTCGGTTTGCGGCTTTGGCGACAGCCGACGGGAGGGTGGGGACCTCGGACCTGGGCTCGACGGTGTACTAAGGTCCCAAAAGTTAGAGTTTGATCAACCAACTATGTTATTATGGCGGCAATGGCGACGTTGCACGGGACAAAAAGAAATAGGTATACCCGCTTCCTCGTTCACCTCGTCGGCGACGATGTTGCTGATGCGTTGAGGAGGACCGAAAATCGTCTGGTCATTGCTCTCGTTAAATTGGTGGACCTTGTTCAGTCTACAAGTTTTATAGATTTGGTGTCAAAGGATTCAGATCAATTCAAGAGGTCAACGACAAAAACTTTGGCACTGGTTTTTAGGTGCCTCTAGAGACACCGTGCATGAAGAATTTTTGGTTGTCATCAACAACATCACACCAGCTCTAGTAGTGAGCGGTGACAGAGGCGCATCGGCGGTTCTAGGACGATAGTAGTCATTAGGTGGTCCTAGAATTCACTATAATTTTTATTACGTTTGGAGTATTGTTGTACTTGTGAATTTCTACAATAGGTCTGAATTTTTCTCACAGAAAAACCATATATGTATTTGCACTTTTAGGTGGCTGAGATTTCTAGAAGATTAGGAAACTTATATAATTAGCAAAAGCAAAATGAGATGGCATGTACAAATGCAGTAAGTAGACCCAAGCCTCACGAATTTCTATAATATGTCTGATTTTTTCTCGCAAAAGAAAAACTACTCCCTTCGATCCAAATTAGTTGGCTTAAATTTGTCAAGATACGGATAAATTTAATACTAACTTATGTAATCTAGACAAATATAATTTAAAAAATTGTATCGGAGGGAGTATATATATATTCACTTTTAGGTGGCTGAGGTGTCTAGAAAATCAGGAAACTTATATAATTAGCAAAGACGAATTGAGGTAGCATGTACAAATGCAGTAAGTAGACCCAAGCCACACGAATCCTATCCGGCCGGTCACGCTAGTATTGCAGCAGTCGGTCGACCGCATCGCCCCGTCGACATCACCCAAGGAAATGGACGGCTGCACATCAACCTATATACTATACGCAAGCATGCGCGGTGCCGCAACGTAAGTAGTACCTAGCAGCAGAGCGGTCCTGGAATCGCTTTTTCCTTGGAATCAAATGCTGAGGCTGCTGCGCGTCGTCGCTCTGCTCCTCGGCGCCGCGGCCGCGGCATCGGCGTCGGCGGCGAGGAGCGGCGAGATCAGCAGAGACGACTTCCCCAGGGGCTTCGTCTTCGGCGCCGGAACGTCAGCTTATCAAGTGAGTTACACAGTACGTTATCTGTGAGACGAGGACGACGAGACCTGCTTGCTGGTTACATCGATCACTGACAAGCGTCCGTTGCCGGTTCGACAATTTGTTTCAGTATGAAGGCGCGGCGGCGGAGGATGGCCGGACGCCCAGCGTCTGGGACACCTTCGCTCACGCTCACGCTCACGCCGGCTCCGGTACGTAACACATATAACGCTTCTTTTGGCTTTGGCGCTGGTATCGTGTCGTCGACGTGCTGACGTTTCTTATAAGTTTCAAAGAAGAAACAGCATAACATTAAAAAAAACAGAAACAGCAGTGCAAGAGAGATCGCGTAATTTTGATTTTGGAGGTTGTTACACACCCTGAACAATAGTATCCCTGATGAAAAACACTTCATGGAGAAAACAAATCCCCCTGACGTACCGGTGCTAGGCCGCGGAGTTGCTAACATGTGGGGTCCACATGCCAGTGACTCCAATGTAGGGTTTCGCACGCCAAACGATCCCCATCCGCCTTGAGGGCAAACATGTCAGACTTATTTAGGTATGTTTGGTTTAAGCCTTAAAAAGCCCTACCAAAATATTGGCGTGACCAAAACCAAGGGCATGACTAAAATTTTGGCGATGTATTATTGTTTGGATTATAGTCGTTGCCCTACCAAATTTTTGGTAGAATAGTGCCAACGTTTGGTTTGCAACCAAATTGCCTCGGCCTGCGTTGACAATTTAAATTGGCTGCCGGTTGATTTGATTCCAATCCAATCAAAACAAATGTTAATAAAATGGTTCTATAGAAATGTCGTCAAGAAGAAAAACTTGAACCAGCGTCTGGCGCAACGGCCTGCATTAACAATTTGTTCCAGTATAAGGCGCGGCGGCGGAGGATGGCCGGACGCCCAGCGTCTGGGACACCTTCGCTCACGCTCACACCGGCTCCGGTACGCAACATATATAACGCTTTTTTGGCTTTGGCGCTGGTATCGTGTCGTCGACGTGCCGGCGTTTCTCACTGACTTTCGTAAGCGCGGCAGGATCAAACACTATTTATCAAGTTTCAAAAAACAGAAACAACACTGCACGAGAGGTCGCATGATTTGGATTTTGGAGGTCGTTACACACCCTGATCAATAGTATCCCTAATGCAAAAAAAAATCAGGGAGAAAATAAATCTCCCCTTTTTGTTTTATTTATATGGGCGAAAGCATGATTTGAGAAAAATAAATCCCCAATTTACGGTACCAAGCCGCGGAGTTGCTGACACATGGGATCCAGACGCCAGTAAACCCACCGTAGGGTAAACAACCCCCTTATGCATTGGGAAAAAACATTCCGGACTTATTAATTTTCATACCAACAGTGTTGCTCGACCCTCCCAAGTCCCAACCAAGTGTAAGCTTCGCATGGTTTCACTTCCGCTATCTTCCTAATGAGTGTTTAAGTCGGCAACAATTTGCCCCTCCATTGGCGAGGCCAAGGGTCCCTAACCCCCCTTTGTTTGCAGCTTCAAAGACAAGAGTGGGAGGGATCATGGGGCTTCGGCTCCTGCGTGTAGGCAACTTTATGTTTCTCTAGGGCATGGGTAGCTATGTTTCTCTAGGGCATGGGTAGCGGGGATGGCGTAGCGTAGAGATAAATGCAGCTTCTCCCCACACGTTGGCCGTTCTCTAATTGGAGACATTGACAAGTTTGTGGTATGATTATCCCGTGGGGATTGGATTTCATTGAGTATAGGCTTGGTTGTCGTGTTCCATGTCCCCTAAGTGATGGCGTTAGCCTTTGCCTAAATTTTGTATGTTTTTGAGCGGCGTGTGTGGTGGCGCTCTTCTTCTTCGATTGTGTTAGATGAAGATGACGATGCCGGGATTTAGTGGACACAGTAAACATCTTTGGTTGGCGACGAGGGGCATAGTCTACAAAGGTGTTCCACCAGATCTAGGCATGGTGGATGGTCCCCTTGTTCTTCGATGATACCATGGTGGTGGAGGCGATCAACGAGTTTACGAGGCGTGTGGATCTTCAAGGGTCAATTCTTATTTTTTCCTTAATACGAGGCCAACTATGCAAAAATTTAACATACTTGTCTTGTTGTTGGTGTTGTATATCCATGTTTGTGTGCGTGTTAACCGAGGCTGTTTTTAAACCATCAATACCATGATATATTTATAGAACCAAATAGTATATGATAGAGATAGATAAGTTGCCTTTGACGATTATAAAATAAAGTCTAAAAAAATGAGGAAAATTTCTAGGTCTTCGGACTCTTTGTTCTTTTATAACATAATCTTGTACTTTTATGAAGGCAATCGAACAAAAATAATATAGAAACCAAACCATGGACCTATAAATATCAACGACGTTTCTCTCATAATTTGAATTTGAGCCGCAATTCCAATGCTACGCACTCACAACAATCATGAGAAGATCTGAAGACCAATACCTAAATAATTCTAATATCCCAACAACACCATAGATGTCGGGTGAAGAACTCGTCGTCGAACGAGGGTATGAAGATCACTTATCATAGACTGTGTCATTTTCATTGACGTGAAGGCCAAGAAAAAGATCGGCTAGAAAAACTTTAACCTAACCTATTGAAATCACTACTCTATTAAAAACTCCACTTTTCCCTACCCCTTCCAATATCCATAATACCGACCAGAGAAGAGAAACCAAGAAGGTTGTGGCTGGTTTCTTATGTGACGGTGGCTATTTTAGTGACGATGGGTTAAACGGCCACGGGAGCCGTATCACACTTGTTGTTTAACAGAACACGTGTGGGGGAAATTCACTTTGCCTTATGGGTGTAAATGTACCTATTTTTTAAATACATATTTCAAAATATAAAAAATAAATAAATAATCTTTGTGTATATCTGGACATGTTACGTTTGTATACAAAGTTTTGCGCAAAGAATTTTTTTGTGGCTTATATAAAAAAGAAAAAATTACATGCTTTAATATGACTATTCACAAGACATGTTTTGTCCTTTTACACTAGCCACAGAAATGTTCTTTTCTTGCAAAACTTTGCCTAACATAGAACGTTGTGAAATTTTTGTTTAATTCTTTTGACATTTTAGAATACGTTTTTATGATTTTTTTATAATGGGTGCATTTAGGCAAAACACCATCTCCCCACACGTGGCTACTATTCTTCGAAAAGAAGTCCCAACGGACCCTCCCTCCCATTTCACGGCGGCGGCGGCGCAAGTCCGCCACCGGCCACCGGCGACAGATCTCTTGCCATCGTGCTCTCCTCCGCCCCCACATAATCTCTACGTATTTCACCGCGCTACAGGGTGGTCCTACACTCCTACCCTAGCCTCCGATGGCGCCACCCGACCCCCACTCTCCACTCCCAGTTCCCCACCCCACCCCTACACGGCTACACGCACACCACAGCGCCGAGGCCCGAGGTCGCGACCATGGAAGCCGGAGCTTCTACCTAGTCTGGCGAACATGAACTGGTAAGCTAAGTGCGCTTTGCAGTGACTGCTTCTCCAACATTTGCCGAACTGGGGATTGCTCCTTGTGATAGCAAGTTGGCAACTACTACTCCAGTGCTCCTGATTGTTTTGCCCAAGGTAGAATTTGTATGCACAGCTGTTACAGGCTTACAGCTTGTTGCAAATGAGGCCATCTCACATACTTTTTTAATTAAAAACTTATAGCGGAGGTCAGGGGCGAAACGATTACTTTCAGCATCATGCTCAAATTTTCCTATGGCCCCAAATCATAGGTGTCGTAATCGCTATACAAAGCTGTGAATCTCGTGGGGTTTTCTGAACCCGAACTAGTTCAGGGTCTGGGTTCGAGTTTACGGTGGAAATCGAAAGAAGTTTATTGTGCATATGGACTACGTCTCACTCAGTGCTCATAAGTTCTTCAATACAGGTGATAACTCTGTGAACGGTGATGTAGCAGCTGACGGCTACCATAAATACAAGGTGCGGTAATTTTTGTCATTTAGTTCTGCCATCTTTAATTGCCTTCTGTATGTCATAACGCAAATGCTCATGTAGGACCGCCATTGACTAACAAGACATGACAAAAAGTAAACACCATTGACTAACAAGACATGAAAAAAAGTAAACAATCCTGGTAAAACGCTGCATGCTGTTGTATCATTTCTCTATGTTTGTAACAGGAGGATATCAAATTAATGAAGGAGACTGGGTTGGATGCTTATAGGTTCTCTATCTCTTGGCCAAGAATTATTCCCAGTATGTTTTTGAAAAACTTGTGTCAAAGTTTCATTGTTTAGTTGGGTTCTTAAATGATATAATTCCGATTAATGATTACCTTTCACGTGTCCATAGATGGCAGAGGAGAAGTCAATCCAAAAGGAGTGGAGTACTACAATAATCTCATCAATGAACTTCTTGATCATGGTAAATCTTGTACACAAAGCTGTCTATGTTCCTATTAAATCTAAAATAATCATGGAGATTGCATAGTACTCCCTCTTTTAACAAACTAGTGTAATTTTTGCATGCAGTAAAAGAAGTTAGGCCAGTATGTTACCAGTAGGTTTTTTAGCAGGGCCCTACACCCCTGAATTTCTAGGGGACTAAAATGATAGGCCACAGCTTGGACCAGGGAGTAAACCCGGGAATGCCTGACTTAATTGAACTGGACCGCCAATGAACACGTCCAGTCTAACTTACTCATCCTGTTTCTATTTGTATTTATCTGCATTCTAATGGTAAAAGTAGATGTACAAATGGAACTGAGGGATATGTTGCATCCATGATTTTTGAGCTAAGATTAAATGGTGTTAATGAAGAATGTCGTTGAAGAACATCGTATATGGCCTTACTTAGTATGTCTTGCAGGAATTCAACCACATGTAACAATTTTCCAATATGATCTTCCTCAAATCCTTGAAGATGAATATGATGGATGGTTAAGTCCTCAAATCATGTAGGTATTATATTTCCATGCATTTCATGTTTTCTCTTCATTTGTGAAAAATATGATGTGTTTGTATGATAGTATTCATTATAATTGTGTGTTATGATATTGCAAAATAATGAAAATTGCAGTAAAAACATCCATTAGATCTGACTTGCACAAAACAGGATTGATTTTCCATGTCTGTCGTTTTTATCGCATGTAGATGTAGTTGTGTAGAATATATACACCTTTTAACCCCATTTCCTTTTTCCAGTGATGATTTCACAGCATATGCAGATGTGTGCTTTAGGGAATTTGGGGATAGAGTTACCAATTGGACTACTCTAAATGAACCTAATGCTTTAGTTTCGCTTGGTTATGATGCTGGTCTTGGGCCACCAGGGAGATGTTCTAAACCATTTGGACTTGGTGATTGTTCCCGTGGGGACTCTGTAAATGAGCCATATATTGTAGTTCATAATTGCTTGTTGGCTCATAGCTCAGCTGTGTCATTATACAGGAAAAAGTATCAGGTACTATCTCTTTGCTAGCAAATCGGTTCTAAGATATTTCTGAAGTGCTTAGCTAAATCTATATTTTGAATCATCAACATTCTAGTCCCTGTGATGTGATTTTCGAATTATTTAAGACTAAATAAATTATTGGTTCAAATAACTATTCTGCTCCAAGAAGCAAATCTGAATGCCATCTTTGTTGCCTATATTCTGTGCTAAATGCTGAAAGTATGTTATAACATTCATATTTCCCTTGGACTTCAGATAGAGTTTAAGTAAGTTTCCTAAACTGCAAATGTGATGTTGAGAAATATGCGAATTACTACCATTTCTTATAATTCAACTTCGTATGGACTATTATGAAGGACCTAAAGATCGCCATGTTTCATATGAAAGAGAATTTTTTTATATCCATGGATAAAACTGTACTTTATGCTGCAGGCAAAGCAACATGGACTTATTGGCATAAATATGTTTATAAATAACATTTTACCTTTTACAAACTCAACAGAAGATATAGCTGCAGCGAAAAGAGCGCAAGCCTTCTACACAGGCTGGTAGGTTGATCATTCTGCCCTTTTTACAGCTACAGTGACAACATCGATTTCATACTAGTTGGATATCATTTGCCTTGACAAAAAATATTATACTAGAGCCAAAAACGAGGAACACCAAAGGAGAAGCTTTTTAGCAGCCTGCCCCAACAAGGATGCTATAAGCCTTATTTTACACATTTCACCCAATGGCTTTTGAATTTGTGCCAAACTGCCAATGAAATATGCTTTTGAACTTGTTGAAATTTTACTATTTTTATCTCTCTGCCTACCGTAGATAACATGTTGAGAGAAGATTATGTTAGCAGGGTCCATACATTGACCAAACGGGGGAAGGATCCCTCCCTCGGTTATACGTTGTTAGATAGATGAGACCTCTCCAGCGATTTTTTTTCACGCAGATAGCACCCCGTTTAGATCGAGCACTCCACCTGCGACTCGAAGCCGGGTGGGCCGGCTTAACACCCTCAGCTCTAGCCACCAAGCCAGCGTTTGGTTCTCATGTTATCAGTGTCCATGGAATTTTTAGGTCTTGAAATAGGCTTGTAGAACTTAGAATACACCTACTTTAATACCGTACAGCTGTTGTATGCTATTGAAATTACAATTTATCCAATAAGCTTTTTAGTGGTAGTCTTCTGTATATGTAAATACATTATTCCTTGAATTCTATTGATGTGAGATATTCCAAAGTTTGTAGATAATAGAGCCTTTTTTGTGGTACTTCCTGCCATGGTTTCTAATTCAAATGTTATCTTTGTTGGCTTTTCTCTTGGTACTGTTCTCAGTATATTTGCACATATTGAAGTTTTTTCATCGTATTTGTACAAGATATATGGCGCGCATGGTTTGTGTAGCCTTTTGTGTTCTGGTCTTTTCCATTTGTTGCATTAATAGAAAATTTCTAGCTCCAGTTTTCATTGCCACATGGAGAGTAATCTAAATATGAAGGTTATTGGTAGTCTCACTTGCATGAGAAAATTAGATTAATATATCGAGTTGCAAGGCGTTTAATGGAAGTACTTACCATTATCATATTATTCAAGAACAAATATGTCCGTGTTATTTTAACAGAAATATATCTGCATTTCTGTTTGTAGTGGTTGTGGTGCATACATGTATGTTTTCTAGTCACACAACGGTGGGACCCTTTTCATTTTCAAGTATGCGGAAACTTATGGACTGTGAAGTTGGATTTCGAAATTATAATTGATGTCATGCATTGCACTAAAATGGTGAAGAAATTTTGGCCCTTCTCTAAATTATGCTATTTCTCTATATTAGGTTCTTGAACCCTCTTTATTATGGAGACTACCCAGTTGTAATGAAGGAGAACACTGGCTCCAAGTTGCCAAAATTTTCTCGAAACCAATCTGAACAACTAATCAACTCTATGGACTTTCTTGGTATCAATTACTACACCATTTTGTATGTTAAGGATAATCCACATGATGCTCCTAGCGACGAAAGAGATTTTATGGCTGATATGTCTGCTAAAGCAATATGTGAGTGTTATATGTGTTATATTCTGGTGACTCAACTATTGTTGCTTTTATAGAGTTTATTCACGTTCAGACAAAACATAGAAAAAATGTTAGCATATAATATACTAGATCTTCTTTTACTAACTTTGATATACTTTACATCATTTATGTGAAGGAGAATTATTGATCATAATTGACAATCTATGAGTATTCATAAGTAAAACTAATTATTACTGTCTTGTGGACAATTGGAGACCTAGAAACTTTGCATACATTGAGGCCTCGTTGGCCCTTGAGGTTGATCCAATCAGAGATTCTCACGCTCTGGTAAGATCTCTTAGCATACATCACTGCACAGACATCGGTCTCCATGGTGGATAGATATGGGAACTAGAGGGGAGGAGGGGCGCATGGAGGCGGTGACGGCGAATGAATGGTGCCAGGAGCATGGGTGTCTAGCCAAAGGATGATGGCCATCACAGCTGTTGTTAATGAGCATGGCAGCGCACTCCAATGCAGAGCCTGCACAGAGTCGGGTAGAGACTAGAGAGAGAGAGAAGGGAGAGATGGAGGGTGATGAGAGAGACAGAGGTGAATGCCAATCCTAGAGATGAGTCATTGGCATATCATCCTATGTTTTGGTATTATCTGTTAGCTCATAATGTAGAGCTAAGTGAGACAATAGCTAGCTCATAATGTAGAGCTAAGTGAGACAATATCGCAAGTTTATGGACAACACAGTTTATTCCATAGATTAATAGTTACTAACTTACTACCAGAAGTAACTCCTTCTGCACCGAGAAATATTTCGCTAATTAATTTTGTACTGTAAATTCATGTTGATTCTTTAATCATATGTAAATTGTTTACTATAGTGTGGTTATTCAATTTATGATTTCTCTCTTTGCAGTTGCAAGCAATTCTACCACTGGGGTAAGAGAAACTTGCAGTAAATGTGTTCTTACATATAAATTATATAATGAAAAAGTCTGACGTATAGTGGTATTCAGTTCTATGTGCCGGGTTATGGTCTCCAGCAAGTGCTTGAACATTTGAAGCAATCTTATGGTAATCCTCCTATCTATATTCAGGAGAATGGTAAGTATTTTTGCAACTACCAATAAGCCGGTTGATCTGCTGACTTTGTGTATCTTTTTTATGCATCCTACTTATATGATGTCTAATATGTAATTTAGACGCAATGTTAGCCAATATTAGGAGACTATATTGCTCTTTCCCTAAATATTCTTCAGTGCTACAGGAAGATGTACTTATTTTGTCTAAATATTCTGACTTACCAATGCCTATATATTTAAACACTTTGAGAGCAACTTACAAAAGGTTAAACTCTAGGATATCCAATGCATCAAGAAGTGGTGTTTGATGATGGCCCTAGGGTGGAATTCTTGAGTGAGCATCTTAGAAGCCTACTTATTTCTATAAGGTATTGCCCTTTTCCCCTCTAGTGGTCATGCATTAGATTTCTCTTCAAATGATTTGACAGTTGGCCTTGTTTATAATGCTATAAAGTTCAAAACATAAAGAGGATATAAAATAACAATGTGCATCTCTAATTGGATATGTTGCTTTGTATGTCAATCATAAACTAATATATGTTACTGCATGAATCATGGGAGTAATCGTATAATACATATGCATAATGCAACACATGTGTTTTAGCAAATGGCACAAGGAAAAAGTTCCTTTGTAAGGGTATGGTTGACATGACAGTGGCCTGAAGTGACATTTTTGTTCCCCTGCAGGAATGGTTCGAATACTAGAGGCTACTTTGCGTGGTCGCTGGTGGATTTATATGAACTACTCAGTGTCCAGGACACGTATGGGCTCTATTACGTGGATTTTTCTGACAAGGATCTGAAGAGGTACCCAAGGAGTTCTGCAATTTGGTACGCAGATTTTCTCAAGGGGAGAAAAGGGTTGAGGCACATGGAGAGATTTTCAGATCACTAGATGTCGATGAATGGTGCTTAGACCTGCACTGATTGTCGATTTTCAGATCACTAGCTGTCGACTCACTGATTCTTGTGACATCAGTCAGACCAAGAATGTTTTAGTATTTCGAATATTACTTGTGGACAACTTGCTCCAATATTTCTTTTAAAATAAGACAGTTTCTTCGAAGTGGCCAAGGAGTTCTTCAATTTGATGCACATGGAGAGATTTTCAGATCACTAATGTCGATGAATGGTGCTTAGACTGCACTGGTTGCCGATTTTCAGATCAATAGCTGTCAGACTCACTGATTCTTGTGACATCTATGGAACTCCACGCATGCATACACTCCTTGCAAGTTAAATTGCTTCATGTCACGTCAGTCGGACCAAGAATGTATGTTTTAGTATTCCGTATTTTACTTGTGGACAACTCTTGCCCCCAACAAAAAAAATTAAAATATAAGACAGCTTCTTCAAAGTTGAAAGGGAGGCAAAATCTTGCTCTGTTTCAAACAAACTTAAAACTGGATGACCCGTCAAGGTGAGATCGTCAAGATCCTCCACAAGAACTAGACATCTTTGGATGGAAACCTTCATACATTTTGCCAATGAACGGCAAAGAGCATTGGGAGAAGAAATAGCTCGACTCCCCGAAGGAGGAAACAGAAAACTGCATCAGGCACATGATAGTAATCTGAGCTCTCAACCTAGGACGAGTCATAAAATTTGTAATAAAATCTACACCTAACAGCACAAGAAGATTCTCAGCAACCTGACAGACATAAAATAAACTGGGCTGAAACTTTGCAGAATGAACATATTGACTAGTACACGTAATACCAGTACCCCAGCCCAGGTATCAAGTAAATCGTTTGGAAGAACAGAGACAAGGCGACAGCCAATTCTCCCACAGCAACTTCAGACCTCACAAACCGTTTGTCATACCACAAAACCCAGCAAAGCTCCGCAGTCTTTCATGTCCTAAGCAATCTATGCAACACGGCTACAGGCCTTAAAATGCGGCAATCTTGCATCCGAGGATACTTTTCACCCACGGCCACGTCCTGCCATCAAGTAGCGCATGTCAGCACATTGTGTTAGGAAAGCAAAGAGTACATTACAATGGAGGTTTCACTTAAAGTACAGACATACCCTTATTTCCACCTTTACTTCCAATCCCACCCCTTCCACGGCCACCGCCTTTGCCATCATCTTGTCCACGTCCGATGCCTCTGCCTCCAGGTTTGGTGCCGATATCTCCTCTTCCTCTTCCGCGGCCAACACCCGGTGGCTTCCTATCTGCAGTGGCATGATAATTCAGAACAGCACTGAACCTCTCAACAGTTCTAAGAAAACGGGTCAATCTCTACAGGTATTTGATAATAGTAAGTAAATAAGTGTATTTGTGCCCTGGCATTCCTACCAACACGTGGTCCACTCTAAGAAGTCTGTACCACCACTGTATTTACAAATGAACCCTATTACATGTTCTAGTTAGTCCCATCAGATTTGACATAAAATTGATCCACGGTACTATCATGGCAAATACATGCATTACATTCACCATGATTAATTTCGAAGATGATCTAAACAATTTGTTTTAAGATGAAAATAGCCTATTAATGTATAAGGAATCAATAGAACAAACGGCCTCACTTTTCCCAACATATGACAGAAATTGTGTTCCTGGCTATATGCAGCCAATCTTAAAAAAACAACCATTTACATACCTGATCTACTCTTAGAAGTTTCCTCCTGAACCTTGTCAATCACCTGCAACACACGAGCTCATGCAATCAGGATAGATAGGCTGGTTAACTTCAGTGCTGACAGCTTCAGTATTGCTAAATTGTAAAATAATAATGCACTACCGTTTGAAACAGAAGGGCCATAATAAGTGGAGATTTACTCTGATATTTCAGTGATTAAAGCCAAATAAATTCATACGATCCTTGCAGATCACCTACCTGGTCCTAACAACAAAGTTTGGACACTTGGATAACTAGTTGATTGAGTTATTCCTGTAGACTATTTTGTCCGAAGGTTACAGTGCGCAGGGTAGAGCTTGGTATTAAGATTTCAATCCAAAGGCTAGAGCTCGGTAACAACATTACAGTGCACAGCCTAGAGTTCGCCATGCTATTGTGCAACACTGTATCAAACACTCCCCTGCCCGACTAAATATTTAAACCTTGTCGGCTTTCGTGGTCCCCAAGATGCTGGTTTGATCACTAATTACATAATAGAGTAAAACCTAATCCATCCACTAAAACATAGAAACTACTTAATAGAATAAGTTTGAGTTTTGACAATGAATCTACCATCCACAAAGTTGTTGATGGATGTTTTTCACTACTCTAGGTCTCTGGAGTTTCATAACTTAAAATACCAGAATATAATCAAGTATTTATTAAGATAGCAGGTCTGCTTATGCTGTATACTAGGTGTACTTAGTCAAATGCTTGACTCGTACTGAAAACTAATCATTAACAATATGAAAATGTCCATTATCTAGCATTAAACATCGTTGTCTTATTTTCATCAAACAGAGAATAGCTAACAATACTCAGTAAGCATATTGTGGAATTACATGGACTAATGAGTCTACTGACTCGCGCACCAACCCTAAATATCAACTTCTGCTGATTAAGCAACTGATATTGGATATTCTAAACACCTACTAGCAGACCTATAATCCTATATTTAGAAGATAATATAACACATAATAAGGACATATAATCACGTCCTGATGATGCAATATGGCAGGGGCAATTCTATCTCCATAAGGCTCTAACCTGCCTACCACTGTTTGCAAAAGAATCATCAATTACTAGGCCTCAAGCCATAGATGATAATGGATCAACGGTTTGTTCTATACATCACAAGGCACGTAGGGAAGGCGAATAACTGAAAGAGGAATTATGCAGCACCAAGAACAACCTAGGGCTCTGTAGTTCAGGGTGTGGCCTAACTATGAGAAAAGCCTACCATTGCCCAAAACCCAAAAAAAGACTAAGCTAATAAATGTAAATTCACAAACGTTAGTAATCATTTTCAGTTTACTCTTGCAACGACATTTGTAACCCCGTATGACATATAATTTGATGTTGGCACATATACTTTTCTATCATGAGGATGCAATTTAAATTATAAATGTAAAATAGCTTCCTGAAAATACTAATAAGATAGCACCATCTCCTAAGGTCACCTATATTCCCCACATGTTTGCCAAGTTTGTGCATCGTATTCAGCATTGTATTCCTTGTAGTGAATTCGTAAAAAGAAGTCCACATTTTGATATACTGAGCAGACATCCTTAAGGCAATATTTCTAGTGGTCATCTTTTTTACACTCTAAACCAGATGTTGGATTTGACAAATATTTGTTTTGTCTCTGAGCCTACCCTCGTTACATTCAAAGACAGCACAAAGAGACACAGCATCTGAAACCCATACCTCATCAGGAACCCGAAGATACTTGATCGTGTTCCCACGGATGTAGCACTCCGGCATCCTCCAAAACTTATCACCATCCTGCAAACCAAATCGCAGAACATAAGAAAGAGCATTTTATTTATAGGCTAATCTAGTAAAAAAAGGAAGGAATGCCATAGAACACCCCCACATTCTCAAGTCTCAACGTCAAGTTTGCAGGTCCGTAAATAATTCCTTTCAGAAATAAAGGGTGCCTTGTGGTTTCACATTATTAGCCAAACAATGGCCTTAACTAACCCTGTGCTCAATAAAACCAATCAGAGAAGGGAGACGGGAGCGCGAGATTCACCTTTGAGGTGCAAATAACCTCCCGGAGGTGGATGTTCATCCACGTGTCGCAGTTCACCAAGTGACCATTGTAGGTCTCACCGTTCTTGAGCTCCACGAGCTAAACAACAACAAAAAAGGCCGACCAAAACCTAACCTGATTAGAACCAACATTGGGACAGCTAAGCCAAGAACAAAGGCGAATTCAGCCGCTGAGATCTTACCATGGGATGCCCCTGGGCGGTCTTGAGGAGGGAGAGAGGAAGCTGCGCAAGAACACAAACTCCGAATTAGACAAGACCACATCTCCAGCTTTGGGGATCGAGAGGGAAGGGGAGGAAGAGGAACG
The DNA here is from genome assembly GCA_910589765.1 of Avena atlantica. Taxonomy (NCBI): domain Eukaryota; kingdom Viridiplantae; phylum Streptophyta; class Magnoliopsida; order Poales; family Poaceae; genus Avena; species Avena atlantica. The sequence continues at coordinate 104,341,016 of OU342735.1, forward strand.
CACCATCTTGAGCGAGATCGGGAGATAAAAAAAAAGGCCGGATCGGGGGAGGAGGACGGGGAGCTGGATCGCCGCCGGCGCGGGGAGAAGGCAACGGCTTCCGGAGGAGAGTGCGGGAGCAAAACCCTAGTTGCCGCCGGGATCGTGTCGGTAAGAGGGGAGGTGAGAGGAGGCAGTACTCGCGAACCCTAGCAAGCACCGGCAGGACCTCAATTCTAATACCCAACGGGCTCGTTTAGCTTTTTGTTCTGGAGAAGGGGTTATTTAGCATAAGAGCATCCACTTGTTATCTGGCCGAAATCCGGACTAAAATATGGCCGGAAACTCGTTTTTGGCATGAGAACGCCGAGTTTTTCACTCGCGTTCCCGGTTTCAATTCCTGGAACGTCTTTTTCCGTTTAAATTCGGCTCAAATTTGTCCAGATTTTGACATAGTTCGGCATAATATGAATACAGAGCACTGTTCGGCCTAGTTTGGTGTACAATTGATCATAGTTCTGCGTAAATTTAAACATAGTTCGGCGTACAATGAAAGTACAACATATTTCGGCCAGTTCATTCTCGGCATCTACGTGTTGCCCGTGCGTATCTATAGGTGCTCAACCAGATCATCCTGCAGCTGTTGATACACTGCTGGATCTCGGATCTCCTAACGTATGGCGATGAAGGCAGTCCAGGTTGGAGGCACCTAGTGATCAGGCTCGGCAAGAGGTCTCTGTCTATAATATGACTCATTCTGCTCGATCAAATTCACTGGGTCCTTCCTCTCATCCTTAATTGACCATGTTGTGCAAGACCACATAACAGTTCATCACTTCCCACACTGATCTTTTGACCAGGTCATAGCAGGGAACGGACAACTGCAAACCTCTATTGGAGCATACCAAATATCCGCTCCACGTTCTTCCTGCAAGCTTCATGTTCCTTGGTAAACTGGGAATGCTTGGGGAGCATCGGGCTTGAGATAGTCTTCACAAATGTTGGCCATCTTGGATAGATGACATCTGCTAGATAGTATCCCTTGTTGTAGTGGTGCCCGTTAATCTCAAAGTCCACCGGAGAGCATGACCCTCAACAAGCTTGGCAAAGACATTTGAGGAGTTGCTAACGTTGATGTCGTTGTTCGATCCTGCCATGCCAAAGGAGTGCCAGATCCAAATATCATGTGTAGCAACTGCCTCGAGTATCACAGTGCAACCTCCTTTGTGGCCTTTGTGCATTCTCTTCCATGCAAATAGAAAGTTCTTCCACTGCCAATACATGCAGTCTATGCTTCCAAGCATCCTAGGAAATCCTCTACTTTCATTGACTGCGAGGATCCGAGCAGTGTCTTCAGTAGTGGGTGTTCTCAAGTATTGTTTTCCAAACACTGTAATCACTGCCCTGCAGAACATGTTGATACGTCCAAAACGTATCTACTTTTCCGAACATTTTTGCCATTGTTTCTCCTCTAAACTTGTGTGATTTGGATATAGCTAACACGGACTGACGTTGTTTTCAGCAGAATTACCTTGGTGTCTAGTTTTTGTGCAGAAAATCAACTATTAGGAAAAATCCCGGAAAATATGTCAAAAATCCTATTTCACCAGAAAACTCACGGAGCCAGAATACGAGACAGAGTAGAGGCCTAAGGGGCCCACACCCCCTAGCCGCGCGGGCCAGGCCTGCCCGCGCCTGGAGGGGGTGTGGCTGCCTCAGGCACCCCCTCGGCCTCTCTCTTTGCCTATAAGTTGCCTTCTGACCTAAAAACTTAGGGGGACGACGTTTTTCCATAAAGAGTTCCTCTTCGTCGCCGCCACCAGAAACCGCGATTCGGAACCAGAAACTCCATGCTGGCACCCTGCCAAGACGGGGAATTTGGAGAGGACCATCGCCATAGTCATCACCAACGCCTCTCCATCAACCATCCATGTTTCCCTCATCCATGAGTGAGTAATCCCCTTTGTAGGCTATGGGGATGGTAGGGATTGGATGAGTTCTATCATGTAATCGAATAAGATTGTTAGGGCATGGTGCCTAGTATCTCTATTAGTGCTATTTGACTTTGTTGCAACTTGTTGTGCTTAATAACTAGGGCCCAAGTGCCATGATCTCAGATCTAAACTTATTATTGATTCATGATGATAGTATTTTTTGTGATCTTATCTGCAAGTTGTGTACACATATCATTGTCCGAATCCAAAGGCTCCGAAGTGACAGAAATTAGGACAGTCGGAGGGGATGACTATGATGTGAGGATCACATGTGTTCACGGAGTGTTAATGCTTTGCTCTGATGCTCTGTTAAAAGGAGCACCTTAATTGCCAGTAGTTCCCTTGAGGCCCCGCTGCAACGGGCTGGCAGGACAAAACATGTTGTGCAAGTTCTCATTGCGAACATGCATGACTATATATGGAGCACATGCCTATGATTGTTTAGTACTTGGATGCTTATTCTATTTATCTGCAATTGCCCTAAATCTTGAAGTTACATGTTTAGACTTGTCCATGCAATGCCCGTCCATCCATCCCTATGCCTACCGCACTCATATCCTACTGTTTGCTACTACTGTTACTATTGCAATAGTTTTACTGTTGTTGTTACTTTATTATTGCTACCACAAAACTGTTGCTACAGATAAAATAATGTGAGCAAGAACTATTTCCAAGTGCAGCTGAATTGACAACTCAGTTGTTAAGGCTTGCAAGTATTCTTTGGCTCCCATTGTGTTAAATCAATAAATTGGGTAATACTACCCTCGAAGACTATTGCGATCCCCTAAACTTGTGGGTCATCAAGACTACTTTCTAGCGTTGTTGCCGGGGAGCATAGCTTTATTTGTAAGTTCACTTGGATCTATTATTGTTCACAGTTATTCCTTTTATCATGGGTAAGTCTCGTGATGAAAAGTTATTCCTTACTGTTATTTGTAACCTCTGCTGAAAGGATACGGATGTCGCCTAGAGGGGGGTGAATAGGCGATTAAAACTTTTTCTATAATGGCTCAACAAAGGCGGAATAAAACTAGTGTTTACTTTGTTAAGCACAACCTAGAACAACTAAGGTTCACCTATGTGCACCAACAACTTATGCTAAGCAATACAAGCAACAAAGTGATAGCAAGATATATATTACTTCAAGCACAAAGGCTATCACAATGTAAAGTGCATAAGTAAAGAGCTCAGGTATAGAGATAACCGAGGCACGCGGGGACACCGATATTTTACCGAGTTCCTCCCAACATGGAGTACGTCTCCTTTGGAGAGGGGTGGTATCAAACCACCAACGCCACAAAAGGCCTCCCTTATTCTCCGGTGAATCTCACCCCAACGGGATCGATCCACGCTTCCACCATCGGTGCACTTGTCGGTGGCAACCGGAACCTCTCACAAGGTTGGGGAACTTCTCCACAACTTAATTGGAGGCTCCCAACAAATGCCACAAAAGGCCACAATGCCACCAAGGCCAAAAAACCGTCTAGGGTTCCAAGAACCCAAGAGGGACAAGCTCCAATGAGTAACTCAAACAAAATCCTCCGAGGAGAACACAAACCAATGCACCAAATGCAAATGGCAAGAACACCACAAAGGTGCTCAAATCCCTCACCCTCAAGTTCCAACAAAGCTACTAAAGCTATTGGTGGAACAAGAGGGGAAGAACACAAAGGGAACACAAAATCCCCCAAACTCTAGATCACCAAAGATACACTCACAAAGAGATGTTTTGGTTTGGTCAAAACGTATATCTAGATCTCCTCTACATTCCTCTCAAATATTGGCACGAATTATTGGAGAGAAATCATAGAATCAAGCTCAAGAGGGAATGAGAATATAGGGCAAAGCTTAAGCAAGAATGGAGAGAGAAGAAGCACTTTAAAACGATTTAGGAGAAGGCTATTTAAAGAGGGGCCAAAAATCTGCCCGTTGTGGCTATTTTTCTGGACAGAACTGTAGTACCGGTTTGGTCTGGTACTACCGAACCCAAACAACAAAACGCCAGAAAAAACAATGCAGCAGCAGTGCACGCGAGGAGAGGCCGGCTGAGCGGCAGCGAGCAGCAGCAGTGCACGCAACGCACGCGGGCAGGGGAAAGGCGGGGCCAGCGGCTGCATGCGCGAGCCAGGGACAGCGCGGCAGCGCGTGGGGTCAGCGCGCGCAGCAAGCGGTCGAGGCAGGTGGACGCGCAGCAGTGCGCGCGTGCGCGGCAGTTGCAAGCAGCAGTAGCACGCGAGCCAGCGCAGCGAGCGGGCGCGCCAAGGAGTGGGTCAACGCGAGGAGGCAGTGCGGCGCACGTGGTGCATGCGGGAACAGCGGCAGCCAGCAGGGCGGGCCCAGCGCGAGCGAGAGGGAGCGAGCGCGGCTGAGCGCGCGAGGCGGAGCGGGCGACGCGCGGAGTGGGGCCATCGAGCAGCAGCTGGATCTGGATCTGGAAAAAATATCTGGGCCGGCCGGTAGTACCTGCCCACCCGTGCGGTACTACCGGGCCGACCTGTAGTACCGGATATAGGTACCTAACGAGGCAGAAATAAAACGGGCCGCTCTCAGGGGCGGGCGGTAGTACCGGGCCGCCCGGGCAGTACTACTGCTCGGCCTAGAAAACAGATTGACAGGTAAATATTCAAATGACAATAACTTTTGACTGGAAGCTCCGATTGACCCGATTCCAATTGCGTTGGATAGAGGATGACAAGGGCTTACCAATAAAAGGTGGAAATAATGGTTATCACCAAGTGATAAAGTATCAAGTAGAATAATGTGAGATACCTCACTTAGTGAGAAACCGAAAAACCGCATAAATCAAAATCGCAACAAGATACAAACGGAAGATCCGATTTTGATGAACAAGAGCTTGTTATGGAGATTACTACAAGCTCTATATCCTCACATGGATAAGACCAAATATCAACCAAATATGATGATGAAAATATGCAAAGGTTGGAGCTCTCTCCGAACGATGTGATCGAGTTACTCATTCGAGAGCCCGTCTTGATAGTACGGTTATCTATCCTAAACCCGGTCTTTCACTAACAATATGAGACCGGCAAAAGGGAAAACCTATCAAGATTATACCTTTGCCTTGAGCATTCCACTTGAGCTCGATGCAGACGATCTTTCCCTTCTCAAGATGGAACGCCTTTCTTGATTCCTCATCATCGATCCATGATCACCGAGGATGGCAAGCATCAACCATGAGATCTTCTATAGATGGCGCATTTTGAGCTTGCACATCACATCTTCTTCTCATTTCATCGACCTTGAAGCCAACACATGCTCCAAGCGATGTCAATGGACAATTCCTACAAGTATAACTTAATACACACATTAGTCCATAAAGATTGTCATTAATTACCAAAATCACACATGGGGGCCCACATGTTCTTTCAATCTCCCCCATTTTGGTAATTGATGACAATCTCTTTAAGAGTGTTTATATAAGGAATCTTAATGAATAAAATGGCAACACCAATATCAAATACTACATAAGTATGTGATATTGGTACTACCACCATATATAGAGCAAACTCCCCCACAATCTATGCATGTGTAGAGGTCCCAATCTTTATTAAGATAGAGCCTCCTGTGTTTTACAATGCTAGTCCCTGGATCAATAGCTAGCATCCACAGTTAAGATGTAATATCAAGATACAAAGGTCATGTTATAACTTTATAACCAGGAATAACATAATTTTATTACATCATACATAGCTCATTTGGCTATTACATTACATTGCAGCGGAATATATATAGTCATGGGTCCTTCATCTTCAAAGTGCCACAGGCAGATGTTGGTTGTAGACTTTGTAGTCCTAGTCAATCAAACAATCTTCATATAATAAACCAATCAACCTGCAACATTACAATTTACAGCCACAAGGGTCAATACATTTGAATTGTATTGGCAAGTTTCACTACTTTGTATATTATGAGTGGATCCTATCATTACATGCATATTTGGCTAAATAGAGTTTAAGGCTTGTTTGCATAAAGCAATATTTATCCTATCTTTTCAAAATGGTTTTGGTCCTTTGTCAAATCTCTTTTTCCAAGTACCTTGAACTCCTTGGTAGAAACTCAAGTGTTCAAGTCCTTGTCAAAATTCCCTTGAGCTACTTGGTAACCCCAAGTGCATCAAGTTTTTATCAAAATATCATGAGTCCCTTGGTAACCCCAAGTACCTCATGCTCTTGAGCACCTTGGTAACCCCAAGTGCATCAAGCTTAGCAAAATCTCTTTGAATTCCTTGGTACCCCCAAGTGCATCAAGTTTTTATATTAGAAGTTGGAATGTCGAGATCTCCCATGGTTCAAACTTTAGTTGCTCAGTATTGTCCATAACCGGGGACACGGCTAAGTACTTAGATTTTTATTAACTTCTGCAGAAGGAGTACACTTTACCCACATGACACAATCCCATCTTGTTGCCACCAGTGGCCTACTGGATTAGTGCTCACCAAGATGGAGTACTGGCAGACTGAGAACGTGACGAAGTCTTTCCAAAAGGTCCTCCCATACATCATTGCTAGCTTGTCTTCAGCCCCCATGAAGCATTCCAGATCCCCATGTCCGGTAACTAAAAGACAATGTATGGGTTTTCCCAATGTAGTTGACTAAGCCAGAGCCATAATAGCATGTGGTTGTACACGAAAGCCACAATTGGAGAAACATGTTCAATCTCTAAGTTTCCTAGGTGGTTTTCATTTGGAGCACAACACAAAGTGATTGCCATTGACATGGTTCCTTTTGTTGCCACCTTCTCCAAACTTCAAGTATCCTCCACCTAGGTGGTTCATTGAGTCCTTGTTTTATTATATAAAACACAAGTCCTTTTCTCAACCTTTGTAAAATCTCAACATGTATCTCTTTTCAAAACATAGCATGGCTAAGCATGTACAACTTCAATAATTTCACTAAGGAGTGTATAGGGAATCCTATTAGGATTAGCATAGCATAAGCATAAAACATTTTCATGCATGTTTACAAAATCCACTAAGTATAATAAAAATAGTAGGTCTTTTGTATGATAGTGTAACTTGCCTTTTTGGTAGGGAATGAGGGTTTACTCCTTGATCTTGCTAGCCTCACACTTTGCTAAATTCACTACAAGTCAATCAAGCAAAACAAAATCAACTAACATTTCACTTCAAAGTCAAACATCAATTTCACACTCACAAAACAAATGGAATCTAATTCATGCATAAGTATGCAAAGGATGGTTCTATTGCAAGGTTGGTCTCCACTAGGTTTATAACCTTGTAAGGTTCCAAATTGGTCATTTACCAAAATGGCAAAGTCATTTGCAAAAGGGTTTTATCACAAGACCATTTTAAAATCCATTCATCATTTTATGTGGTGAAAATTATTTTTTATCAAAACTTAACTTCATGTTTTTCACCAAGTGAGTTGCTCTTGGCAAAGCTTGGTGTTTTGGGTCAGTAAGTTTGGTCCAAAACATTTTCACAAAGTTTTCCTTGCAAAAACATTTTTATAAACATAAACAGTAGGTTTATTTGGCTAGAAAATGGCTAAGTTAAATAATTCAACCTAAATTTCACAAAAATCATTTCTAACACTATGGGTTGGTTCCTAGGGTCAGTAAGGTCACACAAATCCATTTTGCAAAAGATTTAATCCTAAAAACAATTTTAAACAATTTTTATACTTTATACAAGTACACAAATGTTTCTGAAAATTCAAACAAGCTAACAGATACTATTTTCAAAACTAAGGCCATGGTTGTTTAGGTCTTGTTCTCCTGAATCCAATGACATAAAATTTTCTAAATTTGGACGTGTGGATCAAAAGTTATAAGGATTTGAAAATCACAACTAAATCAGATTTCAAATCTGTTTTAAACAGAACAGGGGACACGCGGCAGGATTCTATTGGGCGGTACCGCTTTGTTGCGGATCACGCTGTGGAGCGTTGGATCTGATGTGAATCGTGCGGCTCAGATGCTCCTGTACCGTTTCGCTTAAGTCACTCTGTCTACGCCGCAGGATGGAAATCTAACGGCTCTCGTGTGCTTAACTGGAAGCTGGCGGCGCTAGGTCGACGGCGAGCGGCGGAACGGCTAGTTGTCGGAGGCGCTAGCGAAACAGGACACGGAAAAGAGGAGAAGGATGCTCACCAGGCTCGCAATGCAACGCTGATGCTCAACGTGCTACCGGTTGGTGGAGGGGCGCACGGGGACGGGCAGAATTCTTCGCCGGAGTTAGTTCTGGTGACGGATGCGCGCGGTCGAGGTCGAGGATGACGCTGAGGTCCACGAGAAGACAAACAGAGGGTTGTGTTAGCTGCGTAGGACCATGGCAAAGATGTGTGCGTGATCCAGAGGGCACGGGGCGGTCGAGGTTTACCGGGGAACGTCGTCGGAGAAGAAGCAGACACGGCGGCGCTCTATGCTTGACGAAGGCGAAGATTGGAGGCGCCCTAAGACAAACAGAAAACGCTATTAGGTTCGTCGGAGCTTGGAGATCATCATCGTGTTCTCGGGGAGGAGAGGGGTGACCGGAATCTACCTGTGGGCTCGTCGGAAAAAGAGGCAGACGGTGGTCGAGGTGGTTGACGACGCTTTGGGTCGCTCGGGGGCAAGCTGGTGCTACGGGGATGATCGCCAGGAGGTGTGGATCACGAGAGCATGGTCGAGGAGGAAAGGGGCGGCGAGGGGCTGCCGGAATTGCTGCGACAGCTCGTCGGAGACGGCGGCGGTGCAGAGAGAGATTGGGGCAGCCTGGAGGCAGAGGGGAGGAATGGTCTGGGGGAAAACGGAGGGGAGGAGCAGGCGGTTAAATGGGCGTGGCCGCGACGAGGAATTTAACGCAGCGTTAAGGCGAATTGAACGCGCGGAATCAAGGCCTGCAACGGCAGCGAGGAAGAGGCGTGGTTCGCGGGTGGGGAAGAAAGGGGCGTGGTGCGGGTCTACCTGTCAGTGGGAAAGAAACGAGGGGGAAAGGTCCACTGGTCAGTGTCACTGCGGGTTAGTTAATTTGTGCGAATCGTTTCCTGCGGGGAAAAGAAGCTGGGCTGGTTGGTGGGCTTAGTGGGCTGCCTGGGTTGGGTTGGCCCTTTTCTTATTTTTTTCTTCCTGCAATCTTTTTCCATTTCTATTTTATTTCCTGATTTGAATTTCAACCAACTATTCAAGCATTCAAATAATTCAAACAATATCAAACATTTGTAATGAGTTTTTGGTTCTGTTTATCAACATAAACCAATTATTAATTAAAATAATATTCTTATAACCTTTTATTAATTAATAAGAGGGTCCTTTATTTTAAATATGATTTGATTTATTTAATAAACTCTTCATTTGAATTCCAAACACTTTCATAATCAAATCAGTAGGTTTTATTTGGAAATAAAGAATACTTGGAACTTGTTTAAAAATAAAAATAACATTTTGTTATATAGAGTCCATTTATAATTAAATGAATAAACCTTATTCATTTATTTCCCATAGGATTTGTTTTATTAGAATATTTATTTTGAATCTAAAATAAACCAAAACACTTTGGTAAGTTTTATTTGAGATTATAAATTATTTGGTAAACTCATTTGAAATAAATAAATAGGTTTTAGTGTTTATTTAAAATGGAAGAATCCTTTACTTTAATAAAATTTGGATATTAAATCCTTATTATTTTATTTAAATAATCCTTTATTTTTAAATAAACTTTTGCTACTTTATTTAAAATAAAATGTTTTTAGCTCCCAAAGCTTGGCCAAGGTTTAATTTGGCTTTATAACATAATCTTTATTTATTTCATTTGAAAACAAATCTTTTCATTTGATTGTTTTAAAATAATATTTCCAATTGTTTCCTTTTATGAAATGTTTATCTTTTTAAATCCTTTTAGGATTTTATTTAATTCAAATGGGTTTGAGGTTCCATTTTAATTCCAAAAAGTTTCTTCTGGCTCTGAAAATCAAACAAAGTTTTATTTTATTCATTTATTTTCACATTACAAGATTTGGAAAATCTTGGGATGTGACAGCATGTGTGATGAACTCGAATTTCATTGCATATATTGCCAATCATTATCATTGGTGGAGTTTCCTCTATATACCACATGCTAAGCAATAACAAATATGCAAGAGCATGAAAGGCAAATGCTTAAGAACAAACTCAAGGCATAAACCATTTCCCTTAAACCCTCTAAAACTTCTCCCCCATTGGCATTGATTGCCTAAATGGGTGACAAGTTCTAGAAGGACAATATAGTGATGAATCCTCCAAAGTTGTGCATTCACACATATCCAATGATGAATACTTGGGAGGAAGTAGAACTATATTGAGGACCCAAAGATTGCCAAAAGAAATAAAAAAGAAGGGGCATCAACAAATGATGCAAGCAATTACAAGGTCCGACAAACCAATTGAAAAACAACAAATGAGTCCAAATGGAAATAACAAGATATTATGATATGAGCAAAAGAGTGTTTTAAATAAAAAATAGATAAGCTCCCCAAGATTTGTGCATGATTTAAAATAAATGCATTGGAATACATAATGCACAAATATGGAATCCTTACTCCCCCATAAGTATTTAAAACACAAAAAATGAAAGATCAAATAGATGCTTTGATAAAATAGAAAAGCTCCCCAAGATTTGTGCATACTTTAAAGTCGGTGTATTTCCATACAAAAATGAACAAATATGGAATCCTCACTCCTCCATAAACATTTAAGGCACAATAAATGAGACAGAAGACAAATGAGCATTATTAAATGAATTAGATGAGCTCCCCAAAGATAATGCACCAATTATGATAATTGCATTTCGGAACAAGGTGCATAATCATGGAATCCTCACTCATCCAAATTCATTTAACAATACAAGGCATGAGAGAACAAATATGAGTGCCCGAAGATGCAAACAAGAGAAACGATCACTCATAGGCAAATAAATTTGGAATCCACCAAAGAATAAAAAAGGAATAACAGGTGGTATCCAAGGAATAAAATCTTAACTAAAATTATCTTATCATATGTGTATATGTTTCTAAGTGGATAACATCACAATGACATATGTCCATAAAGAAACAAGCACACACACAAGGAATATATACAATAAAGCACATGAAAGCAAAAATGAAGTCACAACATATACCAATAAGATTTTTGCTTCAAAGCATGGCCAAAGGCTCACATATATCTTATTGTAAATTAATGGACTTCAAACACCAACACACTACATATATTACAACTTTCACCAAGGGAAGAGGAGAAAGTTGGAATATATGGAGAAAGGCAACATGTATCACAAAGAATAAACAACTAGCAAAATATCACTATTGCACATGAGAGAAGTTGAGGACAAGGTAGGCAATAAAATTGCTAGATTGACATATTTGGGATTGGAGGATCATATGCATGATTTTGTATAGTCCCAAATATATATACTCATCTCAACTTATACACATATACAATAGAGAGTTCTCTTAAAACCATGCCTAGAACTACAACAATTATAAATACATGAATTCATGCTAGAAGGTAACCGAAAAACGGTTGGAATCAAGATATATGAGCATGAGAAAGAGATATTTGTTACCGAGATATAATTGGTAGGATGTAGAGGATATGAATTCATTGATCATCCTATAGCTTGCTTCCAATTTTCATTAACGCACCACTTCTTCAAGATTGAGAGATAAGCATCCAATATATCTCCAATGTACCTAAAACATATTTAAGTACAAAAATGGTCCCCAAAATTATTGGGTCCAAAGTAGTTAGTGCAACTACAATATATAGGTGAGACTCCACATAATTATGTGCATATTGATATGAAACTGAATTTCATGCACAACTTAGCCGATGGGAATTGGTGGAGTTTCCCCTATATATTGGATTAAAGAAAGCAAGCATGCCATAATATAAACATATAGTAAATATGCATGCATAAAGCTTTCAAGAACCAAAAAGGAGATACAATTTGAACAAAAACACCAAGTAAATCGAGATTGCACATACAAGAGTGTGACATGGAAAACGATGTCCAAATTGTATCAAAGAACCAATTCAACACATGAAAGATCACAAGTTCAACAAATGAACTAGGCTAAAACCAAAAGAGCAAAAGATAGATAGAAATAAAAATGCTCAAGGATTTATCTCATTCTAAAATGGTCAAATCATGAAACAAGGAATGAGACAAAACAAACTCCCAAAAAGATCAAGGTTCCAATAAGAAACCAAACTCCCCAAACTTCTCATGATGGCACAAAGTACCAAAACGAAAAGATTGAGGTTCCAAGCACAAAAAACCCGATATGGATCAAAACAAAGAAGCATGAATATGAGTGTTCTAAATAATATAGGATAGCTCCCCCATGTATAGTGCATTATGTAGGATTTTCCTTTTGAATGCAAAATGCACACAAATGGGATCATCACTACTACCTACATTAAATAAAACACAAGAGGATACCAATAAAATAAGAAGATCCAAAAAGTAGCAAGGAATATATGGGAGCACACAAAACATTTACTTGGCAAAAGATAGGACAATATTAAGCAAAGGCCAAAGTGAATATGATCAACAAATTATACCATAAATTACTCATTGTCCAAGGACAAGAAATATTGGGAATAATTTTCCCAAGTTAGCTTGCATGGATATCTAAGATCATAGTCACAACAAGAAGCATATAACAAAATATAAGAATTAAGAATGATACTTCGAACAATATTCTTGGTAGCTTCCAATAGTCACACAATCACTAGTGATTAGAGTAACTTGAAGCAAATGGTTTCCATGATGATATAGAGATATAAATATGAGGAAACACATACCAAGAAACACTCTCATATACAAGATCAAAAATATGATCAATAAAGGCATTCAAGCAAATTGGAACTTGTATGAGCAAATGTGTCACATAGGCGCTAGATAATTATCAATATCAGTTCTAAGTGACACAACCTCGAATATTCACATTTTCTTGGATTGTAATATGCACTAAGCATATGACTCCCCCATAATGTGATACTACCATAAAACCAACACGAGGAAAAAGGATACAAATAGAGATAATTAATGGAAATTATAAAACTTAAATTTCTCATGAGAATTATACCACATAGAGACTAGACAATAATCCAATATAAATACTAGGTGGTATTCCTCATGTACACACAATTTTAGGATTGTGGAATGCCCAAGCATAACACTCCCCCAAAATGGGATAATCCATTAATTTCTCACAAGAGCCAAATAAGATATCAAATATAATCAAGAAAGGCTCAACCACAAGAAACACACATACATGGAGTGCCACCTAATCATACACAAATATGATTGATACCTCAAGATGATTAAGTGGAAAGCACAACATGTACAAAAGCATGGAAGATACAAAACCAACACATGCACAAAGGGGCGAGTAACTTTCAATGTAAAGAGTTTAACATATGTTACCGCAAGGAGGAACATTGGGAATATAATATAATCATGATAATCCAAATGGCTTGGCTTGACAATAATAATTGATGAAGATCCCTCAATTCTTCATAATGTAGCCAAGTCTCCAATGCCCTCCAAAACACACCTATTGATCAAGTTTTGGCTTGTTGGTCCCCAACCAAGTTGGGTACTAAGAGATTAGTCACAATAGGTTTGGCAACCCAAATGGTTCTTTTCTTGACACCACATTGAGCACCAACAAATTTAGCAAACACATTGCCAACCTTATACTTACAAAGAGAATAAGAATCATCAATCAAGATAGGATGGGATGAGGAGTTACCAATAGTGCATGCGGAAGAAATGTGCCCCTTCTCATGGCATATGTAGCAAGTTATACTCTTGCTATCTTTCTTCTTAGGTGAAGCCACAACTCGAGGAAGGGCTCGAGTAGTGGTCTTAGGAAGAGGCCCATTAATGGCTTGAGGTGGAACTTGAGGCCGCTTCCCTTGATGCTTCACACTAAGAGGCTTTTTCTTCAATGGGCAAGATCTAACATGGTGCCCTTCTTCCTTGCACTTGAAGCAAACAATGTTGGCCGGATTCTTGACTTGATCTTGGCCATTCTTCTTGTTGTCCTTGTGCTTCAACTTGATAGTGGACTTGTTCTTGACATTGGAGTTGAATCCAAGCCCACTCTTGTCATTGGGGGATTTTTGCACACTCAAGATTTTGTTGAGTGCGGCCTTCCCTTGATGACCCTTTTTTAAGTCATTCTTCAAAGAAGTGACTTGAGCCTTGAGCTCTTTGATTTCCTCTACATGGTTAGTTTCAACAAAAGTACTAGAGGAAGTAGATGCTACATTGTTAGAGCAACAAGGCATGGAATGTAATTCATCATGACATATAGCACGGTTGTGAGAGGATGAATTACAAGGACTAGCACATGGCAATATAACATTTGGAGTAGATGTAGTGCTAATTTCCACATGAGGTCCACTAGATGTTACCTTTGAAACGATGGCCTCATGAGCTAACTTTAGCCTACCATGGGAGACTAGAAGATCCCCATGCGAGCTTGAGAGCTTAACATGACTTTCTTCTAATTTCCCGTAGTTGCTAGTTAGCAATGCAAGTTGAGCCTTTAGCTCAACATTCTCCTCCAAAATAGACGCTTCACAAGAAATAGAGTTAGTAGCACAAGCATCATCATTATTAGTGAGAGGTGAGGGAAACTTGGCAAGCTCTTTTGAATATGAAGCTTTAAGTTGCTCATGCGACTTGGTGAGTTTGATGAGCTCCCTCTTAACAACCCGAGAGCCATTATCAAGATGCTTAAAATCCTCAACAAGTTTAGTATAAGCAACTTCAAGTTCATCATTTTTAAACTTGAAGGAGTTTGCCACCACAAGTTCTCTATCATGGTATTCTTTTACTCTAGATAATTCTAGAGTGAAAGTCTCCTCAAGAGATTCTTTGGTGGTTTGTTCTTCTTCAAGGGAGTCATTTAGTTGAGCAATTTCATTAGCATACTTACGCTCACGTGCAAATTGTTCATCAATTAAGTTTTCTTGCTCCTCAATAAGATCATTGCCTTCTATAGCATAATTCAAGATTTCATGAAAGTTAGAGGAAGCAATTTTATTTTTGAGAACCGGAGGAAGGTGATGATGAGATTGCACTTATAGCTCTATTCAAGACCTTGTCTTGGTCCATAGAATCTTCGGTTTCCTCTACATGGTTAGCAACACAAGCACTAGAGGAAATAGAAGCATTTTTTATCATGGCAACAAGACAACACAAGCATATCATCATGAGATTTATTCAAGTCATTTCTACATGATATGCAAGGACTATTAACACAAGCATGTAAGAAGTTTGTAGTGCTAGAAGTGTTAGGGTCCAAAGATAGATCATTGCAACTAGATAGAGATGAAGAATTACAAATAGTAAGCACACTATCCAAATTGCAATTTCTATCATCACTCACCATATCATTACCTTGTGAAGAGTCACATGTTGGTGAAGTGGTAGAGGATGATAACTCATCTCGACCGGAAGTGGAAGCAACACAATCATCCTAAAAAATGTTGGACTTGCTATATTTATCTTGAAGCTTGGTCCATATCTCACGAGCGCTTGAATAAGGCATGATAGAAGAAATAACTACATTGCTCACAACATGCAAAAGAATTTTAGTAGCTAGAGCATCTATATGAGAGTTCAAATTCTCCTCTAAAGATTCGTTTTGGGTATCCATAGGAGAAGAGAAACCCACATATAGATATCCCTCGATAATTGGGTGAATTTCCCGAAATAAATTAAGCATGCGAATTTTCCAAACAACATAATTTGTGCCATCGAATGTGAGCGTGTCCTTGTGCACTAATCCCCTAGCCGACATCTTTACTCTCAAGGCGGTGAAGCCTAAAATGAGAGACCGGGCTCTGATACCAATTGAAAGGATACGGATGTCGCCTAGAGGGGGGGGGGTGAATAGGCGATTAAATTTTTTTTCTAGAGTGGCTCAACAAAGGCGGAATAAAACTAATGTTTACTTTGTTAAGCACAACCTAGAACAACTAAGGTTCACCTATGTGCACCAACAACTTATGCTAAGCATTACAAGCAACAAAGTGATAGCAAGATATATATTACTTCAAGCACAAAGGATATCACAATGTAAAGTGCATAAGTAAAGAGCTCGGGTATAGAGATAACCGAGGCACGCGGGGACACCGATATTTTACCGAGTTCCTCCCAACATGGAGTACGTCTCCTTTGGAGAGGGGTGGTATCAAACCACCAACGCCACAAAAGGCCTCCCTTATTCTCCGGTGAATCTCACCCCAACGGGATCGATCCACGGTTCCACTATCGGTGCACTTGTCGGTGGTAACCGGAACCTCTCACAAGGTTGGGGCACTTCTCCACAACTTAATTGGAGGCTCCCAACAAATGCCACAAAAGGCCACAATGCCACCAAGGCCACAAAACCGTCTAGGGTTCCAAGAACCCAAGAGGGACAAGCTCCAATGAGTAACTCAAACAAAATCCCCCGAGGAGAACACAAACCAATGCACCAAATGCAAATGGCAAGAACAACACAAAGGTTCTCAAATCCCTCACCCTCAAGTTCCAACAAAGCTACTAAAGCTATTGGTGGAACAAGAGAGGAAGAACACAAAGGGAACACAAAATCCCCCAAACTCTAGATCCCCAAAGATACACTCACAAAGAGATGTTTTGGTTTGGTCAAAACATATATCTAGATCTCCTATATATTCCTCTCAAATATTGGCACGAATCATTGGAGAGAAATCATAGAATCAAGCTCAAGAGGGAATGAGAATATAGGGCAAAGCTTAAGCAAGAATGGAGAGAGAAGAAGCACTTTAAAACGATTTAGGAGAAGGCTATTTAAAGAGGGGCCAAAAATCTGCCCGTTGGGGCTATTTTTCTGGACGGAACGGTAGTACCGGTTTGGTACGGTACTACCAAAACCAAACAACAAAACGCCAGAAAAAACAATGCAGCGGCAGTGCATGCGAGGAGAGGACAGCTGAGCGACAGCGAGCGGCAGCAGTGCACGCAACGCACGCGGACAGGGGCAAGGCGGGGCCAGCGGCTGCATGCGCGAGCCAGGGACAGCGCGGCGGCGCGTGGGGCCAGCGCAGGCAGCAGCACGCGCAGCAAGCGGTCGAGGCATGTGGGCGCGCAGCAGCGCGCGCGTGCGTGGCAGTTGCAAGCAGCAGCAGCGAGCGGGCGCGCCAAGGAGTGGGTCAACGCGAGGAGGCAGTGCGGCACACGTGGTGCATGCGGGAACAGCGACAGCCAGCAGGGCAGGCCCAGCGCAAGCGAGAGGGAGCGAGCGCGGCTAAGCGCGCGAGGCGGAGCGGGCGACGCGCGGAGTGGGGCCATCGAGCAGCAGCTGGATCTGGATCTAGGAAAAATATCTGGGCGGCCGGTAGTACCGGCCCACCCGTGCGGTACTACCGGGCCGACCAGTAGTACCGGATATATGTACCTAGCGAGGCAGAAAGAAAACGGTCCGCTCTCAGGGGCGGGCGGTAGTACCGGGCCGCCCGGGCGGTACTACTGCTCGGCCCAGAAAACAGATTGACGGGTAAATATTCAAACGACAATAACCTTTGACTGGATGCTCCGATTGACCCGATTCTAATTGCGTTTTATAGAGGACGACAATGGCTTACCAATAAAAGGTGGAAATAATGGTTATCACCAAGTGAGAAAGTATCAAGTAGAATAATGTTAGATACCTCACTTGGTGAGAAACCGAAAAGCCGCATAAATCAAAATCGCAACAAGATACAAACGGAAGATCCGATTTTGATGAACAAGAGCTTGTTATGGAGATTACTACAAGCTCTATATCCTCACATCGATAAGACCAAATATCAACCAAATATGATGATGCAAATATGCAAAGGTTTGAGCTCTTTCCGAACGATGTGATCGAGTTACTCATTCGAGAGCCCCTCTTGATAATACGGTTATCTATCCTAAACCCGGTGTTCCACTAACAATATGAGACCGGCAAAAGGGAAAACCTACCAAGATTATACCTTTTCCTTGAGCATTCCACTTGAGCTCTATGTAGACGATCTTGCTCTTCTCAAGATGGAACGCCTTTCTTGATTCCTCATCATCGATCCATGATCACCGAGGATGGCAAGCATCAACCATGAGATCTTCTATAGATGGTGAATTTTGAGCTTGCACATCACATCTTCTTCTCATTTCATCGACCTTGAAGCGAACACATGATCCAAGCGATGCCAATGGACAATTCCTACAAGTATAACTTAATACACACATTAGTCCATAAAGATTGTCATTAATTACCAAAACCACACATGGGGGCCCACATGTTCTTTCATCTGTTGCTCTTGATTCATCGTTTGTCATAAGTAAGCTTGTTACAACACCACCACATACACATGCTACACACACTGCTACTACTGCTGAATCTGAAATTGCTTCTGATACTCATGATGTTACTTCTACTATGCTTGATGCAAGTGGTTCATTAGGTCCTTTCCTAGACGCTACTATGGCTAGACTAGGAAATACTAAAACTCCTAGTGAAGACACTATTACACCTGTTAGATCACCTGAGTATAGAGAGAGATGTGATATTAATGATGGTTACATTGAGTTGAATGATGTATTTATTGAAGAGTGCCGAAACACACATGGTGCTAGTTCTATTAGGAGTCTCCTTGAGAGACGTACCATTATTCCTAAACTATCTTCTGATCCTAAGTTTGCCACCTCTCCCATAGATATTAAAGATAAAGATTATGATTTCTCTCTTGATTTATCCTATTTAGACATTGTTGAGAAAGAACCTTTTTGTGGGACTGAGAGTGAGAGTGTTGTGGCACATATGAATGAGCTTTACACTATGAGTGCTTTATTCTCTAATGATTTTAAGATGCGCAAGTACTTTGTTACTAAGATCTTCCCCTTTTCACTAAAAGGAGAAGCTAAATCTTGGTTTAATAGATTACCTCCTAGATCCATTGATAGTCCTGATTGTTTGATTGCTTCTTTCTTTTAGAAATATTTTCCTCCTAATGCTAGACATGATGCTTTGCGGAAACTTTTTGGTTTTAATCAAGGAGAACAAGAAAAATTGCCTGAGTCATGGACAAGGTTATGTGCCTTGATTCATGTAAATCCTGGATGTCCATTACCTAAAAATTAGCTTCTTGATATTTATTATAATGGACTAACTGAGGATTCTAGGACATACCTAGATATTTTTGCTGATTGTGTTTTCATGAAAAGAACTCCTACAGATGCTGAAGAATTAATAGCTAAAATAAGCAATAATTATGATGATTGGACTTCAACTGAGCTAAATACACCTGAGCCTATTACTCCTGAACCAATTGTGCCTGAACCAGTTCCAACACCAACACCAAAGAAGAGGGGAATGATTGCATTAAATGATGAAGTGATGAAATAAGCTAAGAAATGTCTTAAGGAGAAAGGTATTAGAGCTGAAGATGTGAATAATCTGCCTCCTATAGAAGAATTATGTAAGCCAATTCCCCACTCATCTACTATTAAGGTACACTCTCTCCACTTTGATGAAGGTGATATTCCCTATGGTAAGCCTCCTGATCAATGCTTAGATGAACTTGACACATTTATAGTTAAACAAGGTAATTTTAATGAACAAGTTTAGAATCATTTATTGGAAAACTCTAGAGCTATTAATGATTTGAAAGATATTGTGGAAAAAACTGCTAATGATGTTAAAATGCTTTGTAAACACTTCCAAATGGTTCAAACCCAAATTTATCAACTTGCTAAGGTACAAAAGGATATGCTAGTTAATGCCTCAGGAGATAAACATGCTTATGAAATTAGAACTAGGAGTGGTATAGCTACTTAAGATCCTTTATACCCTGAAGGACACCCTAAAAGAATTGAGCAGGATTCTCAACAAGCTGAAAGTAGTGGTAGTCCTCATAAGAGAAAGAAAAAGAAACACAAAATAGTAGAGGAACCACCTGAACCTGCTGTAGATCCTAATAGTATATCTATCTCACATGCTAAAACTGAGAGTGGTAATGATAAAAATGATGCTCCTGATAAGGAGGAAGTTGAGGAAGAACCTGAAAAGCACACTAGGTATACTAAGGAAGATTGTATTGCTAATAAACATGGTAGTGAAAGAGAACCTTGGGTGCAGAAACCTATATCTTTTCCCAATAAGAAACACAAGTCAAAGGAGGAAGAACACTACACCAAGTTTTGTGAGTGGATGAAACCTTTATTTTTGCAAATTCCTTTGACTTATTCTATTAAGTTGTCTCCTTATTCAAAGTATATGAAGGATATTGTCTCTAATAAAAGGAAGACTCCTAATGAGGAAATTTGTACTTTGCTTGCTAATTATTTCTTCAATGGTAAGGTTCCAAAGAAACTTGGTGATCCAGGTATGCCAACTATTTCGTGCTCTATTAAGAATAATTATGTTAGAACCGCTTAATGTGATTTGGGAGCTAGAGTGAGTGTTATGCCTTTTTCTCTCTATAAGAGACTCCAGCTAGAAAAGTTGATACCAACTAATATATCTTTGCAAATGGCTGATAAGTCAACTACTATTCCTGTTGGTATATGTGAGGATGTTCCTGTTCAAGTGGCTCATAATTGCCTCGTTTTACTGATTTGTTGTGCTTGAGATGCCTGAAGATGATAATATGTCTATTATTCTTGGGAGACCTTTTCTTAATACTGCAGGTGCTGTCATCAATTGTAATCAAGGAAAAGTAACTTTTAATATTAATGACAAAGAGCATACTGTATATTTACCCAAGAAGATTGATAAGATCTATTGCCTAAATTCTATTGAAAATATTGAGAGCATCAAAGTTGGAGAAATATATTGTCCCATTCCACAAGAAAGTTTTGAAACTATTATGATTGGGACTACTGCTATCAAGTTTGAGGTAACATAATCATTTAGTGAAATGCAAAGTTTTGTTTCATATAAGATTGTTTTGCTAACAAGAATTGATCAACCTTGTTAACAAAGGGATTTTAATGAACAAAACAATGTTTTCACAGTGGTTATACTTGCTCACTTTTATTTTTCTCCTTCCTAGTCTTTTCTCTTTCTCTAGTTAGCTTTAGTTTGCTAGTTATTTGCTTGTTAAAGTGTATTAGAACTTTTGTAGTTTTGGTTTTTGTTTGCTTTTGCTTTTTCAAAAAAATCTGTTTCTGCGAGAAAATCAGTTTTCATAACCTGAAAATTGGCCAAAAATAAAGTTTCCCGAAAAATTCCAGAAAATTCATATTAAATGTTTCCTCAAAAAAAGGGGCAGAGGGACACCTAGAGTGGCCCAGGGGGACCCACCAGGCTAGCACACCCCCTGGTGGCGCGGCTAGCCCCTAGGGCGCGCCTGGCCTGGGTGGGGCCCATCTGGGGTCCTCCAAGTTGTCTCCTTCCAGCCACTTCTTTCTCTCTCCCAAAAAACACCGGAAAAAATTCTCAAGCTCGAGTTCCTGCTGTTCTTGCTCCCGATTTTTGATCTCCTTGCTCAGCCCATCTTTGCTGCTGATTTTTGGAGGGATTGCTCCTTGGTATGTGCCTCCTTCGCATGTCCAATTAGATTTGTGATTGGTAGATTGTATCTTGAGTATTTTTCTGCTATAGGTGTTAGGTTGTGTGAGCTTGCATGCTTGTTCTATGCTTAGATATTTCATTTTGATGCATAGCCCTCTAGCAAGTTACTATAGTAGTTCCTCATCATTTATCAACTTGGAAATCACTTGGTTTGATGTTTTATCTAAAAATTTCAGAAAAAAGGGTCATGGACAACCACACCTTTAGAGAAATATTTGAGAGTGATGCACCCAGGAGGACAAGGCTTTCAAGATCATCCTCCCGATCTAGGCCATCATCCAATGAGGATCTCATTACACCGTGTTTTGGCGACGAGGGAGATGAGGGGGATGCGCATCCTTCTACCTTCCCTTGTCCTACCTTTTTGCAGGCTGCAGGGATTCTCAATGATTTCCTAACCTTGGTTCAGAGGGTTGGACTAATGAGTTATATGCAGGATGAGAGTGTGCAATATGCTATGCTCACCAAAACCTTTGTGGAAAGTTTCTCTTTTTCTAACAGCTCTGTCAAGTCAGATGTGTCGTTCAAAATCTATAATAGGCCCGTCTCCATGACATTGAAGAAATTTTGTGAAATCTTGGGTATTGGCACGGCTGGGACGGTGAAGAAGATTCCAGCTCGACCCGCTGATTTGTTGGAGCTCTATTGCGGGATAACCAATGATGATGACCGCAGAGCCCAACGCGGAAAGATAAGAAATATTCAACTCCTAGGTATCCGATATTTTGCTTATTATCTTGCCATTAGTATTCTTGGTAGGGAGAAAACTAGCAATATTTCCAACTATCATTTGGTTTTCCTAGCTGCTGCACTCAACAATGAAACCGGGTACAATCTTGGTTCTCTCATTGCTCGTCGCTTAGCTGCTAAGGGACCCATTTATGGGGGTATTATTGCTGCACGTGTTGTTGTTGCCTTAGACCTTTCTATTGATCCAAATGATACAATTTTGGCTCCTTAGAGGCTTGATCTTGCTGCCATGAAAGCACATCAATTTTTCACTGCTAGCTCTACCCTTGATAGTTTGGTTTATAGGATGATGTTTACTGATGGGGAAGAGAGAGAGATTCCTTTGCCCAAACCACTTTGTTTAGTATTTTCCAGGGACCTTGGTCACGCTCCAAGGAGGAGATGGATGAGCAGCTACGCATTCGTGGTTTCCACGGACACTACCAAGGGGACGCTGACGAGGTTTGATCTTGTCAATGCCCATTGTTATGAGCTTGGGTTTTGGAGAAGATGAGGATGTTGGAGATCACGGAACAGTTAATAGACAAGCAATACGGGGACACGAGATTTATCCAGGTTCAGGCCCCCGGAGGGAAAACCATACATAAGGTCTTACACAATTAAGGATCTCATGATCCAGTTCTTAATACAACTCAAGCAGCGGAATAACGTAATAATCAAGATAGTGTAGGAGAAGCTCCATCTTCTGGTCACAGGAAATGCTGACGATGGGAGATGATCCTAGTTGTCGTAACCTTCCTGCTATCCATCATCCTGGTACTCCTCTTCATAGTCTGGCCACGGTAATAGCCAGGGACAAAGCCATGAGTACTCTTTAAGTACTCGCAAACTAATACTGACAAGTAAAGGGGGTTTTTGTAGTAGGACACTAAGATCTAGGGTTGTTTTGCAAAAAGCCAGATTTACCTCTACTAAGTTCAGAAGCAAATAAAGCTAGTTGAAATTTTATAACACCTAAGTGGGAACTTGAATTTAATATCACAACTCTGTTGTGGTCAAGTCAAAGTCTCAATTCATTCCACAAGTCATTTTGAAAACATCTGACGAGGGAAACAGTATGGCCACTCCAACTGTCCATAACCGCGGACGCGGCTATTCGAATAGTTTGACACTCTGCAGAGATTATACACTTTCACCACAACATTCGATACATCCGTCAGGAACAAATCCTGAATTCACCAAACTCAGTTTGCGGATAATCAATACTAACCTTTCAATTACACGCCCTAGTATAGGCACCTCTCCTGTGAGTTTGGCCTCCCAACCATGACCAACTGTCATCTTGGGTACTGCACAGGTGGACAATCTTCACAAGGTAGCCCCAGCTCAGACCTTGGCCGTGAGGGAACCCATACTAAGGTATATAAATTTCCAGTCAAGCCCTACCCAATTTTTGGGTATTGTGGTTGTACAGTAAAATTGGAATGGTATCGCATCCAGACAACCATCAGTTTTATAAAGGGCTAAGGCTCCTACCTCAACATTTTCATCATCAAAATCATCTGGTGTTCGAGA
Organism: Avena atlantica; assembly: GCA_910589765.1. NCBI lineage: Eukaryota > Viridiplantae > Streptophyta > Magnoliopsida > Poales > Poaceae > Avena > Avena atlantica. The sequence goes on from OU342735.1 coordinate 104,364,831, forward strand.
ACACATGTCAAAACATTTCAGTAGAATGACTCATCATTCTAAGGTTTTCATAACCGTTTCCACCAAGTATTCCCATCTAAAGTTGATCAAGTTTTATGCTTAGGACTAGCATCTACAAGTGGAGGTAAGTACTAATGAGTGGTGGTAAACAAGTGGAAATTAGTTAAGTTCAATCTCATGCCTTAGGATGACATCAAGATTATCTACTTAGGCCAACTTTAATGCTCTTTATGCAACCTTCAATTATCTTTCTAGTATCTACAATTCACTATGTAAACTCTAAGAGAAAGCTTTGATAAAGAAATAAAGTAGAAAGCTTGTAAGTAAAACTAGGATTGGGTTATCAAGTGGGTATGATCACATATGCTTAAGGCATATGGTTGGCATGGTAACAAGCAAGTATTTGCTTGCATAGGTATCAGTATAAGCTTGCCTTGTGCAGAGCAGTGGTTGAAGTTCTCCTCGGCATCTTCCTCGTAGTATCCTCCTTCCTCCTCGTATCTTTGGTCGGTACTAGCGTCTATAAATAAATACGAGGTACACAATCACCAAACAATACTTAACTATTTTCACTCATCACACAAAGGTGTACTATAGATGATCTAGCATCATCACCTATCATTACAAGATTAAAGCATTTGTCTTGTTTATTTAAATTTGAGAAAAGTAATTTCTACTCATTGAAAAACTACTTAAGATTTAATATTCTCCAACTCAAACATGGGATCATGTTGACACATGTCATCACCACATATTTCAGTACATGGGAATGTGATTTAAAGTGGTGTCACAATTTAATAAGGTTTAACCTTTTTATGTTAAATAAATAAAGTGACTAGAAATGCCTATGCGACATTCTTTTATTACTTAAACATTATTCCTGTAAGTAAACCTATATGTTTTATATATATTCTGAAAGGTATGATCAAATGTGATTTTTGAGAGTTGGAATAAACTCAAAAGCTCTTATGGTGGAATTTTGAAAAATGTTTGAATGCAGAAAAGCTTCTGACTTGTTATTTTTACCAAGGTTGATATATAGATCCAAATAATTTGAATCCAACGGGGCTAGATTAAGCATTTTAATACCTTTCTATCAAAATTGGTTTCATGCATTTTGGTTCACTGAATTGAGCTCGGTTGAATTTTGAATCTATGTACAGAACTATGTTTGAATTAAAATAGAAAAATCTAAATTCAAATGGTTGGGTCGCCCGGGAGAGGTTAATGGGCCGGCCCAGTGTCACTCCGCAGCGCGGGGCTCAGCTGACAGGGGGGTCTACCAGTCAGCGGCTCATAACACGCGAAGCGGTACGGGGCTACATGGGTCGTTGGATTAGAATGGAGATCGACGGCTGGGGATCGTCATCGATGATGAACATGTCACCGGCGAGCTCGAACCCTAGCGGCTCAGTGCGGGTGCATAGGGGGCATACCAAGGCTCCAGCGACGACGGCGAGGCGGGCAAACGAACGAGTGGTTGACGGCGAGCTCAGGGACGGTCAAGGCAGCTCCGGGTGTGGTCGAAATCAACGCCCCCCTTCTCCTCCAGAGGCGGCCTGCTCCGGTGCAATTCCGGCGAGCTTCTACTCCTCGTGCTCCGGCTAGAGGGTGGAACGATCAGTGAGGGGAGGGGAGTGGGATGGTGTGCTTCAAATGGCTGGGGGTGGCCTCCTTTTATAGGCTCGACGGCGAGACCAAGAGGGATGGGCAGGCGACGGTGGCGACATGGCTACGGGCGGCTAGCGGCATGGCTGAGGGTGGCAATCGACGCGCGGTCACCTCGCGATGCTCTAGAACTTGAATGCGTTCTTAGGGGCGGTGGCAATCGGTCGGGAACGTGGGGTGCTCTGCACGACAGAGGTGGCGTCTTTGACGGCGAGCGGTGGCTATGGGGTAGGAGCGAGGAGGATCATGTCTAGTGGTCTCCTGGGACGGTGGGGTTCATGCTGGCGGGCGGCAAGGACTCGAGGTGGTCGGGTTGAGTGGGAACGGCGCGTCCACGGTGGTGCGCGTCGGCATGGTTGACAGCGGCACGGGCACGGCGTTCCTGGCGGTTCTTGTCTTTGTCTTTGAGCTAGGGCTGGTCACGAGGGGGCGATGAGGCATGGGCAGCATGCTAGACAAGGTGGGCGCAGCTAGTTCTTCCTCTAGCTTGTTATCCACACTGGGGTGGCATGGTGAGGCTCGGCCTGCTCACCATTGATGGCAATGGCAATCTCACAGTGGTTCTAGAGGTTACTCACTAAGCTAGATGATCTACTAAAGGTTTGCTGTGAGCTAGAGAGGGGACAAGCTTGGCCAAATCACTGCTCAAAATAGTGTTTGTTGTTTGTTTGGTTTGAATCTGCAAGGTGTTTGATGAAATGGCCGCAAGAAGTTGAATTCTGAATTTTTAAAAGATTTTTGGTGGGTGTGCTAGGCATGTGCTTGAGATTCTGCAGTTGCTTGGGTTTTGAAAATTGAGCTTGTTTGAGTGGTTTTTGAAATAGTGTGATCTTCCCATATGAGATAGATTCAATCTTAAACTGTCATTTAAACTTAGCATTTGAATGTTTTTGGAAGATCACAAAGTGGGCCTTGGTACCTCATTATGTGTACTAACAAGGGGTGCAAAGATCCACAAATGTTTCTGTTAAGTTTTGAGTGCTTGGAATAGCCAAAGTATGCATGAGAGTTAATTTGGCCAAAGTGACCATTCGCTTCATTTGTTCATTTTGAGTTGTTTGTCTTTGGGAAAAGTTTGGGAATGATTTAGATGATGTTCATTTCACCTAAGAATCATTTTACAAGCAAAGAAACACAGAACCATGGCAATTCAAAAGAATCCTAATTTTAAATACCCATGCATATGATTGCTCTCATATTTTTAGATGGAAAAGTTTTTGTTAACCCTAATTTTGATGATTAGCATTTGATGATCCATGTTTAATATTTTTGGGATGTTACAAACCTTCCCCCCTTAAACAAAATCTCATCCTGAGATTTGAAGAAGGATGAAAAAGATTACCTAGGATTTGAAGAGATCTCGGAACTCCGTCCTGATGTGATCTTCGCGCTCCTAGGTAGCTTCTTCTTCTGTGTGGTTGCTCCACTGAATCTTGAGAAACTTGATGCTTCGGGTTCTGGTAGTTCTAAAAGCTTCTTCCAAAATACGGATGGGTACTTCGGGATAGGTCAGGTCATCGTTGATCTCTATGGTCCGATGATCAATGTTTTTGAATACTTCAGTCTTCTCCGGAACTTCGAGGCACTTGCGAAGTAATGATATATGGAATACATTGTGTACAGCTGACATTTCTTCCGGCAGTTCCAATTGATACGACACTTCTCCTCGACGGTTCAAAATCTTGAAGGGGCTGATATATCTGGGGGCTAACTTTCCTTTCAATTGGAAATGTTGCATTCCCTTTAATGGCGACACTTTCAGATACACAAAATCTCTGTATTGAAAGCAAGGTCTCGACGTCTCTTGTCGGCGTAACTCTTCTGTCTTGACTGGGCGGTCTTGAGGTGCTCACGAATCTTGTGAACTTTCTCTTCTGCTTCTCATAGGATGTTGGGTCCGAAAATCTGAATCTCTCCTACTTCCGACCAATTCAAAGGGGGTATGACACTTCCTTCCATACATGAATTCAAATGGGGCCATTTGCAAACTAGCTTGATAACTGTTGTTGCATGAAAATTCTGTGAACGGCAGACAGTCTTCCCATTTAGATCCATATTCTAACACACATGCCCTCAACATGTCTTCTAGTATTTGATTTACTCGCTCCGTTTGTCCGTCGGTCTGAGGGTGATAAGCTATGCTGAAATATAGTCGGGTTCCTAAACCTTCTTGGACTTTCTTCCAGAATCTCAAGGTAAACTGAGTTCCTCGATCCGATACGATGTTCTTGGGGACTCCATGCAAACTGACGATTCTAGCGATGTATAACTCCGCTAGCTTCGAACTCTGATATGTGGTCTTGACTGGTAAGAAATGGGCGACTTTGGACAATCTGTCCACTATGACCCAAATAGAGTCATTTCCCCTACTAGAAGTAGGCAATCCGGTGATAAAGTCCATTCCAACTGAATCCCATTTCCATTCCGGAATCTGCAATGGTTGCAACAATCCAGGGGGTCTTTGATGTCCCGCCTTGACTCTCTAACATATATCACACTTGGCGATATAGCTTCCGATTTCTCTCTTCATCTTATGCCACCAATTTTTTTCTTTCAAATCATGATACATCTTCGTTCCTCCAGGGTGGATAGAATAAAGAGTATCATGAGCTTCCTTCAGAATAACTTCTTTCAACTCAGAATCTGCTGGTACACAAAGGCGTCCTTTGTACCACAGAACTCCTTCTTCGTCTTCGATAAATCCAGGTACTTTGCCTGTACCGATATGATGCTTGATTCCGTCGATACTTGCATTTCCTTTCTGCGCCTCTTTGATTTGGCTGATCAAAGTGGGTTGAAGTTCTATGCTAGCCAAAAATCCTTCACTCACTAATTCTATTCGGAAATCTTCCATCTCTTTGTGCAAACTTGGTTGCTCCTGCAAAATCATGGAGTTCAAGCAGCACGACAATATGCTAAGGGCATATGCTACCACATTGGCTTTACCGGGGTGATTGTGAATGTCCAGATCATAATCCTTGATTAGCTCAATCCATCTTCTCTGTCTCATATTCAGCTCCTTCTGAGTGAATATATACCTCAGGCTCTTGTGATCCGAGTAAATCTCACAACGGTTTCCCATCAGATAATGCCTCCACGTCTTCAGGGCTAGAACTACGGCTGCGAGCTCGAGGTCATGGGTTGGATAGTTTTGCTCATGCTATTTTAGTTGTCGGAATAGATAGGATATAACTTTTCCTTCTTGCATTAGCACACATCCGAGACCGATCTTGGATGCGTCACAATACACGTCAAAGGGCTTCGTGATATCCGTCAGATTAAGATTGGGGCTGAAATCAATCTTCTCTTGAGTTCTTGAAAACTTGCTTCACATTTGTTCGTCCATTCAAACTTCTTGTCTTTCTTCGGTAATTGGGTCATGGGTCTGGCAATACTCGAGAATCCTTCTACGAACTTGCGGTAGTATCCCGCCAATCCGAGAAATGCACGAACTTGGGTTTGAGTGATTGGGGCTTGCCAATCTTCGATATCCTTCACCTTTGCAGGGTCAACGGCAATTCCTCCGGCTGATAGGATATGGCCGAGGAATCCTACCTCCTGTAACCAAAATTCACATTTTCTAAACTTGGCATAGAACTGATGCTCTCTAAGGGTTCCAAGAATGGTCCTTAGGTGTAGCTCATGTTCTTCTTCTGATTTGGAATAAATTAGAATGTCATCGATGAACACAACAACAAACTTATCCAGGAAGTCCATAAAAATCTTATTCATGAGATTCATGAAATAAGAGGGGGCATTGGTTAATCCAAAAGACATGACATTATACTCGTATAATCCATATCTGGTGGTAAAGGCAGTCTTTGGAATATCCTCTGCGCGAATCGTGAGTTGATGATAGCTAGTTCTGACATCAATCTTAGAAAATACTTTGGCACTGGTCAACTGCTCAAACAAATCTTCTATCTTGGTCAACGGGTATTTGTTCTTGATAGTGACATCATTCAACTTCCGATAATCCGTACGCAGACGGTTACCTCCATCCTTCTTGTCCACAAACAAGATAGGTGATCTCCATGGTGACGCACTTGGTTGAATCAATCCAATTTCCAACATGGCATCCAGTTGCTTCTTCAGTTCTGCTAGTTCAGACGGGTTCATATTATATGGTCTCTGGGCTATGGGTCCTGTTCCAGGGATTAGTTCAATGATAAACTCGATATCCCGATCTGGGGGCATACCGGGCAAAACATCTAGAAATACATCGGGGTATTCATAGACTATCTAGACTTGGTCAATGGTAGGTTGGGCTATACTCTTGTTGCACTTGAATTTATGAGGTAAGGTTTCAGATACATGCTCGACTGATACTCCAGCTGTACTGGTCATGGTGATGGCTTTCTTGGGACAGTCAATTAATCCTTTATGTTTGGACATCCAATCCATTCCTAGTACTACTTCCAAACCTTTAGTCCCGAGTACTATCAGATTAGCATAAAAAGCTATGCCGTGGATTCGGATAGGGATGGCTTTGCAAATTTGTCTAGCTTTGGTGGTTGGACCGGGGATTTGAACGATCATAACATGCTTCAGTTTGGTTGGTTGAATCTTACTAGTGCATGCAAATTCTTCGGTGATAAATGAGTGCGATGCACCAGAATCAAACAACACTCTAGCAAGTACTGAATTAACAGAAAACATACCCAGCACGACATCTGGCGCTTCCTGGGCTTCTTCAGCATGCATGAGAAAAATACGGCTGTTGCGGTTGAGCGAGTTCCCTGGGGCAAACCTTCTTCCGGGCTGAACACGATGCTGCTGCTGAGCTAGGGCATTTGCATTGGGGGCTGCGGCATTCTTCTTGGGGCACTCATTGGAGTAGTGACCCTTATTTCCACAGTCATAACAAGTCACTTGTGACTTGTCCTTTGCTGCAACAGGCACAACATTGCTTCCAGTCCTCAGGGCAGTGTTGGTGTTGGTGGCGGCATTGTTGTTGTTGAACTTGGGTGGTGCACGGTTGAAATTGCTAGAGTTGCCGGGGTTGTTGTGGTTTCCTCTGGGCCTTGGGTTTCCATGGTTGGGATAGGCCGGACGGTTCATCGGGGGTCTATTGGTTCTCGGGGCAAATCTTGGAGATGGGTTGGGGCGATACTTGGGTATATGATGGGTTCCTGGCTGATGCATCATGCGGCGCTTGCGGTTCTCATTGGCTTGGTTGATCTTTCCTTCCATCTGAATGGAAGAGTCGACGAGGGCTTCAATATCAGCAAAGGGGATATTGACCAACACCGTCTGCATCTCATCGTGCAGACCATTCAAGAATCTTTCTTTCTTCTTGTCTTCAGTGTTGATATCATCCGGGGCATACCTAGCTAATGACAAGAATTTGTCACAGTATTCCACTACGGTCATCCTTCCTTGCTTCAGTTCTCTGAATTCATCTCTCATCCTCTTGATCAAACCCGGTGGCACATGGGTTCTGCTGAACTTGACCTTGAATTCCTCCCAGGTCATCATCTGTCCTCCGGTCATTGCACGAACGATGTTCCACCATGCTCTAGCATCTCCGACTAGATAGTGGGTGGCGAACAGAACTTTCTCGTTAGCTTCCACTACGGCGACTTCCAGGTTATTTTCCATGGTTTGCAGCCAATCATCTGCATCTAGGGGTTCTTCCGACTTAGTGAAAACAGGTGGGTTGGTGTTCTGGAAATTATTGAGCTTAGATCCATGGTTGTCCTGATTTCCTTGGCCTTGATTGTTGTTGGCCATCTGAGCTATGTGCTAAAGGGTAGCTAAGTTGGCTTGACGTTCGGCTCTTTCAGCTTCGCGGTCAGAAACCAACATGTGCAGGATCTGCAACATCGGGTCCGGGGATGACCCACTTCCTCCGCGAGGCATCTGAAGATTGAGACAGATCATGAGAAAAGAGGGAAATTTCTAGGGTTCAGGGATTTTGAAAAGTATTTAAAGTTTGACTCAGATTTTCTAGCAACTTGCTTTTCATTCATTCATTCATTCATAGCACACGATACAACACACACCACAACAAAAGAAAACATATGGTTTTAAGAACCATTCTGGAAACTACGATACAGTGGGACCGAATAAAGCTCACTAACGCTAGTGCTCAAGTGCTACTACTCCTCGGAGTCGGTGTACTCATCATCCTCATCATCCTCCTCATCATCATCATCATCGATGAAGGCAAAATCCTCCTCATCGGTGAAGAAGTCCATGGCCTGATCCTCCAGAAAGTCATCATCATCGCTGAGATAGGAGTAGGGATCTCCACGAAGTTCTTCTCCGGCATTCTCCCTTTCCTCCAACTGCATGTCTCTCTCGTGGATGGTCTCCTCCAAATTTGTGATACGGTGGCGAAGACGGGTAATGATGCGCTTCTTCCTATCGAGCTGACGGCGATGAGACTTGCGATCCTTCACTAGCATGGCAATGGTCTGATCCTTCGTCTTGATGATGGTGGACTTGTGGTTGGAGTAGTCATGGGCATTGTCTAGTTCCTGCTGACGATCATACATCATGAAGCTAAGGTGGTCCAACTGAGTCTTCAGCTCATGGTGATATGGGGCTTCCAGTGGCTGTCCCATAGCATCACGCCTTGGGAAAAACTCAAAGCGGGTACCCTTGATCTGATTGATACTCTGCCCACATAGATGGGCAAGAGATTCCTGCATGGCCTGGCAAGTCCATCGAGCCAGTTGTTCTCTCTTAAGGTGAACTGAATTCCCTATGCAGTGGGAGGTTCAATCTTTCCTCGGAGACTTGCAACAACTAGCCACTACCGATCTTCTCCTTCCTGATCATTGAGATGAGCTCCGAAGAACTCGGGGTGCGGACGCTCCAGAAGTTCCGAAAGCTGGTCCAAGTCATGCTCAAAGATGAGGTCTCCTCCATTCCCCAACTGATAAAACTTGTTGTACTTCACGTCCATATATAAGAATATAAGATGAGTAAGTTAGTAGAGTGATCAAGTGTGTCAAATTTTTAGGTATTTTGCAAAAGTTTTTGAGGAACATGAATTTTCATGAAAGAATCAAAGTGATAAGAATGAGAATAAGTTTTTGTAAATACTCACTTCCTGGGTTTTGAAACCAAGTTTTTGATTCAAACGTCCAGTCTAACTAGGGTCTCCTATGGCCAGGATGGCTCTGATACCAACTTGTCAACACCCGGATTTTTAATCCCAGATGCCTGTTATGGCATACATCGCAATCCCAGGATTACCATTTTTGCAAGACATAACAGATTTGGATATCACAGTACATCATCCATTACAAACCATACATAAGGTCTTACACAATTAAGGATCTCATGATCCAGTTCTTAATACAACTCAAGCAGCGGAATAACGTAATAATAAAGATAGTGTAGGCGAAGCTCCATCTTCTGGTCACAGGCAATGCTGACGATGGGAGATGATCCTAGTTGTCGTAACCTTCCTGCTGTCCATCATCCTGGTACTCCTCTTCATAGTCTGGCCACGGGAATAGCCAAGGACAAAGCCATGAGTACTCTTTAAGTACTCGCAAACTAATACTGACAAGTAAAGGTTTTTTTTGTAGTAGGACACTAAGCTCTAGGGTTGTTTTGCAAAAGCTAGATTTACCTCTACTAAGTTCAGAAGCAAAGAAAGCTAGTTGAAATTTTATAACACCTAAGTGGGAACTTGAATTTAATATCACAACTCTGTTGTGGTCAATTCAAAGTCTCAATTCATTCCACGAGTCATTTTGAAACAGTATGGCCACTCCAACTGCCCATAACCGCGGACGCGGCTATTCAAATAGTTTGACACTCTGCAGAGATTGTACACTTTCACCACAACATTCGATACATCCGTCAGGAACAAATCCTGAATTCACCATACTCAATATGCGGATAATCAATCCTAACCTTTCAATTACACGCCCTAGTATAGGCACCTCTCATGTGAGTTTGGCCTCCCAACCATGACCAACTGTCATCTTGGGTACTGCACAGGTGGACAATCTTCACAAGGTAGCCTCAGCTCAGATCTTGGCCGTGAGGGAACCCATACTAAGGTATATAAATTTCCAGTCAAGCCCTACCCAATTTTCGGGTATTGTGGTTGTACAGTAAAATTGGAATGGTATCATATCCAGACAACCATCAGTTTTATAAAGGGCTAAGGCTCCTGCCTCAACATTTTCATCATCAAAATCATCTGGTGTTCGAGAACACATGTCAAAACATTTCAGTAGAATGACTCACCATTCTAAGGTTTTCATAACCATTTCCACCAAGTATTCCCATCTAAAGTTGATCAAGTTTTATGCTTAGCACTAGCATCTACAAGTGGAGGTAAGTACTAATGAGTGGTGGTAAACAAGTGGAAATTAGTTAAGTTCAATCTCATGCCTTAGGATGACATCAAGATTATCTAATTAGGCCAACTTTAATGCTCTTTATGCAACCTTCAATTATCTTTCTAGTATCTACAATTCACTATGTAAACTCTAAGAGAAAGCTTTGATAAAGAAATAAAGTAGAAAGCTTGTAAGTAAAACTAGGATAGGGTTATCACGTGGGTATGATCACATATGCTTAAGGCATATGGTTGGCATGGTAACAATCAAGTATTTGCTTGCATAGGTATCAGTATAAGCTTGCCTTGTGCAGATGAGTGGTTGAAGTTCTCCTCGGCTTCTTCCTCGTAGTATCATCCTTCCTCCCCGTATCCTTGGTCGGTACTAGCGTCTATAAATAAATACGAGGTACACAATCACCAAACAATACTTAACTATTTTCACTCATCACACAAAGGTGTACTATAGATGATCTAGCATCATCACCTATCATTACAAGATTAAAGCATTTGTCTTGTTTATTCTAATTTGAGAAAAGTAATTTCTACTCATTGAAAAACTACTTAAGATTTAATATTCTCCAACTCAAACATGGGATCATGTTGACACATGTCATCACCACATATTTCAGTACATGGGAATGTGATTTAAAGTGGTGTCACAATTTAATAAGGTTTAACCTTTTTTATTTTAAATAAATAAAGTGACTAGAAATGCCTATGTGGCATTCTTTTATTACTTGAACATTATTCCTGTAAGTAAACCTATATGTTTTATATATATTCTGAAAGGTATGATCAAATGTGACTTTTGAGAGTTGGAATAAACTCAAAAGCTCTTATGGTTGAATTTTGAAAAATGTTTGAATGTAGAAAAGCTTCTGACTTGTTATATTTACCAAGTTTGATATATAGATCCAAATGATTTGAATCCAACGGGGTTGGATTAAGCATTTCAGTACCTTTCTATCAAAATTGGTTTCATGAATTTTGGTTCACTGAATCGAGCTGGGTTGAATTTTGAATCTATGTACAGAACTGTGTTTGAATTAAAATAGGAAAATCTAAATTCAAATGGTTGGGTCGCGCGGGAGAGGTTAATGGGCCGGCCCAGTGTCACTTCGCAGCGCGGGGCTCAGCTGACAGGGGGGTCTACCAGTCAGCGGCTCATAACATGCGAAGCGGTCGGGGCTACGTGGGTCATTGGATTAGAATGGAGATCGACGGCTCGGGATCGTCGTCGATGATGAACATGTCATCGGCGAGCTCGAACCCTAGCGGCTCAGTGAGGGTGCATAGGGGCATACCAGGGCTCCAGCAACGACGGCGAGGCGGGCAAACAAACGAGTGGTCGACGACGAGCTCAGGGACAATCGAGGCAGCTCCTGTTGGAATTATGCCCTAGAGGCAATAATAAAGATGTTATTATTATAATTCTTGTTCATGATAAAGTTTATGTTCCATGCTAGAATTGTATTAGGCGGAAACTTTAATACTTGTGTGGTTTGTAAACAACACCGTGTCCCTAGTACGCCTCTATGGACTAGCTCATTGATCAATGATGGTTAAGGTTTCCTAACCATAGACATGAGTTGTCAATTGATAATGAGATCATATCATTGGGAGAATGATATGGTGGATAGACCCAAACAAAGCAGAGCAATTAGATCGTGTCATCGTGTTCGTCTTTGCGAAGCTTTTCCTATGTCAAATATTGTATTCCTTAGACCATGAGATAATGCAACTCCCTGGTATCGGAAGAAAGCTTTGAGGTCATCAAACGTCATCCTATGAGAGGGTGATCATAAAGGTGTCTCTCAGGTGATCGGAAAGTATCTGTTGGGTTGTATGTATCGAGATGGAATTTGTCCCTCCCAAGTCGGAGAGATATACTTCGGGCCCACTCGGTAATCGATATCAACACCGCTTGCAAGCATGTGGTTAAGGAGTTAATCACAAAGTGATATCGGATTACGGAACGAGTAAAGTACTTGCTGTGAACGAGATTGAACTAGGTATGACGGTACCGACGATCGAATCACGGGCAAGTAAAATATCGCGAGACGAAGGGAATATATATATGGGATTGATTGAATCCTGGCATCGTGGTTCATCTGATATGATCATCGATGAATGTGTGGGAGTCAATATGGGTGCCCAGACCCCGCTGTTGATTATTGATAGAAGATCATGTCTGCATATTCTCGAACCCACAGGGTCACACACTTAACGTATCTCGACGCTAGGATAGATTGGATAATTGGTTTATGAATTTTTGTTCGGAGTCTCGGATGGGATCCGGGATATCACGAGAGGTTCCGGAATGGTCCGAAGAATAAGATTCATATAAGGCAGTGCAGTTTTTGGAGTTCGGAATTGTTCCGGGTTAATCGGTATTATACCGGAAGCTTCTAGAACCTTCCGGAAGGGGACCAACGTGGCCCCACCTTCCGGGAGGGGGCATGGGCCTATGAGGGAGTGTCCTGGCCGCATTGGTCCAGGGGCACAAGGCCCCATAGGGCCCAGCCAATTCTAGAGAGATTTGACTCGTTTAAATCTCGGGATAGAATTTCTAGATAAGGGAGAGTTTAAATCGTTTAAACTAGAGATAGGATTTCTAGATAAGGGAGAGTTTAAATTGTTTAAACTAGAGATAGGCTTGGAGGAGGGGCAAGGGCTGCCCTCCCCCCCTCTATATATAGAGGGGTGGTGCGCCCCCTCCCTATACACACCTTCCTCCAAGCCCTAGCAGCCTTGCTACCTTCCTCTCTCCCTCCCGACTGTTTGTAGGCAAAGCCCTGCAGCAGAAATTCTCCACCATATACACCACGCCGTCGTGTTGTAGATCCAATCTATCTCTCCACCATACTTGCTGGTCCGAGGAAGGAGGAGACGTCGAGGTGCTGCACGTGTGCATCTCACGGAGGCACCGCCACTTGTGGTGCTAGATCGGATCGGATCGCGAGGAGGAGAAGCGAGTACGACTACATCACCCACGTTCCGACGAACATTCCGCTGTGCGAATCTTCAAGGGTATGAAGATCTAATCCAATCTCTCTCGTTGTTTGCATCTCCTAGATTAGATCTTGGCTTTCCCTCTGTTCGCTCCGTAGAAAATTTTGATTTACTATGCCGCGAAACCCTTCAGTGGTATCAGAGCTAGATCTATGCGTAGATGTGTTTCACGAGTAGAACGCAACATGGTTGTTGCGGGCATTGATGTTTTCTGTTGCAAGCCTCTTGTTTGTGTTCTTCTTATGACGCGGGATAGTGAGATTGAAGCGGTCCAGGCCAACCTTACGCGACGTCGTTCGCGAGACCGGCTCCGCACTTGACGTGTGGCTTGTTCCACACATGCGGCTGGTGGATGTCAGTTTCTCTCACTATAGTTGTCATGGGATTAACACCGGAGTTTGGCAACCATAATATCACCGTTGTGGCTTTCCGTAGGTAAGAATCGTTCTTAGCATCTACTCCCATAAAGCCACGTAAAACATGCAACAACAAATAGAGGCGTCTAACTTGTTTTTGCAGGGAGTGTTTTCTGTGATATGGTATGGCCCAAGATGTGATGTGTATATTGTATGCGATGATCATGTTTTGTAATGTTTCACGACTTGCATGTCGATGAGTACACAACCGGCAGGAGCCATATGGTTGTCTTTATAATTGTGTATGACCTGCGAGTCAACTTCTTATACGCCATGTAATAGCTTTACTTTATAGCTAAGTAGTTAGGAATAGTTGTAGTTGCTATTCGTGGTGGAGGCAATCATGGTGGAGTGATGGAGATCATGCCGAAATGCACAAGATGGAGATCATTGCGCGAAGATAGGCTATACCATGTCACATAAAGTTATATGCATGTGATGTTTATCCTTTTATGTATCTTATCATGCTTAGATCGCGACGGTAGCATTATAAGATGATTCCTCACTTAAAGATCAATATAAAAACCGTGTTCTCCCCAAGTATGCATCGTTGCGAAAGTTCGTCGTGTCCAAGCATCACGTGATGATCGGGTGCTATAGACTCTACGCTCACATACAACGGGTGCAAGCCAGTTTTTGCACACGCGGAAATACTTGGGTCTAACTTGACGAGCCTAGCATGTACAGACATGGCCTCGGAACACAAGAACCGAAAGGTTAAGCATGAGTCATATGAATGATATGATCGACACTTCGTTGTCCACCATTGAAACCACATCCCTTCTCGTGATGATCGGATTAGGTGTGGTGAATTTGGATCGTGTTCACTAAACAACTTGAGGGATGTTGAATTTAGTGGGAGTTCATCTAGTAATTTGATTAAGTTGAACTATTTATCATGAACATAGTCTAAATTGTACTTGCAAATACTGTAGATCCAATGGCCAAGTCCAACTTCAACTTCAACGTTTTTGCTGAGAAAGAAAAGATTAGAAACAATGGGTCTAACTTCACCAACTGGTTCCGCAATCTAAGAATCATTCTGTCTGGCGGACAAAAGGACTATGTCCTTGAGAAAGCGTTAGGTAACCCCCCTGCTGCAACTGCGCCGGCTGATGAGAAAGCTGTCTATCAGTCGCGCAAAGATGATTATGGTGTTATTAAGAGCACCATGTTGTTTGCTATGGAACCGGAGCTTCAAAATCGTTTTGAAACCTATCCCGGGCCCTTTGAGATTCTCGAGGAGCTGAAAACCATGTTTCAGAGTCAAGCCCGTTCTGAGAGATATGAGATCTCTAAGAAGTTCTTTAACTGCAAGATGGAGGAAGGGAGTTCCGTTAGTGAGCACGCCATAAAGATGTCGGGCTACACTCAACGCCCTGAGCAACTGGAATGCACGATTCCAGAGGAGCTCAATATTGACAGGGTTCTGCAATCACTCCCTCCCAGCTACACAAGTTTTGTAGTGACTCATAATCAGATTGGTTCCACTGATACGATCACCGAGCTCTTCGCAAAGCTGAAGGCTGCGGAAGTGGACATCAAGAAGGATAATCATGTGTTGATGGTCAACAAGCCCTCCTTTAAGAAAGGTAAGGGAGCAAAGAAGCCCTTCAAGAAGGGCGGCGGCAAGCGCAATGCCCCTGCTGAGAAGAAGTGTAACACCCTCCGAATCGGACCTATGCAAGTTTCAGCGATTCCCGCCAAACCCGCATAGAAACGATTCAAAGGTGCCCACCAGGCACTTTCGTGCGGGTGGAAAACGAAGTAATAACATTACACAACAGTCCTCGATGGGACCCACAGAACAGATATATAACAGCGACTCAAAGAGTCAAGAATACAGATATAATATACAAAGATCCAAATCACCTTGAAAATGATAGAGCGTCCGACTACGGACAAGATGCAAATGGGGGCTAAGAGCCCTGAAGAATAACCAATGGCGTCCATAACCCTGCCCAGGCCAAGCCGGAAGGGTAACCCTGCTAACGACGTCGATCTCAAAACCTGCTTAAACAAAAGGGGTGCCGACAAAGGGCAAAGGAAAAAGAGGAGCGTCAGTACTGAGGCCAGTACACGGCGAGACTAGAATTCGGCGGTCCTCGCCTACATAGGTATGGTGGACTGAAGCGGCAGCGGCAGCATGCACTAAACAACCTGTAGAAACTCGGTACAACTGGCGACTATCAGAGAGGGGTAAGATAGACCTATTCGGAACCAACCTGGTTCTACCATCAAACAAACCCATCCTGGTGTTTCCCCCTCGAGACCAAACGAGGAAGTCCACCGAGGAACTCACACAGTTGGCAGTTTTATTTATTCAGTTATCGTTGCAGCAATTACTAGTCAGGTATAGTTAATCATCCTGATAAAATAAGCAGTGGGCCGTTTTAGTTAACCATTCCGTTATAGTTGCAACACTTACTAATCAGATACAATTAGCATGAGATAACCCAAAAACCCAGCAGTTGTTGGTACTTTTATTTAGCCATTCTGTTGTAGTTGCAATACTTACTAGTCAGGTACAATGGTCGCAAGCGACACTCCAAACAAGCAATTGTGGGCAGTATTAATTAGCCATTCCATTATAGTGAAGCTGATTACTAGTCATTATAAAGTCAAATTTATAGCAATAAACTTTAGTTATGCTTGTCTATGGTCGAGATACTGTGCTCCAAGTCGTCCATAACCGCGGACACGGCTTTCAGAAAGTTTTACCCGGCCGGGGTGCACCAATAGCAACACACACTCGATCAACCTCGGAAAAGCCAAATAAAAACCCAACGAGGCCTTCACGACAAAGCAATCACAGGATTCAGAAATATTTCAGGGGGCCACCCCTTGGAGTACACCCGCAACGAAGTAAGCAAGCTCCGAGACGGACTCAAGGTTTGCGACAATGGCTGTAAACGACAGCAAATCCCCAAACGGGGACTGTCGATACCGCGAAAACATTCCGCTTCCAAAATAGTACACGTGCTATCTGTCGCACAATTTAAATAAAGCAGTAAAGCATGGCATAGGTACAAGATAGTAAATAAAACCTCAAACTAGTTGTGGCCCCAAGAAATAAGACGGAATCAAGCTCTGGCTAAGGGGGGTCCCATATACCTCCCGGATGTGGATAGCGCGATAAATCAAGGAACAGGTATCAAGTACTCGGGGTCCTACGGGACACAAGTGGGCGTTCGGAAACCAAATATTATCTATCACCCACCGATGCCTCTGCTTCAATTTTAGTTGTTAAACAGGAATTAAAGTGAACAATAAGTAAAACTATGATCATCTCCAACATCAAACATGCGGCAAGGCTCCAACAACTGTGGCAATTGTCGACACGCAACAGCACTAGAGCAAGCGACTACGACGCGAAAGTCCAACTATCTACCAAACACAGGTAATAGGATGTGTCCAATGCAATATAGGGCTGCACGGTATATCACAGGTACGGAAACTAAAGCATCGCAACACAGATAGCAATAGATCAACACGAGGGAATAAATACTATAAAAGTAAGATAGGTAGAAAGGGGGAGATGCTCGCCTGAAAACATTGCCGAAGGTTCAACCGAAGATCGGGGCGAAGCTCACATCAACTCAACGGCCTTATCCGCGAAGAAGCAAAGCACTAGAAGAAACACCGGATGCACTATTTAAGATTACGGCAGAAGATCGGCATGATGCATGTAGGATGCTTGGCATGGCAAGGTGCGATGCAATTAGGTCAATGTTAAGTGGAACCGGGGTCCCGACAATTAATTAGGTGGTTCATGTTGTTTAACTAACCCGCAATTTAAATGTGGTTTTAGCATGGCAAAAGATAGCACCGGTTCGCTACACAAATTTAAATGAGGCCAATATGAGACTAGATTTGCCCGCATATGGGCCCCATATTTAATTATTAGGTGAATCGGCATAAGGCCCCCAAACCACACAAATATGCATGCGAGTATGACAATGTAATTATGCAACAAGTTGTTATTATATTATAAAATAGGGTTCTCGGATAAGAGGTTCACACATTAGGTCTCGACGAACTTGGGGTTCCGGGGTTCGGTCTCTGGGTTCAGGGTTCGACGGGATCGGCGGGAGCGGTTGCTAGGCGGAGAACTTGTCGTCCAGGGTCTCGGTGTCCGGGGTGAAGCACTTGTCGTTCCATGGCGATCTTGGCGGCTCGGAGGGGTTCGAGGAATCGGAACGGTCTTGAAATTCCGTGAGGGAGATCATGGCATCGGTGTGGTTGATCCTGTCGGTTCCACGGTTTCGGTCTTCGGAATCCAGGAAGGAGGCCTTCGGATCCTCGGGTCCATGACGGAGTACTTGGCGTCTGGGAGGGAGTACTTGGTTCGGCGTTGGGGCGCATCGGGTCCGCCCTGGTCGATGTCGTTCTTGTCGCATTCGCGGTCTTCGGGTCATGTCGGCGGTCACGGCGTCCGGAAGACGATCTTGGCGGTCTAGGAGAAGCTCTTGTGGTTCCGCGTCGGCGGCCTTCGGGTTCCGGGAAGACGAGCTTGTCGGCCTTGGGTACCATTTTGGTCAGCCGATGGCGAACTTGGGATCAGCATCAGGATCTTTCCCTTTCCACCGGTGCAAACAGTACCGCAAGGGAACGCAGTAGTACCAGCACCTGGACAGCAACCATGTGCGCAAGCTCGAGCAAGGAGGTGCCCTGGTCCATGACGCTACCGGAGACGACATGAGAGAAGGGAGGACGGCGAAGGGGGCTTGGCAGCGAGGGACTCGGCAGGGGGCAGACGAGGCGAGGCCCACGCGGGGCAGCGGGGTCCGCAGGGTGCAGAGAGGGGCGCGGAGGAAGCGGCTCTGAGGCGAGGACGTGGGGGCGGGCACGCGAGCGAGCGGGGCACTGGAGATCCGGTGGCGGCGGACGGGGCGGCCTGCGGCGGCACGGCCAACGCCGGAGAGGGAGAAGACGGCGGGGCGAGGGTGGAAGGGCGCGAGGCCGGCGGTGGCCTGGGGCGGACCGCGCGCGGGTCGCCGGTGCGGGGCGCGGCCGCCGGTGGCGAACGGCGGCGTCGGGGCGAGGGTGACGGGGTGGGGAGGGGGCCGAGCTGAGAGGAGCTGGACGCCGGAGGGGAGAGAGGAGGTGAGAGCCGGCGGGGAGAGGGAGGTCGCTGCGGGGTTGGAGAGGTTGGAGGAGGGAGGTGGGGGAGAGGAGAGAGCGTGAGAGGAGTGGGTCGCGCGGGACCAGGGGTGGGGCCTGGCTCGGTGGGGCCCGGGGCGGTGAGTGGGAGTGGGGTGGAGGGGGTGTGGGTAGATTAGGTTGGGTAGGTTTAGGAATAAGGGGTGGACCGTTTTGTATTTCTGGGGTGGTCGTTCGGGTCATTTCGGCCCGTTCGACTGCCCCCACTAAAATAATATGATAATTTTATTTAATTCTAAATGCACCGTTTGCAAACCGATAGCAGACAACAAAAATATTCCGGAGACCCGGGGTTTGGTTTTGAATTAAAGACGGGGCGTTTTAGAAAACAATTTGGGTTTTCCGAAAATAGTTTTATGCGAACAGATGCAAGATGATGACGATGCTCAAATGCAATGCGGCATGATGACATGAGCATGCGGTCAAGATGATGCAATGCACAAAAACAACGCGATTTTCTAGTAGTGGTTTTGCGGGATGCCACAATTCGACACCACTAACAAAGGATCTCGCCCTCGAGATCCGCCTCATGGTACCGGAGGGAAGGCCGGCGTTCTGTGTCTTCTCGCTTCGTGTAGATCCTCGCGACACCACTAACGAGGGTTCATCCTCCATCTTGAAATGGGCGACACCACCAACAAAGGTTCGTTGTTCCTGATCGACGAGAGAACGCTCCGGAGGACAAAGGACGAAGGTAGAGGTATCAAACGATAAGGCCACCTCTAACTTCCATTAGAAGAGGAAAAGTTACATTGATCCACTAGTTCGATGTACAGAGCGAACAGTAAGAGTCGGGTAGGGTGATCAGTCCATCCCGTACCCAAACTATCAACTCTATACATGAGTAGGAGAATCAGGCAACTCAACTCTCGAGATTTAGACTGAAGATCTTCACAAGCGAGGTTCGGAAACAAAGGAGTGATGCGGACTCTGCATCGGATCTGGCGCAGATGATGTCATCACATCGGGAAACACCGGAAGATACAACCGAAATCGTATGAAAGACACAATGATTAGGTTTCGCGATGGTTCCATTGACATGAACAACACATGCTCAAGGTATACTCCAACTTCACCAATGCTCGTCCTTCTCATATGTTTTTCAACGACACGGATATCCAGCAAGGAACACATATGGATAAAGAGCTCAGGAACAAAAGATTGGAGGAAGGGTACAACAGACAAGTTGCAGATTGATGATCGTAGCACCTCCGTTACAAAAGGGAGAAAGCGAAACCCTGAAGGTACTACGGAAACCCAACCACGAGAAATCCTGGACTCGAAGAGAGAGAAGAGAGCGGATTCAAAACACGTAGAGGTAAGAGAGGAATAACAGAGGGTAAGGAGTAAAATCAGACCTAATCAGAACTATCCAACCGATTTTTCCAAATAGTTTTGACACTCTACTTCGGCCGTTAGCTAGGTTATCCTACATGCTGGACTTGTGGGGTATCGCAACTGCTGAGCTCTGATACCACTCCGTAACACCCTCCGAATCGGACCTATGCAAGTTTCAGCGATTCCCGCCAAACCCGCATAGAAAAGATTCAAAGGTGCCCACCAGGCACTTTCGTGCGGGTGGAAAACGAAGTAATAACATTACACAACAGTCCTTGATGGGACCCACAGAACAGATATATAACAGCGACTCAAAGAGTCAAGAATATAGATATAATATACAAAGATCCAAATCACCTTGAAAATGATAGAGCGTCCGACTACGGACAAGATGCAAATGGGGGATAAGAGCCCTGAAGAATAACCAATGGCGTCCATAACCCTGCCCAGGCCAAGCCGGAAGGGTAACCCTGCTAACAACGTCGATCTCAAAACCTGCTTAAACAAAAGGGGTGCCGACAAAGGGCAAAGGAAAAAGAGGAGCGTCAGTACTGAGGCCAGTACACGGCGAGACTAGAATTCGGCGGTCCTCGCCTACATAGGTATGGTGGACTGAAGTGGCAGCGACAGCATGCACTAAACAACCTATAGAGACTCGGTACAACTGGCGACTATCAGAGAGGGGTAAGATAGACCTATTCGGAACCAACCTGGTTCTACCATCAAACAAACCCATCCTGGTGTTTCCCCCTCGAGACCAAACGAGGAAGTCCACCGAGGAACTCACACAGTTGGCAGTTTTATTTATTCAGTTATCGTTGCAGCAATTACTAGTCAGGTATAGTTAATCATCCTGATAAAATAAGCAGTGGGCCGTTTTAGTTAACCATTCCGTTATAGTTGCAACACTTACTAATCAGATACAATTAGCATGAGATAACCCAAAAACCTAGCAGTTGTTGGTACTTTTATTTAGCCATTCCGTTGTAGTTGCAATACTTACTAGTCAGGTACAATGGTCGCAAGCGACACTCCAAACAAGCAATTGTGGGCAGTATTAATTAGCCATTCCATTATAGTGAAGCTGATTACTAGTCATTATAAAGTCAAATTTATAGCAATAAACTTTAGTTATGCTTGTCTATGGTCGAGATACTGTGCTCCAAGTCGTCCATAACCGCGGACACGGCTTTCAGAAAGTTTTACCCGGCCGGGGTGCACCAATAGCAACACACACTCGATCAACCTCGGAAAAACCAAATCAAAACCCAACGAGGCCTTCACGACAAAGCAATCACAGGATTCAGAAATATTTCAGGGGGCCACCCCTTGGAGTACACCCGCAACGAAGTAAGCAAGCTCCGAGACGGACTCAAGGTTTGCGACAATGGCTGTAAACGACAACAAATCCCCAAACGGGGACTGTCGATACCGCGAAAACATTCCGCTTCCAAAACAGTACACGTGCTATCTGTCGCACAATTTAAATAAAGCAGTAAAGCATGGCATAGGTACAGGATAGTAAATAAAACCTCAAACTAGTTGTGGCCCCAAGAAATAAGACGGAATCAAGCTCTGGCTAAGGGGGGTCCCATATACCTCCCGGATGTGGATAGCGCGATAAATCAAGGAACAGGTATCAAGTACTCGGGGTCCTGCGGGACACAAGTGGGCGTTCGGAAACCAAATACTATCTATCACCCACCGATGCCTCTGCTTACTTCAATTTTAGTTGTTAAACAGGAATTGAAGTGAACAATAAGTAAAACTATGATAATCTCCAACATCAAACATGCGGCAAGGCTCCAACAACTGTGGCAATTGTCGACACGCAACAGCACTAGAGCAAGCGACTACGACGCGAAAGTCCAACTATCTACCAAACACAGGTAATAGGATGTGTCCAAGGCAATATAGGGCTGCACGGTATATCACAGGTACGGAAACTAAAGCATCGCAACACAGATAGCAATAGATCAACAGGAGGGAATAAATACTATAAAAGTAAGATAGGTAGAAAGGGGGAGATGCTCGCCTGAAAACATTGCCGAAGGTTCAACCGAAGATCGGGGCGAAGATCACATCAACTCAACGGCCTTATCCGCGAAGAAGCAAAGCACTAGAAGAAACACCGGATGCACTATTTAAGATTACGGCAGAAGATCGGCATGATGCATGTAGGATGCTTGGCATGGCAAGGTGCGATGCAATTAGGTCAATGTTAAGTGGAACCGGGGTCCCGACAATTAATTAGGTGGTTCATGTTGTTTAACTAACCCGCAATTTAAATGTGGTTTTAGCATGGCAAAAGATAGCACCGGTTCGCTACACAAATTTAAATGAGGCCAATATGAGACTAGATTTGCCCGCATATGGGCCCCATATTTAATTATTAGGTGAATCGGCATAAGGCCCCCAAACCACACAAATATGCATGCGAGTATGACAATGTAATTATGCAACAAGTTGTTATTATATTATAAAATAGGGTTCTCGGATAAGAGGTTCACACATTAGGTCTCGACGAACTTGGGGTTCCGGGGTTCGGTCTCTGGGTTCAGGGTTCGACGGGATCGGCGGGAGCGGTTGCTAGGCGGAGAACTTGTCGTCCAGGGTCTCGGTGTCCAGGGTGAAGCACTTGTCGTTCCATGGCGATCTTGGCGGCTCGGAGGGGTTCGAGGAATCGGAACGGTCTTGAAATTCCGTGAGGGAGATCATGGCGTCGGTGTGGTTGATCCTGTCGGTTCCACGGTTTCGGTCTTCGGAATCCAGGAAGGAGGCCTTCGGATCCTCGGGTCCGTGACGGAGTACTTGGCGTCCGGGAGGGAGTACTTGGTTCGGCGTTGGGGCGCATCGGGTCCGCCCTGGTCGATGTCGTTCTTGTCGCATTCGCGGTCTTCGGGTCATGTCGGCGGTCACGGCGTCCGGAAGACGATCTTGGAGGTCTAGGAGAAGCTCTTGTGGTTCCGCGTCGGCGGCCTTCGGGTTCCGGGAAGACGAGCTTGTCGGCCTTGGGTACCATTTTGGTCAGCCGATGGCGAACTTGGGATCAACATCAGGATCTTTCCCTTTCCACCGGTGCAAACAGTACCGCAAGGGAACGCAGTAGTACCAGCACCTGGACAGCAACCATGTGCGCAAGCTCGAGCAAGGAGGTGCCCTGGTCCATGACGCTACCGGAGACGACAGGAGAGAAGGGAGGACGGCGGAGGGGGCTTGGCAGCGAGGGACTCGGCAGGGGGCAGACGAGGCGAGGCCCACGCGGGGCAGCGGGGTCCGCAGGGTGCAGAGAGGGGCGCGGAGGAAGCGGCTCTGAGGCGAGGACGTGGGGGCGGGCACGCGAGCGAGCGGGGCACTGGAGATCCGGTGGCGGCGGACGGGGCGGCCTGTGGCGGCGCGGCCGGCGCCGGAGAGGGAGAAGACGGCGGGGCGAGGGTGGAAGGGCGCGAGGCCGGCGGTGGCCTGGGGCGGACCGCACGCGGGTCGCCGGTGCGGGGCGCGGCCGCCGGCGGCGAACGGCGACGTCGGGGCGAGGGTGACGGGGTGGGGAGGGGGCCGCGCTGAGAGGAGCTGGACGCCGGAGGGGAGAGAGGAGGTGAGAGCCGGCGGGGAGAGGGAGGTCGCTGCGGGGTTGGAGAGGTTGGAGGAGGGAGGTGGGGGAGAGGAGAGAGCGTGAGAGGAGTGGGTCGCGCGGAACCAGGGGTGGGGCCCGGGGCGGTGAGTGGGAGTGGGGTGGAGGGGGGTGTGGGTAGATTAGGTTGGGTAGGTTTAGGAATAAGGGGTGGACCGTTTTGTATTTCTGGGGTGGTCGTTCGGGTCATTTCGGCCCGTTCGACTGCCCCCACTAAAATAATATGATAATTTTATTTAATTCTAAATGCACCGTTTGCAAACCGATAGCAGACAACAAAAATATTCCGGAGACCCGGGGTTTGGTTTTGAATTAAAGACGGGGCGTTTTAGAAAACAATTTGGGTTTTCCGAAAATAGTTTTATGCGAACAAATGCAAGATGATGACGATGCTCAAATGCAATGCGGCATGATGACATGAGCATGCGGTCAAGATGATGCAATGCACAAAAACAACGCGATTTTCTAGTAGTGGTTTTGCGGGATGCCACAAGAAGCTCAGGTCTGGTCCCAAGCCGGACACTGAGTGCTTCTATTGCAAGGACAAGGGTCACTGGAAGCGCAACTGTCCGAAGTACTTAGCGGACAAGAAGGCTGGCACCATCAAAGGTATATTTGATATACATGTTATTGATGTTTTCCTTACTAGCCCTTGTTGTAGTGCCTGGGTATTTGATACCGGTTCAGTTGCTAATATTTGTAACTCGAAACAGGAGCTACGGAATAGACGGCGGCTTGCGAGGGATGAGGTGACGATGCGCGTTGGCAATGGATCAAGAGTTGATGTGATGGCCGTCGGCACGCTCTCCTTAGTTTTACCTTCGGGATTAGTTTTAAACCTTAATAAATGTTATTATGTGCCTGCGTTGAGCATGAACATTATTTCCGGATCGTGTTTATTGCAAGACGGTTATTCATTTAAATCGGAGAATAATGGTTGTTCTATTTATATGAGTAACATCTTTTATGGTAATGCACCTCTTGTGAATGGTTTATTTCTTCTAAATCTCGAAAGGGATGAAACACACATCCATAACATTGAGGCTAAGAGATGCAAAGTAGATAGTGATAATACTACTTATTTGTGGCACTATCGTCTAGGTCATATTGGTGTAAAGCGCTTGAAGAAACTCCATTCTGATGGACTGGAGTCTCTTGATTTTGAATCATTTGACACATGCGAACCATGCCTCATGGGCAAGATGATCAAAACCCCGTTCTCCGGTATGATGGAGCGAGCAACGGACTTGTTGGAAATCATACATACCGATGTATGCGGACCGATGAGTGTTTCGACGCGCGGTGGATATCGCTATTTTCTCACTTCTACCGATGACTTAAGTAGATATGGGTATATCTATTTAATGAAACATAAATCTGAAACGTTTGAAAAGTTCAAAGAATTTCAGAATGAAGTGGAGAACCATCGTAACAGAAAGATTAAGTTTCTACGATCCGATCGTGGGGGCGAATATTTGAGTTATGATTTTCTCACGCATCTTAAAGCAAGTGGAATCGTTTCACAACTCACGCCACCCGGAACACCACAGCGCAATGGTGTGTCTGAACGCCGGAATCGAACCCTATTAGATATGGTCCGATCAATGATGTGTCTTACTGATTTGCCGTTATCATTTTGGGGTTATGCGTTAGAAACCGCTGCATTCACTTTAAATAGGGCTCCATCTAAATCCGTTGAGACGACACCGTATGAACTGTGGTTTGGTGCTAAACCTAAGTTGTCGTTTCTTAAAGTTTGGGGATGCGAAGCTTACGTCAAGAAGTTGATGCCGGACAAGCTCGAACCCAAAGCGGAGAAATGTGTCTTCATAGGATACCCTAAGGAAACTATTGGGTATACCTTCTATCACAGAACCGAAGGCAAAGTTTTTGTCGCAAAGAACGGTTCCTTTCTTGAGAAGGAGTTTCTCTCGAAAGAAGTGAGTGGGAGGAAAGTAGAGCTAGACGAGGTTATTGAACCTTCTCTTGAATTGGAGAGTAGCGCAGCACCTGAAATTGTTCCAGTGCCGCCTGCACCAACAATAGAGGAAGCTAATGACAAGGATCATGAAGCTTCGGACGATGCTGCTACTAAACGTCGCAGGTCGACAAGGTCGCGTGCCCCTCCTGAGTGGTACGGCAACCCTGTCTTGACTGTCTTGTTGGTATAAGACAGTGAACCTACGAACTATGAGGAAGCGATGATGAGCCCAGACTCTGAGAAATGGCTGGAAGCCATGAAATCCGAATTGGGATCCATGAGCGAAAACCAAGTATGGACTTTGGTGGATCCTCCTAGCGACCGAAAGGCCGTTGAGTGCAAATGGATATTCAAGAAGAAAACGGACGCGTCGCAAAAGGTTTTCGACAAGTTCAAGGTGTTGACTACGATGAGACTTTCTCTCCCGTAGCGATGTTTAAGTCCATTCGGATTTTATTAGCAATTGCTGCGTTTCATGATTATGAAATATGGCAGATGGATGTCAAGACTTCTTTCCTCAATGGCAACATTGATGAAGAGTTGTATATGATGCAACCCGAGGGTTTTGTCGATCCTAAGGATGCTAGTAAAGTATGCAAACTTCAGTGTTCCATTTATGGACTGAAGCAAGCATCTCGAAGTTGGAACCTTCGTTTTGATCAAGTGATCAAGAGCTTTGGATTTGTTCCAAATTGCTACGAAGCTTGCATCTACAAGAAAGTGAGTGGGAGCTCGGTGACGTTTCTGGTACTGTATGTGGATGACATATTGATTATCGGAAATGACATCAACATGCTTAACGATGTGAAGAGTTATTTGAACAAGTGTTTTTCAATGAAAGACCTAGGTGAAGCTGCTTATATATTGGGCATCAAGATCTATAGAGATAGACAAAGACGCCTGATAGCTTTAAGCCAGAGTACATACCTAGACAAAGTTCTGAAAAGGTTCAGAATGGATAAGGCAAAGAAAGGTTCAGTGCCTATGTTGTCAGGTAAGATATTGAGAAAGGCTCAGTGTCCAGCTACGGTAAATGATAGGGAAGCCATGAGCAAAGTGCCTTATTCCTCGGCCATAGGTTCCATCATGTATGCCATGCTGTGTACTAGACCGGATGTGTCCAATGCTCTTAGTTTGACAAGCAGATATCAAAGTGATCCAGGAGTGGAACACTGGACAGCCGTGAAGAACATCCTAAAGTACCTAAATAGAACTAAAGAAATGTTCTTAGTCTATGGGGGTGATGAACAGCTTGTCGTAAAAGGTTACGTCGATGCTAGTTTCGACACCGACAAGGATGATTCTAAATCTCAGACAGGATACGTTTATATTTTGAATGGAGGAGCTGTGAGCTGGAGAAGCTGCAAGCAAAGCGTGATCGCGGGATCTACAGTAGAAGCGGAATACATGGCTGCTGCAGAAGCGTCAAGTGAAGGAGTTTGGATCCGAAACTTCATCACTGAGCTTGGCGTGGTTCCAAGTGCATTGGACCCACTGGAGATATTGTGTGACAACACTGGCGCCATAGCACTCGCTAAGGAACCAAGATATCATCCAAAGACCAAGCATATCAACCGCAAGTTTCATATAATCCGAGATTATATAGCAGATGGAGATCTGAAGATTAGCAAAGTACATACGGATCTAAATGTCGCAGATCCACTGACTAAACCTCTTCCACGTGTAAAACATGATCAACACCTCAGTGCCATGGGTGTGAGATTGTTGCCAAATGTAAACTAGATTATTGACTCTAGTGCAAGTGGGAGACTGTTGGAATTATGCCCTAGAGGCAATAATAAAGATGTTATTATTATAATTCTTGTTCATGATAAAGTTTATGTTCCATGCTAGAATTGTATTAGGCGGAAACTTTAATACTTGTGTGGTTTGTAAACAACACCGTGTCCCTAGTACGCCTCTATGGACTAGCTCATTGATCAATGATGGTTAAGGTTTCCTAACCATAGACATGGGTTGTCAATTGATAATGAGATCATATCATTGGTAGAATGATATGGTGGATAGACCCAAACAAAGCAGAGCAATTAGATCGTGTCATCGTGTTCGTCTTTGCGAAGCTTTTCCTATGTCAAATATTGTATTCCTTAGACCATGAGATAATGCAACTCCCTGGTATCGGAAGAAAGCTTTGAGGTCATCAAACGTCATCCTATGAGAGGGTGATCATAAAGGTGTCTCTCAGGTGATCGGAAAGTATCTGTTGGGTTGTATGTATCGAGATGGAATTTGTCCCTCCCAAGTCGGAGAGATATACTTCGGGCCCACTCGGTAATCGATATCAACACCGCTTGCAAGCATGTGGTTAAGGAGTTAATCACAAAGTGATATCGGATTACGGAACGAGTAAAGTACTTGCTGTGAACGAGATTGAACTAGGTATGACGGTACCGACGATCGAATCTCGGGCAAGTAAAATAGCGCGAGACGAAGGGAATATATATATGGGATTGATTGAATCCTGGCATCGTGGTTCATCCGATATGATCATCGATGAATGTGTGGGAGTCAATATGGGTGCCCAGACCCCGCTATTGATTATTGATAGAAGATCATGTCTGCATATTCTCGAACCCGCAGGGTCACACACTTAACGTATCTCGACGCTAGGATAAATTGGATAATTGTTTTATGAATTTTTGTTCGGAGTCTCGGATGGGATCCGGGATATCACGAGAGGTTCCGGAATGGTCCGGAGAATAAGATTCATATAAGGCAGTGCAGTTTTTGGAGTTCGGAATTGTTTCGGGTTAATCGGTATTGTACCGGAAGCTTCTAGAACCTTCCGGAAGGGGACCAACGTGGCCCCACCTTCCGGGAGGGGGCATGGGCCTATGAGGGAGTGTCCTGGCCGCATTGGGCCAGGGGCACAAGGCCCCATAGGGCCCATCCGATTCTAGAGAGATTTGACTCGTTTAAATCTCGGGATAGAATTTCTAGATAAGGGAGAGTTTAAATCGTTTGAACTAGAGATAGGATTTCTAGATAAGGGAGAGTTTAAATTGTTTAAACTAGAGATAGGCTTGGAGGAGGGGCAAGGGCTGGCCGCCCCCTCTATATATAGAGGGGTGGTGCGCCCCCTCCCCATACACACCTTCCTCCAAGCCCTAGCAGCCTTGCTACCTTCCTCTCTCCCTCCCGACTGTTTGTAGGCAAAGCCCTGCAGCAGAAATTCTCCACCATATACACCACGCCGTCGTGTTGTAGATCCAATCTATCTCTCCACCATACTCGCTGGTCCGAGGAAGGAGGAGACGTCGAGGTGCTGCACGTGTGCATCTCACGGAGGCACCGCCATTTGTGGTGCTAGATCGGATCGGATCGCGAGGAGGAGAAGCGAGTACGACTACATCACCCACGTTCCGACGAACGTTCCGCTGTGCGAATCTTCAAGGGTATGAAGATCTAATCCAATCTCTCTCGTTGTTTGCATCTCCTAGATTAGATCTTGGCTTTCCCTCTGTTCGCTCCGTAGAAAATTTTGATTTACTATGCCGCGAAACCCTTCAGCTCCAGGGGTGGTCGAAATCAATGGCCCCCTTCTCCTCTAGAGGCGGTCTGCTCCGGTGCAATTCCGGCGAGCTGCTGCTCCTCGTGCTCCGGCTAGAGGGTGGAACGATCAGTGAGGTGGGGGGAGTGGGATGGTGTGCTTCAAATGGCTGGGGGTGGCCTCCTTTTATAGGCTCGACGGCGAGACCGAGAGGGATGGGCAGGCGACGGTGGCGACATGGCTACGGGCGGCTAGCAGCATGGCTGAGGGTGGCGATCGACACGCGGTCTCCTGGCGATGCTCTAGAACTTGAATGCGTGCTTAGGGGCGGTGGCAATCGGTCGGGAACATGCGGTGTTCTGCGCGGCAGAGGCGGCGTCTTCGACGGCGAGCGGTGGCTACGGGGTACGGGCGAGGAAACGATCATGTCTAGTGGTCTCCTGGGACGGTGGGGTTCATGCTGGCGGGTGGCAAGGGCTCGAGGTGGTCGGGTTGAGTGGGAACGGCGCATGCACGGTGGTGCGCGTCGGCATGGTTGACACCGGCATGGGCACGGCATTCCTGACGGTTCTTGTCTCTGTCTTTGAGCTAGGGCTGGTCAAGAGGGGGTGATGAGGCATGGGCAGCATGATAGACAAGGTGGGCGCAACTAGTTCTTCCTCTAGCTTGCTGTCCACACTAGGGTGGCATGGTGAGGCTCGGCCTGCTCACCATTGATGGAAATGGCAAGCTCACAGTGGTGCTAGAGGTTACTCACTAAGCTATATGATCTACTAAAGGTTTGCTGTGAGCTAGAGAGGGGACAAGGTTGGCCAAATCACTGCTCAAAATAGTGTTTGTTGTTTGTTTGGTTTGAATCTGCAAGGTATTTGATGAAATGGCCGCAAGAACTTGAATTTTGAATTTTGAAAAGATTTTTGGTGGGTGTGCTAGGCATGTGCTTGAGGTTCTGCAGTTGCTTGGGTTTTTAAAATTGAGCTTGTTTGAGTGGTTTTTGAAATAGTGGGATCTTCCCATATGATATAGATTCAATTTTAAACTGTCATTTAAACTTAGCATTTGAATGTTTTTGGAAGATCACAAAGTGGGCCTTGGCACCTCATTATGTGTACTAACAAGGGGTGCAAAGATCCACAAATGTTTCTGTTAAGTTTTGAGTGCTTGGAATAGCCAAAGTATGCATGAGAGTTAATTTGGCCAAAGTGACCATTCACTTCATTTGTTCATTTTGAGTTGTTTGTCTTTGGGAAAAGTTTGGGAATGATTTAGATGATGTTTATTTCACCTAAGAATCATTTTACAAGCAAAGAAACACAAAACCATGGCAATTCAAAAGAATCCTAATTTTAAATACCCATACATATGAATGCTCTCATATTTTTAGATGGAAAAGTTTTTGTTAACCCTAATTTTGATGATCCATGTTTAATATTTTTGGGATGTTACATGCGCAGATGCAATCTGGCATGGAGGTGTGTATGCGGTGAGAGGTGCCCTCTTCGCCGTGTCCTCCTAGCCTTTATATAGATAGGCAGGTCTCGGGCGTAGGTCGCGTCGGTTATAGATTAGGGTTTGCCCTTTGAAATTATATCTACTCTAGTCTTGTTCTCCAAGGATCCGAAAGCGTAATGGGCTTGGGCCACCTGAAAAATCTTCATAGGCCGTGTGTGTTCTTGTGGGCCTTCCTTGGGCTGGACCAGGTATACTAATGTCGTGCACCCGAAGGGTATAACCATGTCAGTAGCCCCCAAGTGTTCAGTCGAATCGTAGATTCGGCTGAGGACTCTTCAATCTTTCGGGTGCAGTTGGTTCTGTTCATAAGAGAAAATGATTTTAGCTCATAGGGATTGTTGATGCGTGTGTCTGACTCTCCTGACGGATCAGGGTCAGTTAACTGTCTTAGGACAAAACAACACGATCTTCTTCAGACTCGAGTCCCTAGACTCGAATCCGGAATGAATGTTGGCCTAATTCGACTCAGGCTGCAGAGGTCTTACAGGAGTCGAATCCCAGTAGTTTTCGAGTGATGTACCCAACGCGTCCGTCAAGATTTTCATCCTGCCTCTTGACACGGATTTTTACTAGCAGAGCGCAGTCAGGTGCGTTACCAGGCCATTAGATGATATCTGCAGGTCTTATCTTTGTGTCGCAGACACATCATCCGAAATGTTATCACCGAGGAGGTGTTTCGGGTGGCCAAGGAGGATGCTTATCACTTAGCGTTGATTTGGGAAAACTTGCTAGAAAAGATTTTGTCGTGTTTGATCCGAAGGATTCCAGTCGAATAATTCATAGGATGCGCGGCCAGCACTCCCTATGGGAGTAGCACCTGAGTGTCTGTTCGAGTCGTAGACTCGAGCAGAGACTTTACTTCAGTTATTTGAGCTTCAGGTCCGTAGGACACAATTTTTTTAGATGCTTGATTAGCCCTGCCTATGGGAGTAGCCCCCGAGTCCTTAGTGGAGTCATAGACTCAACGTAGGACTCGAAGATAGTTTGCGAGTTGTTTTCTTCAATCGTCCTTCGGGTGCGTGGCCAGCGCTCCTGATAGGAGTAGCCCCCGAGTATTTGTTCGAATCATAGATTCGAGGAAGTACTGGTTTGACCTATCGAAAAATTCTAGTCGTTGCTGGGCTGCTTGAT
This sequence comes from Avena atlantica, assembly GCA_910589765.1. Taxonomy (NCBI): domain Eukaryota; kingdom Viridiplantae; phylum Streptophyta; class Magnoliopsida; order Poales; family Poaceae; genus Avena; species Avena atlantica. The sequence goes on from OU342735.1 coordinate 104,396,505, forward strand.
GACGTCAGTGCTGATGATCGATGATCTCCACCGTCTACGACGCCAGGGGTGACGTGACAGGATGAATGTGGGTCCCACTTTCTGACTTGAAGTTGACTAGTCATGCTCGACGTGGCGAGAATTACGGTGTCTCCTCGATTTCCGTGTGTAGTGGACGGCGTGCATGCGACGGTTCGCTGTTGTGTTGACACATGGACGGTTGGATTTGTCCCTGGCATTAGGGCTTCTGGATGAATGACTCCTAGTCATCGTCTTTATCCTTATAACCGTGGGGGAAAACGGTGATTTGTTTTCACCCTTTGCCTTTGCATTCTCCGCTGCTTCCATTTTCACAAGATTTCTCCTCGCGCGCACTGAACGTTCTCCTATCCTTTCCCTCCTCATTCTTGTGCGCGCACCGCCGCCGTCGATGCTCCGCAATGGTGAAGTCGAAGAAGTCCTCCGCTGGAGCGGTCTCAAGTGCTGCTGCCGGCAAGAAGGTTGCCGCACCTACGCGCAACACTGATGGCAAGTGGAGGCGCCGATGTGCGCGACACCGATCTACGCAAGTTGCAGGATGTGGGGTTAATCCCGCAAAACAAGGAGGACGTCAAGATCCCCGGTGATGAGGTAATCCCTCGCCCACCCGTGGGTTTTCTGGTGATCTTCGTTGCCTTTATTATTCGTGGTTTGTCGCTTCCTGCCCATGAGTTCCTTCGTGGGATCCTTTTCCTCTATGGGATTCAGATTCATCATCTATCTCCTAAGTCCCTTCTTAACATTGCGTGTTTCATCACGCTTTGTGAGTGTTGGCTCGACATCGAGCCACACTTTGGTCTCTTCCGAAAACTCTATTCCGTGAAGAGGCAGTCCGGCTCCGACGGAGTCTATCCGCTCGGTGGCTGCATCATTTCTCTTTGTCCCTTTGTCTAGTTCTTCTCTCTCTTCATTTGTGAGCCCGTTCAGTATTGGCGTCGCAAGTGGTTCTACATCCAGGATGTCAAGCTGTGTGGTCAGCAATTTGGTCTTGCCCCCTTTGACTCTGAGCAGAAGATCGTTCGAAAGAGACCGTGGTAAAACCACATCTTGGAGGGTGAAGCGGTGGAGGTGGAGATGCTCTACCAGTGGGTGGAGGCTCACCAACTGGTTCCAGGCAAGGAGGTCAACGGAGTCGACATCATCCGCACCTTCCTCAAGCGTCGGGTGCAGCCGCTCCAGGCCAGGGCGCATCCGATGTTTCTCTACGCCGGCCCTAGTGACCCAACCAGAGTGTCATCCGAAGAATTATCTTCGGGTGATCTTGATAGGGCCCTCCGCCCTCTACTTAAGAACAAAGCTGGTGAGGACCTGCCGGGGGAGTCGCTGACCCCTCCTCTTAGCACCAATAAAGGGGCCTCAAAGGTTAAGATTATTTGTGCGCGTTGCACTTTGCTGTGCGTTTTTTTCTTGCTGTAGTTTCTCATGTCTTTGTTTTCTTTTCTTGCAGCGCCTCCAGGTTACGGTATCCATGCCCCCTCTGTCTAAGAAATATAGGGAGGCACTAGACAATGAGGAGGTAGACTCCGAGTCTGAGCTGCCGCCGGCGCAGTCGCCAACTCATGAAGCCCCCGAGGCGAGCGAGGGGCGGACCCAAAAGCAAGCACGGAGTCCGAGCGAATCTTCGGATGCCTCGACTCCGCCGACGCCTAGGGACCCATCCTTCCTTGTGCGCCACAGCGAGGAGGATGGCGCTTCTTCCGCACCATTCCCGGTTGTGCCCCTGCGGGCAGTGGTGCCGTAGCCGCCGGCTAAGAAAAAGAAGAAGGAGAACCGCCGCCTGTCTTCAACTTGAGCGGCATTGACTCATAAGTAGTTTTCGTATGCTTTCCCTTTGTATTTTGTGTGTGTACTTTTCTTCTTGCCTTGATGGATATTTTTTTTGTAGCCACTCCTCGGAGGGTTCTCTTAGTGAGAGCGTCCAGGAGAACATAGGGGAGTCAAAGCCGACGGCTCCTCCCTCTCAGACGGTGGCCAACTCTAGGGGCGATGCTCCGAACCCCTCTCCGTAGGAGGCTCGAGTGGTCGTCTCCCAGAAGACTGCACTTGGACCTTCGGAGTCCCCGTCTGAGCATGTAAGTTGTTTTCCTCATGCCCTGGGGGGAGCCCCCTAGCCCTATTGTCGGATGACCTGCTGGTCTTGTTTTCGCTCTTGCGGGGCGTAGCCCCCGCGCCTTTTTCCTGGTGCTTTCTTGATTGTTGGATTTTGCTTCTTTTCGCAGTCCTTTGTGCGCGGCACAAACCTTCTCATTCAGAAACATCTGGCCTTGGAGGCCAGCATGAAGCAGCTTTGAGGTATGTGTTTGGCCCAAACTTATCTTTATGTCTGTTGATTGAGTGATGCTTGTGTTACTCACATGTGCTGTTGGTGCTTTTGCAGATAAAAATAATGCGGCCCTTCGCCAGCTTGATGCTCTCAAAAAGAGCCTCGGGCGAGCGGAGAAGAAGGTTGGAGATGCTGTGGAAGTGAAGGAGCGCACGTGAAAGGAATTGGCTAAGGCTGTCGAGGCCAAGGAGCGCCTGCAACGGGAGGCTTCAGATCGCGAGGAGCAGCTCACAATTGTTGTGGCTGCGCGCGAGAGGGAGGTGGCCGATAAACTGATGGTTGCGAGGCTTTCTCCGGTAAGTGCCTTGCATGAAAATTGGTCTTCTTTTGGAATTTTGGCTACACTTTCTTCATGTTCTTATTTCGGCTCATGCATGTTCTTCTTTGCGCCAGATGCTTCGGGCATTGCGTTTGATCGTAGTGTCTTGGATCATGGGAGCGCTCTGGATGATGCCACCGCAGCGGTCGAAGATCATTGCGGCACTGTTGCTGGTACCCTTGCCAAGGCCAAGGAGGTCCTCCAGCGCTTCTACAGAAAGATCGTTCCCAAGGGCGCTGCCATTGAGGATGTTGATTCTTTGGTGGATGCGCTGTCAGAGGATGCCCCTGTGGCCTACAAGCGCAAGCAGAAGGGCATCGACGCCTCCATGGGTCTGGCCATGGCTATGGCATCTGGAGCGGAGTTGGATCTTCCGCACGTCACCTCCTAGATGCCGACGATGCCAGACGGCTCATAGGTAGCCTTTGCTCTCTTCGCCTCTCGCTGTAAGCGGTATGGTCTGAAGCTTATCGATCTGCTGGCGGACTATGCAGCGAAGCAGCAGGGAGAAGCCAGGAGCAGGCCCTCAGGCTCCGAGGCCACCCCGGATGCGGGAGCCTAGATCTGTTGTAGCTAGGATAGCTTTTCCTCTTCTTTTGCAGTAATATTTGGTTGAACAATTTCTCCTTGTGCCACGCGGTGGATTTTCGATGTATATATAAATGATGCTTCGAGCTATCGTCAGAGAAGCATGTTGTTCTTATTCTTACTTGCTTGCTTTTAGGGACCTTCGGGTGAGGCTCATGTGGATGCTTCGACTGTCCCTCAGCCGCGACCATCTTTGGATGATGCGTCGCAGCTTGTTTTTCTTCGTGACCGCGTCCGCAGCCTAGAGAAGGAGATCCTTGGCGTTCGAGGCCATGCAGACATGTGGAAGTCGAAGGCCGAGCGAGCTACCTCTAGGGAGGAGTATCTAATGGGGGAGCTACGACAGTTGAGCAGACAGTTACAATGTACGTTATCTTGAGTCTGTTTTCCTTCTTCGAATGCGCCTTGTTTTCGTGTCGCCTTACTCTAGGTTGTCTGCAGGTGCCAATCTTGTCCCGAGGGAGGATAAGGAGCGTGTTGCAGTTGGAATAAACTATCTCACCCAACAGGACTTGGAAGCTGGCGGCTTCTTCTGGATGGACCGTGACCGGGCCACCGTTCTTGTGACGGTGCAGGATCGTGTACATCAAGAGTCGCGGGTGCTAAAGCAGGCGAAAACTTCCCTGGCATCGATTATGTACGTCATGTTCCCCCTTGATGAGGCACCTTCAACTCTTTGTGGTTTGCTGGCAAAGTTTCGAGACGTGGGTCACACGAGGGAGTTGGTGTGACACCAGCTAGTTGTGGTGGTCAAGGCTGCCCTTTCCCTTGTTCGGTTGCATCGTCCTGATGTCGACCTTGCGGCTGTGGTGTCTGGGCCACCCGTTCGTCCAGATGGTAGTCTCCGGGATATGCGCCCGCATTATGCGGCTATCAGGCAGTATGCCGAGGAGATCGTTGATCTCTTTGAGCATCGGGCGCATGTGATCCTTCAGAATAGGTAGGCCCTGTAAAAATATAGATGTAAAACTTGTATATTTTCTGAGTGGGCTTGTTGTGCCCTTTGTTGTAAGGGTTATTTGTGTTAGAACGTGGTGCTTTGTTGTATGCATGTACTTTTCGTTAGCCATACGTGGTCAGCTACTCAGGTTTACATGCGTTATTCTCAGTCGACGAAGTCGTGAGGTGAGGCGGAGCCCCCGAGTGTGTTGTAACAGAAAGTAAATGCAGGGTAAAAGAATTTTTCGGACTGGGGACTTAGCTTTTATTCATACCATAACGAGGAGGTACATTGTTCGCCTGAGTAGCCTTGGCTGAGTAGCCTTATTGAAAGTAAAGAGGTAGCTAAGGATAGAAGCGTCGCAGTTGCGCGATGTTCCATGGGTTGGAGTATGTGACTCCTGACTTGATGTCCTTGAGGCGGTAGGTGCCACCTGGGATGACTTTGGTGACGATGTAGGGTCCCTCCCAGGGCGACTTGAGCTTTTTCGGCCGCTCTTGCTTGAGCCGTAGGACGGGGTCTCCTTCGACGAAGGACCTTGGGCGCAACCGACGGCTGTGGTAGTTGCGGAGGCTCTACTGGTAGACCGCTGAGCGGACCACGGTGATGTCGCGTGCCTCATCGAGTGTGTCGACGGTGTCTTCGAGTGCGGCCGTCGATTTGGCTTCGCTGTAGGCGACAATCCGTGGGGCCTTGTGACATACTTCTGCAAGTAGTACGGCTTCGGCTCTGTATGAAGAATGGCGTGTAGCCAATTGAGTTGTTTGGCGTTGTACGCAAGCTCCAGAGGACAGAGGGTAGCTCTTCTGCCCAGGTGTAGCATCCCAGTTGTCTAACCCCTGTAATGCTACATGTTATAATAATAAAATGGGCCACTTCCAACATATAATTGTTGCATCATCATCATATCATGCTCATACCATCATACCACCTTGCATTTGAGCATCATATAAAACCCTTTCTTGTTTGGTTCTTATCTCATGTGCATGATTAATTGTATTTGCCTCTTGATATTGTATTTGGCTCTTGATATATTGTTATATGCCCAAGTTGAGTTGAGGGCATCTCTCTTTTTGACTCCACCACCTTTTCTTTCACCACCTTTTATATTCCACCATCCAACTATTCTGAGCTTGACATTTTGTTGATTTATCTCTAGCTCAGGACCGGTTGTTTGGATTCCACCCCTAATCTTTGCTTGGCCTTGTCCACATTTTGGAATGGAGATGAATAGTGCCATATTAATATCCTTGTTCTCACAAGGATAATTGTGGCATTAATTATCTTGCATGGGCCATGCAATAGCCACCTTTTTCCTAGTATTTGGTTTTTGCTTGTTTTCTAAATGGACCACTCCTTCCTTGCTTGATCTTGTTTTGGTAGTGTTAAACCCTAGCTCTTTACCTCTTCTTCCCTTTAGCTAAACCCCTACCCCATGCTCCATGCACACACATGTGCTAAGTGGCATGCACAACACAAACCAACCCTCTCCTTTGGATCTTGCTTGTTCTTTGTTGGAGCATGCATGGACCCAAAAACCCCATCATCCTATGCTCATATCTCTCTCCCTCTTTTGCTTGCTTTGTTCTTGTGGAGGCTTGTATGAAGCTTGCATGACCAAGTAGTACCACCTCCTTTCTTACCCCTCTTAGCAACCTCTAAAACCACCCCATGCCTCTCTCTTTTCTACCCTAAACCAAAACCCTAATTACATCTATCCTAAAACTAAACCCTAAACTACACCTCCCTCTAACAAAACCCAAACAACCTACCCCCTCCTCATCCCCACTACCTCGCATGATCCCCTTGCTCTCCCCTCTCCCCACACGTCCGAGGACCCCACCTCCATGCCCTAGCTACCCCCCACACGCCAGGACCACCCCAACCCTAGCCTAGCCCGAGCATGCTCTCTCCCCTCCCCTCTTTTCTTCCCTCTCTGCCAGGACCTGCCCACGCCCCCAGGGCCACCTGCCAGCCTCACCCCCCTCCTCCTAGTGCCCTGCCTTGCTTGGCCTGGCCACGCCGAGCACGTGAGGGAGGGCAAAAAGGTGGCCGAGCCGACCTGCCTCTCCCCCACACTACCACCTGCCCCCCTCTCTCTTCTTATCCTCCCCTGGCCTCTCAGCGCGCCCCAGATCCGCCCCAAGGCCCCTGCCCCGCTCCCCTCCTCTGCCCTCCTTCTCCACCACCCCAAGCTTCCCCCTCGCCACACACCGCCGTCTACCCCTGCCCCCGTCGATCTACCCGGTGGAGTGTTGCTGCAAGTGGTCGAGGAGAACCAGACGAGCCCCTACACCACGCCTGCGCACGCCGTCGAGGAGGAGACGGACCGCAGCCGCCAGTACCTGCCGCGCCCCGAGGAAACCCTAGCGCTCGCCGTCGCCAGCCTCATCGCCGATCGCCTGCTCCCCGCGCCACGTCGACCACACCGGAACGCCCGCGGTGAGCACACGAGTCTCCCAGACATCTTCCCCCCTGATTCGTTTCCTGGTTTGCGCGGTCCCAGCGTCGAACGCTCTGCGTGCGTTGCGTGCGCGCGCGTCCTCTGCGTCGCCGCGTCGCGCACCAGCTCACCTAGCCGCGTAGCCCCCTCCTAACACCTCCCCAGGCCCAGCCCAGTGGTAGCCGCCCTCGCTGGCGCGTCCGCGGTCGCGAGGTCGAGCCCTGGCGCGCCCCCCTTTTTCCCTCTGTCGCGCTTGTGTGTGCAGTTCGCCAGCAGGGGAAGATCCACAGTGCCCGCATGTCGTTTTGCGAATAACCCCCTGGCCCCCTTTTGCCTCAACCCGCAGTCCCCGAGGCCCCACTGTCAGCGGCGGTGATCCTTTTCTAAAAAGGCTCCCGCGATAACCAGAACTCAACCCGCAGCCCTCCCCACGCCCGCGAGTGCTTTTAGCAGATGACCCCCTGCCCTTTTCTCGCCCTCAACCCGCAGTCCTGCCAGGGCCACCTGTCAGTGACCGTCGCCGTTTTCTATTTAGGCTCCTGAGCTTTTCCATACTCAACCCGCAGTCCCTCTGGTTCCCAGGCACTGGAGTGTGGGTCCGCAAAACCCCTGGCCCACCTGTCTGCGACCCAGTAGGGAGTAGGAGAAGTGGAAAACGTTCAGACACTGTTTTAAAATTCAAACTTAGTTTAAATTAATTCAAATTCAAATCTAATTCAGATTTGTAATAACTTTTACATACTAATTCCAAATTTGACAAATGATATATGTTTGGATATCAGCAAAATGCCAGGAATTCAAATATGCCATCCATTTTGTCTTTTGCACAAGTAAAATTCCAAGATATTTAAATTACCATCAATGCCACTGGTTTTTCAATAATTCATAACTTTTGTTTTTAAATTCCAAATTAAGCAAATGATGAGTCTAAATTGATCAGCTCGACGAGACCTTTCTGTTTACGCTATCCATGACTTCAATTTCAGCATGCATCATATAAATATATATTGAACAACAACTGTTATGGCAATGAAATGTGACTAAAACCCACTTAAATGTTATTTTCTTGTCCACCACACCTCACCATGCCATGCTACTTTACTTGCCATGTAAATTGTGCATCATTCATCATGGCATGATTGTTTGCTTGACGCCTCTTGTTCATATGCTTGTGCTCTATATTCATGTTGGCCTTGTTTGTTTGGTTTTTCTCGGATAGACACTGAGCAGGGGTTGTATCAAGAGAACCAGGAGCACTACCCAGATCCGTCCCTTGCTTCAACTGAGATACCAGGCAAGCACTTCCACATGCTTGCATACATACAGTACCTATTGCCTCTATCTTATTCTTGCATCATCGAGTCGCGATTGCATTAAATTGAATCCCAAGTATGCATAGCCTTTACTTTTAAACCCCACCAAGCTTGTTCCTCCATCCCATGAGCCATTACTATAGGAGTTGTTTGAGCCATGCGAGTCGTAGAACAACATGTGTAGGGTATGTGAGAGTCTGATGGATAATGAGGTACCTAAACAACTTAACCTGAGTAGTTCTGGGATAACTAAAGAAAGTGGCACCGGTGAGCAACATCTGCTATTTGGGTTTTCATGCTCACTTGTGTCCCGTAAGACCCCGAGTACTTGATTCCTGTTCCTTGATTTATCGCGCTATCCACATCCGGGAGGTATATGGGACCCCCCTGAGCCAGAGCTTGATTCCGTCTTATTTCTTGGGGCCACAAACTAGTTTGAGGTTTTATTACGATCCTGTACTTATGCCATGCTACTGCTTTATTTACGATTGTGCGACAGATAGCACACTGTACTGTTTAGGATAGTGGCACGATTCCGCGGTGTCGACAAGCCCCGTTTGGGGTTCCCAGTCATTCACAGCCGTCCCCACAGACCTTGAGGCCGTCTCGGAGCTTGCTTACTCCGTTGCGGGATCTACTTAAGGGGTGGCCCCCTGAAATATTTCTGAATCTTGTGATTGCTTTGTCGTGAAGGCCTCGTTGGGTTTTGATTTGGTTTTTCCGAGGTTGATCGAGTGTGTGTTGCTATTGGTGCACCCCGGCCGGGTAAAACTTTCTGAAAGCCGTGTCCGCGGATATGGACGACTTGGAGCACAGTTTCTCGATCATAGACAAGCAGAACTAAAGTACCGCCTTAATCTGACTAAGTAATTCGACTAGTAAATAGTGCAACGCTCATGGAATGGTTAATAAAATTGCCAACGGATGGGGGTTGTTCGTCCGCTTCCTTGTTGGTAAGCAGGGAGGAGGATGGATCGGATGAGATTACCATTATAACTGTTGTACTTAATTCACGGACATCCGTCTATCATTGGTTAGGCGGATGGTTAGCGTTTATCTGTAGAACTGCTAGGGTTTATCTTTCGCTGCAATTGCGTCACCCCAGGTTGTGTCCCCTTTAGAGGCATTAAGACTTGTTGAGTACCCTTAGGGTATCACACGATAAATTATTGGTTCAGATGGACAGGTACCCCCGCAGGACGGATACTGGGTGGAAGAAGCTGATGATGTGGGCAACAATCGTTCGATGTAGAGATTCCGGGATCGGGGATCCGTGAGACCTGTAGTTGGGATGTGCTTATTTTCTATGGCATCTTATGCCGATTTGCTTCTTATCCGTACTCGGATTTTGTTTGCCGCTTCCGCATGATACTCTGATGTGTGTTGCATGAGGAAGTATCCTAAAATATAGATCTATCTAGGTCATTTGAATCTTGCCGTATGGCGTTGGTATATTTCCTTTCTTTCTAGATGGTATGGCTCTGATGTACTCTTGTATGGTGGCTTGCGTACATACCCACTTGTGTACGTAGTTGATCCCTTCGCCTGCCGGCTACGCCGCCCGTACAGGTCCCGTTGAGAGGGTAGTGGTTGGGACGTCTGAAATTACTACCAGTGAGTGGCTTTTGGGGCCCCACCGTACTATTTCAACCACTACCACTCATCCAGGCGTGTATCTAGGAGCGTAGTTCACCGAGGTAGTTACAATTGGTATCAGAGCCATCCCGACCTTCAGGGTTTCAGCCAAACGGTCGTTGTCAGTCTAGCAAATATTTTGATAGTTATGTATATTAGGGAAAAACAAAACGCGAGAGTAGGACTGCTTCCATTTTTCTTCTTACCCTCCCACCCACCCTTTTCTGGTAAGGAAGTGCAACGTTTTCAATTCTCTTCTCAAAGTTCAAACTAGGATTCACGTGTTCGGGGTTTCCGTAGTACCATAGGATGTGTGTGTGTGTGTGTGTGTGTGTGTGTGTGTGTGTGTAATCCCTTGTCTATCTGTTGCATCCAAGTTGTTATCTTATCTGCCTTTGGTTATCAACTGTTGGTACATTCCATACCGACAGGCTTTTGCAAACCGACGCAATCTATCTTCCTCTTGTATCCGACGCTATCTTGTTTGGGGTGTTCGTTTCCGTAGTTACCAATCTTTAGGTTTCGTCGTGAGAAGAAGGGGTTAGGATATGTGTTCCACTTGTTCATGTGCGGAGTAATGATTTGAGTGCGGGATGGAGTCGCGACCATACCACTACTTTTATCATTCGCTTTTGTATATTGGATCGGTAGAGTCACTAATCTTGATTCGTTAAGTAATTTTGCGCATCTATTGGTATTTTAATGCCGAAATTTGTGGAAAATTTTTCTTTGATATGTTTGTGTACCACACTCCTTTTCAGTCGTGTGCGATATGCTTAATATCTTTTAGGTGCTACGAACTTTGTTGATATTTTAATATCATCTCAGTAAATTGTATCCTTTAATCTTGGTTAATTCCATCTTGGTACTATTTTGGATTATTATCATTCTCCATTATAGTACTGACTTGAGTTTTATATCAATGACAGGATGGCTCCACCACGCCGGACTGATGAGGACATACCTCCGGAACTGGGCTCAGCGCTGTCAAACATTGCTAATGCTTTGGCAGCTATGCAAGAGAACCAGCAGCGCTTTGAGGAGAGCGTCAGAAGAAACGAGTTTGCTCCACTCCCTCCACCTCCCAGGCGTGGAGACATCAAGAGCTTCCTCAAGTTCAACCCTCGTCAGTTTGATGTGTCTGACCGACCTCTGGACGCGGATGATTGGCTGCGTGAGATCTCAAGGTTGCTCGAGACTGCTGATGTTCCGGAACAGGAGTGGGTCAAGTGCGCTACTCACCTTCTCAAGGGAGATGCAGCTCTCTGGTGGGAGAACTACTTGAAGGCAAGCTGCACGGGTTTTCAGCCAACTTGGGAAAGGTTCACTGGAGCGTTCAAGGAGCAGTTCCTCTCAGAGATTGAAATGGAAAGGATGAAGGAGGCTTTTCTCAACCTGAAGCAAGGGAATGATAACGTCAACACCTATATCAGGAACTTCATGAATCTGTCTCGTTATGGTGGTGATGAGGTATCTGATGACAAGAAGAAGCAGAAAAGGTTCAGGCAAGGGCTCAATGCGTCGATCAAGTATGCAATCACGCATGCAAGACCGACAACCTTCCTGGAACTACAGCACATAGCACTGCAAGAGGAGGCAAGCAGGCAGATGTTTGAGGAGTCCAAGAAACATAACAGGGATGCATCAAGCTCTTCGGTTATGGCAGCTCCTCCTAAGCGGCGTGTCTGGGTTCCTAACACCCCACCGTCGCTCCCGGCTCCACCAAGACCTGCAAGTTTCGCGCCAAGGCCACCAAACTTCACCACTGCGGCTCCCAGGGGCTACAACAACCACTACCCTGGAGCGCCTGGCGGAGTCCCTGGCTACTCTGCTCCACGTCCAGCTAGTGCCTGCTTCGTGTGTGGAGATCCTGGACATCGAAACTGGAATTGTCCAATGAAGAACAAAGCTCTCCCTCAACCCCCGCCAAGATCTGCATCAAGCTCTCCTTCGATTCGTGCACCACCGCCTCGGGCTCTCAACATCAACACTAAGCCCGGGTCTGCGGTTGTTCGCGCTAACTGCGTCAACGCCTCTCAAGCTGAGCTCGCACCAGGAGTTGTCATGGGTATGCTTTCAGTTAACTCAGTTCCTGCACGAGTTCTCTTTGATTCTGGTGCATCGCATTCTTTCGTGTCACACAAGTTTGCAGAAGAGAATGAGTTAGTCATGGATCCTCTTCCAAAGAAGTTAATGGTCCTATCTCCTGGTTCCAACCTGAGGGCCGAGTATATCAGTCATGGCAATAAAGTCGAGATTGGTGGTTCTTCATTTTTGGCTTCTTTAATTCTTCTGGGCAACTCCGACATTGATGTCATTTTGGGCATGGATTGGTTGACAGCAAATGCAGCTGTCATTGATTGTGCTGAACGTTCAGTGTCTCTGAAGATTCCTGAAGGCCATGTAGTCTTTTCTCCAAGTCTGACTCCTGCTGTCCAGCTCTATTCCTTGGCTGCTCTGAATAATGATGCTATGGAAGCTATTCAGAAGGTACCAGTGGTCTGTGAGTTCCCAGATGTCTTTCCTGAAGAGTTGCCAGGTATGCCTCCGGATCGCGAGGTTGAATTCGTGATTGAGCTTGAACCTGGAACGGCTCCTATCTCAAAGCGGCCATACAAAATGGGTCCTTCTGAGTTGGCTGAACTCAAACGACAACTTGATGAACAAGAGAAGTTGGGTTTCATTCAACATAGCACTTCGTCTTGGGGTAGCCCAACAATCTTTGTGAAGAAGCGTGACAGAACCGATAGGCTATGTGTTGACTACCGGGCTCTCAATGCTAAAACCATCAAGAACAAATATCCTCTTCCTCGGATAAATGATCTATTTGATCAGCTGGCAGGAGCTGTGGTGTTCTCTAAGCTGGACTTGAGAAGTGGTTATCACCAAATAAAAATCCGCAAAGAAGATGTGCCCAAAACAGCTTTCACCACCCGCTATGGCCTGTATGAGTACACGGTCATGTCTTTCGGTCTCACCAACGCACCTGCTACCTTCTCGAGGCTGATGAACTCCGTTTTCATGGAGTACCTTGATAAGTTTGTGGTGGTATATCTGGATGACATTCTGGTCTATTCCAAGTCCAAGGAGGAGCATGAAGAGCACCTGCGGTGTGTCCTAAACAAGCTTCGTGAGAACCGCTTGTATGCAAAGTTCTCTAAGTGTGAGTTTTGGTTGCCTGAAGTAACATACTTGGGTCATGTTATCTCTGCCAAGGGCATTGCAGTCAACCCGGAAACCGTGAAGACAATAGTTGAATGGCTTCCTCCTGCTAATGTCAAGGAAGTGCGGAGTTTTCTCGGCTTGGCTAGCTATTGCCGTCGCTTTGTGCAGAACTTCTCGAAGATAGCAAAGCCTCTTACCGATCTCCTCAAGAAAGGCAAGAAGTACCTGTGGACTCCTGCTTGTCAAGAAAGTTTTGAGACACTCAAAGAGAAGCTCACTTCCACGCCAGTCTTGGTTCCTCCGGATACATCTAAGCCTTTCCAGATATTTTGCGATGCCTCTTTGCAAGGATTGGGTGCGGTCCTTATGCAAGAAAGACAGGTGGTTGCTTATGCCTCTCGTCAGTTGAAGACGCATGAGATCAACTACCCCACACATGACCTTGAGCTAGCAGCAGTGGTCTTTGCTTTGAAGCTATGGAGGCACTACTTGCTTGGTAACCGTTGTGAGATCTTCTCGGATCACAAGAGTTTGAAGTATATCTTCACTCAACCGGATCTCAATCTTCGGCAAAGGAGATGGATTGAAGCAATCAATGACTTTGATGTGACCATCAACTACACTCCAGGCAAAGCAAATGTCATGGCAGATGCGCTTAGCCGTAAAGCTTATGTCAACAACCTCATGGTAGAAGAGCAGCAGCCTCTCTTGTGCGAGGAATTCCGTCAGCTCAACCTTGAAGTTGTGGAACAAGGGCATCTCCTGAACCTTCTGGCTACTCCTCTCTTGGAAGAACAGATTCGTTCTCGTCAGCGTGGTGATCCGCACACCAGAAAGCTCATCTCTAGAATTGGGCTTCCGAAGTATGAGTCCTTCCACGTTGATGATCAAGGCACGCTCTTCTTCGACCACCGGATGTTTGTTCCAAACTACCCGGGTCTGAGAGACCAAGTTCTCAAGGAGGCACATGATTCGGTTCTATCTATCCATCCTGGCAGCACAAAGATGTACATGGACTTGAAAACACAATACTGGTGGCCGGGGTTGAAACGGTATTGCGCCAAGTATGTCTCAGAATGTGATGTCTGCCGCAGAGTCAAGGCTGTCCATCAGAAACCATTTGGTCTTCTTCAGCCATTGAAACCTCCGGAATGGAAATGGGAGAAAGTAGAGATGGACTTCATCACTGGGTTTCCTAGATCGCAGAAGGGCAACAATGCAATCTTTGTTGTCATCGACAGGCTTTCTAAAGTGGCTCATTTCTTCCCCGTCAAAGAAACAATGTCTGGAATTCAGTTGGCTGAGCTCTATATCAACAGAATTGTCTCTCTGTATGGGGTTCCACTTGAAATCAGTTCAGACCGTGGGAGCATCTTCACCTCAAAGTTCTGGGAGAGTTTCCAAAAAGCTTTGGGAACAAAGTGGAACTTCAGCACTGCTTACCACCCTCAGTCGCAAGGACAAGTGGAGAGGATCAATCAGATCCTGGAGGATATGCTTAGAGCTTGCGTCATCTCGTTTGGCATGAAGTGGGAGGAATGTCTTCCATATGCTGAATTCTCCTACAACAACAGCTTCCAGAAGAGTCTGAAGATGGCACCATTCGAGGCTCTCTATGGTCGCAAGTGCAGAACTCCGATTGGTTGGTCAGGTGCAGGAGAAAGAATCTGGTTTGGCCCTGACATTGTGACTCAGGCAGAGGAAAAGGTGCATATCATTCTGGAGAACCTGAAGATTGCTCAAAGTCGTCAGAAGAGCAACTATGACAGGAAGCACACAGATATGGTATATGCCCCTGGTGATCTCGTCTACCTTCGTGTCACTCCCATGAGAGGAACACACCGCTTCGGTATCAAAGGAAAGTTGGCTCCTAGATACATCGGTCCTTTCAAGATACGTGGTAGACGAGGAGAAGTTGCTTATGCCCTGGAGCTTCCGGAAAAACTCAAAGTCCATGATGTTTTCCACATCTCTCAGCTCAAGAAGTGTTTCAAAGATCCCGGCAGGACCGTGGACCATGAGCTGATCGACCTCCAAGAAGATCTGTCTTATCAAGAACACCCCACCAAAATCCTTGAGACCGCAGAACGAAGGACTCGCAACAAGTCCATCAAGTTTTGCAAGGTGCAGTGGTCACACCATTCTGTTGATGAAGCCACATGGGAGCGTGAAGATGAACTCCGTGCCAACCATCCTTCTCTCTTTGTATCTTCTTCTTCTTCCTAGAATCTCGGGGCGAGATTCCTGTTTAGTGGGGGAGAGTTGTAGCATCCCAGTTGTCTAACCCCTGTAATGCTACATGTTATAATAATAAAATGGTCCACTTCCAACATATAATTGTTGCATCATCATCATATCATGCTCATACCATCATACCACCTTGCATTTGAGCATCATATAAAACCCTTTCTTGTTTGGTTCTTATCTCATGTGCATGATTAATTGTATTTGCCTCTTGATATTGTATTTGGCTCTTGATATATTGTTATATGCCCAAGTTGAGTTGAGGGCATCTCTCTTTTTGACTCCACCACCTTTTCTTTCACCACCTTTTATATTCCACCATCCAACTATTCTGAGCTTGACATTTTGTTGATTTATCTCTAGCTCAGGACCGGTTGTTTGGATTCCACCCCTAATCTTTGCTTGGCCTTGTCCACATTTTGGAATGGAGATGAATAGTGCCATATTAATATCCTTGTTCTCACAAGGATAATTGTGGCATTAATTATCTTGCATGGGCCATGCAATAGCCACCTTTTTCCTAGTATTTGGTTTTTGCTTGTTTTCTAAATGGACCACTCCTTCCTTGCTTGATCTTGTTTTGGTAGTGTTAAACCCTAGCTCTTTACCTCTTCTTCCCTTTAGCTAAACCCCTACCCCATGCTCCATGCACACACATGTGCTAAGTGGCATGCACAACACAAACCAACCCTCTCCTTTGGATCTTGCTTGTTCTTTGTTGGAGCATGCATGGACCCAAAAACCCCATCATCCTATGCTCATATCTCTCTCCCTCTTTTGCTTGCTTTGTTCTTGTGGAGGCTTGTATGAAGCTTGCATGACCAAGTAGTACCACCTCCTTTCTTACCCCTCTTAGCAACCTCTAAAACCACCCCATGCCTCTCTCTTTTCTACCCTAAACCAAAACCCTAATTACATCTATCCTAAAACTAAACCCTAAACTACACCTCCCTCTAACAAAACCCAAACAACCTACCCCCTCCTCATCCCCACTACCTCGCATGATCCCCTTGCTCTCCCCTCTCCCCACACGTCCGAGGACCCCACCTCCATGCCCTAGCTACCCCCCACACGCCAGGACCACCCCAACCCTAGCCTAGCCCGAGCATGCTCTCTCCCCTCCCCTCTTTTCTTCCCTCTCTGCCAGGACCTGCCCACGCCCCCAGGGCCACCTGCCAGCCTCACCCCCTCCTCCTAGTGCCCTGCCTTGCTTGGCCTGGCCACGCCGAGCACGTGAGGGAGGGCAAAAAGGTGGCCGAGCCGACCTGCCTCTTCCCCATGCTACCACCTGCCCCCCTCTCTCTTCTTATCCTCCCCTGGCCTCTCAGCGCGCCCCAGATCCGCCCCAAGGCCCCTGCCCCGCTACCCTCCTCTGCCCTCCTTCTCCACCACCCCAAGCTTCCCCCTCGCCACACACCGCCGTCTACCCCTGCCCCCGTCGATCTACCCGGTGGAGTGTTGCTGCAAGTGGTCGAGGAGAACCAGACGAGCCCCTACACCACGCCTGCGCACGCCGTCGAGGAGGAGACGGACCGCAGCCGCCAGTACCTGCCGCGCCCCGAGGAAACCCTAGCGCTCACCGTCGCCAGCCTCATCGCCGATCGCCTGCTCCCCGCGCCACGTCGACCACACCGGCACGCCCGCGGTGAGCACACGAGTCTCCCAGACATCTTCCCCCCTGATTCGTTTCCTGGTTTGCGCGGTCCCAGCGTCGAACGCTCTGCGTGCGTTGCGTGCGCGCGCGTCCTCTGCGTCGCCGCGTCGCGCACCAGCTCACCTAGCCGCGTAGCCCCCTCCTAACACCTCCCCAGGCCTAGCCCAGTGGTAGCCGCCCTCGCTGGCGCGTCCGCGGTCGCGAGGTCGAGCCCTGGCGCGCCCCCCTTTTTCCCTCTGTCGCGCTTGTGTGTGCAGTTCGCCAGCAGGGGAAGATCCACAGTGCCCGCATGTCGTTTTGCGAATAACCCCCTGGCCCCCTTTTGCCTCAACCCACAGTCCCCGAGGCCCCACTGTCAGCGGCGGTGATTCTTTTCTAAAAAGGCTCCCGCGATAACCAGAACTCAACCCGCAGCCCTCCCCACGCCCGCGAGTGCTTTTAGCAGATGACCCCCTGCCCTTTTCTCGCCCTCAACCCGCAGTCCTGCCAGGGCCACCTGTCAGTGACCGTCGCCGTTTTCTATTTAGGCTCCTGAGCTTTTCCATACTCAACCCGCAGTCCCTCTGGTTCCCAGGCACTGGAGTGTGGGTCCGCAAAACCCCTGGCCCACCTGTCTGCGACCCAGTAGGGAGTAGGAGAAGTGGAAAACGTTCAGACACTGTTTTAAAATTCAAACTTAGTTTAAATTAATTCAAATTCAAATCTAATTCAGATTTGTAATAACTTTTACATACTAATTCCAAATTTGACAAATGATATATGTTTGGATATCAGCAAAATGCCAGGAATTCAAATATGCCATCCATTTTGTCTTTTGCACAAGTAAAATTCCAAGATATTTAAATTACCATCAATGCCACTGGTTTTTCAATAATTCATAACTTTTGTTTTTAAATTCCAAATTAAGCAAATGATGAGTCTAAATTGATCAGCTCGACGAGACCTTTCTGTTTACGCTATCCATGACTTCAATTGCAGCATGCATCATATAAATATATATTGAACAACAACTGTTATGGCAATGAAATGTGACTAAAACCCACTTAAATGTTATTTTCTTGTCCACCACACCTCACCATGCCATGCTACTTTACTTGCCATGTAAATTGTGCATCATTCATCATGGCATGATTGTTTGCTTGACGCCTCTTATTCATATGCTTGTGCTCTATATTCATGTTGGCCTTGTTTGTTTGGTTTTTCTCGGATAGACACTGAGCAGGGGTTGTATCAAGAGAACCAGGAGCACTACCCAGATCCGTCCCTTGCTTCAACTGAGATACCAGGCAAGCACTTCCACATGCTTGCATACATACAGTACCTATTGCCTCTATCTTATTCTTGCATCATCGAGTCGCGATTGCATTAAATTGAATCCCAAGTATGCATAGCCTTTACTTTTAAACCCCACCAAGCTTGTTCCTCCATCCCATGAGCCATTACTATAGGAGTTGTTTGAGCCATGCGAGTCGTAGAACAGCATGTGTAGGGTATGTGAGAGTCTGATGGATAATGAGGTACCTAAACAACTTAACCTGAGTAGTTCTGGGATAACTAAAGAAAGTGGCACCGGTGAGCAACATCTGCTATTTGGGTTTTCATGCTCACTTGTGTCCCGTAAGACCCCGAGTACTTGATTCCTGTTCCTTGATTTATCGCGCTATCCACATCCGGGAGGTATATGGGACCCCCCTGAGCCAGAGCTTGATTCCGTCTTATTTCTTGGGGCCACAAACTAGTTTGAGGTTTTATTACGATCCTGTACTTATGCCATGCTACTGCTTTATTTACGATTGTGCGACAGATAGCACACTGTACTGTTTAGGATAGTGGCACGATTCCGCGGTGTCGACAAGCCCCGTTTGGGGTTCCCAGTCATTCACAGCCGTCCCCACAGACCTTGAGGCCGTCTCGGAGCTTGCTTACTCCGTTGCGGGATCTACTTAAGGGGTGGCCCCCTGAAATATTTCTGAATCTTGTGATTGCTTTGTCGTGAAGGCCTCGTTGGGTTTTGATTTGGTTTTTCCGAGGTTGATCGAGTGTGTGTTGCTATTGGTGCACCCCGGCCGGGTAAAACTTTCTGAAAGCCGTGTCCGCGGATATGGACGACTTGGAGCACAGTTTCTCGATCATAGACAAGCAGAACTAAAGTACCGCCTTAATCTGACTAAGTAATTCGACTAGTAAATAGTGCAACGCTCATGGAATGGTTAATAAAATTGCCAACGGATGGGGGTTGTTCGTCCGCTTCCTTGTTGGTAAGCAGGGAGGAGGATGGATCGGATGAGATTACCATTATAACTGTTGTACTTAATTCACGGACATCCGTCTATCATTGGTTAGGCGGATGGTTAGCGTTTATCTGTAGAACTGCTAGGGTTTATCTTTCGCTGCAATTGCGTCACCCCAGGTTGTGTCCCCTTTAGAGGCATTAAGACTTGCTGAGTACCCTTAGGGTATCACACGATAAATTATTGGTTCAGATGGACAGGTACCCCCGAAGGACGGATACTGGGTGGAAGAAGCTGATGATGTGGGCAACGATCGTTCGATGTAGAGATTCCGGGGTCGGGGATCCGTGAGACCTGTAGTTGGGATGTGCTTATTTTCTATGGCATCTTATGCCGATTTGCTTCTTATCCGTACTCGGATTTTGTTTGCCGCTTCCGCATGATACTCTGATGTGTGTTGCATGAGGAAGTATCCTAAAATATAGATCTATCTAGGTCATTTGAATCTTGCCGTATGGCGTTGGTATATTTCCTTTCTTTCTAGATGGTATGGCTCTGATGTACTCTTGTATGGTGGCTTGCGTACATACCCACTTGTGTACGTAGTTGATCCCTTCGCCTGCCGGCTACGCCGCCCGTACAGGTCCCGTTGAGAGGGTAGTGGTTGGGACGTCTGAAAGGACTACCAGTGAGTGGCTTTTGGGGCCCCACCGTACTATTTCAACCACTACCACTCATCCAGGCGTGTATCTAGGAGCGTAGTTCACCGAGGTAGTTACACCAGGCTCTAGCAAGTCATTTGAGTGGGCTGAGTACGCGTTTTTTGATGCCAACGCCTACAAGGCCATTGGCCTTTTCGACCTGCCCGTTGGTTTGCGGGTGCGCCACGGAGGCGTATGATATGTTGATGCCAAGGCCTTCGCAGAAGTCCTGGAATTCTTTGGAGATGAAGTTTGACCCATTGTCCGTGATGATGCTATGCGGCACGCTGAACCTGTAGACTATGGACTCGAAGAACTTGACGGCTGTTTTTCCCTTTTGGTTGGTGACAGGCATGGCCTCTATCCACTTTGTGAACTTGTCGACTACGACCAGGAGGTAGACGTGGCCTCCTTTCGAGGATTTGGGCAGTTTTCCAATCATGTCGAGGCCCCATTGGGCGAAGGGCCTGGCCAAGGGTATGGGTCTGAGCTCCGACCCTGGTGCACGTGGTTTGTCCGCGAATCTTTAACAGCCGTTGCACCTTTGGACGATGTACTTGGCATTGTTCATGGCCGTTGGCCAGTAGAACCCAGCTCGTAAAGCTTTGGCGACAAGGGCGCGGCTGCCCGCAGCTGCCCTCGTGGATGTCTTGGAGGATTGTTTTGCCGTCACCGATGGTGACACATCGTTGGAGTACACCCGAAATGCTACGCTTGTACAGCTCTCCATTGATAATGGTGAAGGCCTTGGACCGACGATATATGCGCTGGGCATCTATCGGGTCGTCGGGCAGTTCCCTGTTTATCAGGTACCGAAGGTACAGCTGCGTCCATGTTTCTTCGATTGCGATGACCTGCATCAGGATGACCAACTCGACCTCCGTATCGATCTTTTCGGGTCTTTCCTGTCCTTCGGGTAGCGCAACCCTCGAGTGCTCTGCTTCTTCGGGTGATCCATTGGGGAACTTCCTTTTTATAGAGGGTACGCAGATTTGTTCGAGAAACATGCCTGGTGGTACCCGTGCGCAGGTGGAGCCAATGTTGGCGAGTCTATCGGCCTCCTCGTTGCTTTCTCTTCCGACATGGCGAAGCTCGCAACCGTCAAATTTTCCTTCAAGTGAGTTATAGAGCGCGCGGTACGCGATCATGTTGGCAGCGTGTGCGTCGCACTCATTCATCGTTTGCTGGACGACAAGGTTCGAGTCACCGTAGATGACTAGGCGCATTGCACCGCAGATCTTGGCCATCCTCAGGCCGTGGATGAGGTCCTCGTATTCGGCTTCGTTGTTGGAGGCGCAAAATTTCATCTGAAGGACGTATTTCGTCTTATCGCCTTGCGGGGACGTCAGTATGACGCCAGCTCCTACTGTCGTGGTATTGCCGACGAGTACGCCATGGAGGGGTCCTCACAGTGCGTGTTTAGAGATGTGGGGGAAGGCGAACGGTTAACGGGTACGAGGTAACACAGCTTACCCAGGTTCAGATCCCACGACGGTGGTGGAATCCTACTCCTGCTATAAATCACTATAATGGCAATACGCCGAGTTATAGAGATCGGTTCGCTGTGCGAGGTGACTAGAAAGTCTAAGTTATTGTGCCCTAAAGGCTCCCATAGGCCCAAGTTATATAGTCGCCAAGTCCTAGGGTTACAGGGAAAAGTCCTAGCCGGACAGGTTACATAGTCCTACACTGCCTACAATTAGTCTAGCATGTCTTGCACTCCAAGGCTCCAGGTACGTCGGTGACTCCTCCGTAGCCTTCCTTTATCCGACATGGGCCTCCCTTCTGGATCCATCTAACTGGGCTGCCCAGAAGGCCATGGTCCATGCTACCAACTGTGGTCCACCCGGGTTATCCGGATAGAGAACATGCTATGAGGATACCCATATAGCATATCCCCAACAGTAGCCCCCGGAGAACTCCGAGATCTTGCGTCATCTTGCCTCTTCACGTTGAATGCTCTGTCTAGATGGATGTCGGCAAATCGTCAAGCAACATCTTGTAGTCCTCCCAAAGAACCCTGCAAGGTTTTCTCCGTCTTCAAGTTGTAAGTCGGAGAATTGCTGAATATTCTATCGTACTCTTCCGTAGCTGGATTAGATCTGTCTATGCCGAGATCTTCCGATGTGATGGTTCACCTACTAGTGACAGCTAGGGCGACGTAGACATAGGTCAGCAACGCCTCGTAACTCACACATGCAGAGAACACAATCGTGTCTGATTTTCTCGCGCGAGCGATACGAACCGTTGGCGGCGACGGTTGGTAACATGGCGAAATTTCCACGCACACGCCCGCACACGTCGTCCACGCGTCGACCGTTCGATCATTCCGCACGAATCTTGATGCCGGAGGTTATAAATTGTAACAACGGTGGAAATTTTACTTTTCACCTCATTCTCCTTTCCATCGTCTTCTTCCTCCAGCGAGTGCCTCCTCGAGCTCTCCGCGCATCATGTGAAAAACCCTAACTCCTCGACCTTCCCAGTCACCATACTAACCCCTCCAATGGCCAGCAGCGGTCCCGCTCCCTCCATGGCGTTGTCAGGCAATGTCGAAGCCGGCAAGCTCCGTCATCGTGCCCCCAGAGGGTCTGGTAATCCCTAAATCCGCGGTGGTCGAAGCCACTGGTGGTGACCATAACCCAGGGGCGCTGGAGCTGCTAGAGGAGGAGTATGACTCCCACAAGGGCGACTGACGCGGTTCGGATATTACGGACCGCGACATCAAGGAACTGATCATCGAGGGCTACCTCCCTGCAACGGTGGGGCTCGCCTGGCGGGCGGCGCCGGCCGGCGAGGTCACTCCTTCCCCCCAAGCCGGACGAAAGGTGTACCTCAAAGCCCAACTGGTACACGATGTCTCCCTGCCCATCTCCAATTTCTTCCTAGCTGTCCTCAACCATTACCGAATACAGCCTCAGAACCTCTCCCCCAATAGCATCCTCGCGCTTAGCAACTATGCGGCGCTTGTGAGGGTTACTTTTCACCTTCAAGCGCGAAGATCTCTTTATATACCTTTTCACCGTCAAGCGCGAAGCCGGAGCCGGCAAGGACGAGCTTAGGAACTGTGGCACCATTAGTTTTAAGATCCGGCCTGGCCGGCGGTTCCCCGACATCGTCGGCCATGAGTCCTGTAAGAACTGGCAGCAGACGTACTTCTACGGCCCAGATATCTCTCTGGCCGGCCGAGAAGTGACGTACCTGGACTTCGTCGATGGAGCTGCCGCCGAAGCTTCGACATGGAGATCCCAGGCCTCCTTTCCCTCCGACATCGATGCTTCCCGCACTATAAGGCGGATAGAGTGGTTCGTAGAGACGGGTCTGACCGGATTGGACCTGGCCATGTGCTGTTCGTCAGGCAGATCCAGCCTCCGCAGCACCGCTTGAAGTTGATGCACGAGTATACCAACGAGAGGAAGGATAGCCTCCGCATCTCCGAGGACAACTTCTCGAGCGACTCTGTCAAGCTCCGCCTCAAGGACATCGTCAAGGTGAAGGATAGGAAGCGTGGCTTCACCATCACCTACGACATGTTCGTAGAGAGCAAGTGCCCAAAGGTACCTGTTTATTTTCCGTGTAAGACATATACTCCAGTTCTTCCGTCTAGCCATTACCATCTCATCTAACACGGTGGGTTTTCACTTAACAGCTCAGCGGTATAGATGATGATAGCATGGCTGTCCAAATCTATGATCCAAAGATGAAGGAAGTCACCGTCGTATCCGACGACGAGGTCCCGTTGGCGCGAAAGCGGAAGAGCTCCACCTCTGATGCTGCCGACGGAGGCAAGAAGAAGACGGAGGGTGGAGCCGCCAAGAAAACTACCGCCGCCTTGGAGGCGGAGAAAAGAAAGGTTATCGGGATCCCTTTTGCCAAAGCACCCCCTATCGTGTAAGCTTCTTTCTCTCCGACGTTGTCCATTGCTTGTCTTGTTCCTGTACTTATACTTTTTTGCACGTTTTAGGAAAAAGTCCACCACCAGTTTGAAGAAGACCTCCAAAACTTTGGGGGCTTCTAGAAATATTAAGGATATGTTGCACTATCACGTGTCTTCCCACACATCTCCCGCCATCGCCCCTGTCACTCCTATCGTACAGCCCACGTCCGTTTTGACAAGCTCTCAAGCCAAAGAAGCATTTGACCCTTCCGCCATGGAAGTGGACTCAGGTGCCTCCACAGAGCTTGCTGTTGTCGGCGAACAGGCGACGCAGGAAAGTGCTGCAAATCAAATGGCTGAAGCTCCGGCTAAGGATGCCATCGGTAGAGGTAAGGCGGTGGTGGAAGGTGGTACGTCTGCCGAAGGCGGCGCCTCCGCACCCAAGAAGACCATAGAGTTCCTGAATATAGTCTATCCGGTACTTACGCCGGGTAGCACCGCTCTGGTTCCTGGTGCGGCGCCGACGTCTCCAACATGCGGTCTTGAGGAGCTTCTCCGGCAAGCAGAAATCTTGGAAGGAAATTGTTTATCCTTTGGCAAGTTGCTTGCTGAGAGTGTTACAAACCTCAAGATCATCGCACTTGTAAGTTTTATTTGCCTTTTGAATTTCATATGTGTTGGAGATATGCCCTAGAGGCAATAATAAAAGTGGTTATTATTATATCTTTGTGTTTATGATAAATGTTTACATTCACGCTATAATAAGTATTAACCGGAAACATTAATACTTGTGTGATTTGTAAACTAAATTAGAGTCCCTGGTAAAGTCTCTTTATAATACTAGCTTGTTGGTTAATAGATGATTGTGGTTTCTCGATCATGAACATTGAGATGTTATTAACAACAAGATCATATCATTAGGAGAATGGTATGATGGACATACTCCTATAGATAAGCATAGCATTAAGATCAAGTCATTTCAATAGTTCATTTGCTATAAGCTTTCTGATACATAGTAACCTAATTCCTTCGACCATGAGATCATGCTAATCACCATCACCGGAAGGATGCTTTGATGACATCAAACACCACACCGTAACTGGGTGGCTATAAAGGTGGCATTGAGTGTTCAGAAAGTATGTGTTGAGGCACATGGATCAAGAGTGGGATTTGTCCATCCATATGATGGATAGATATACTCTGGTCCCTCTCGGTGGAATGTCATCCAATTGGCTTGCAAGCATGTGACTGGCTCACATGGGATCACATATCACGGGAACGAGAAAAGAGTACTTATCGGTAAGGAGGTTGAACTAGGTATGCAGAGATACCGACGATCAAAACATCGGATAAGTAAACTATCGTGATACAAAGGGAAATTGGTATCGTATGTAAGTGGTTCATTCGATCGCAAAGTAATCGTTGAAATATGTGGGAGCCATATGAATATCCAGATTCCTCTATTGGTTATTGATCGGAGAAGTGTCTCGGTCATGTCCGCATAATTCACGAACCGTAGGGAGACACACTTAAGGATTCGATGTTGTTTAGTAGATATGGAATATTAGTAGGGATACCGAATGTTGTTCGGAGTCTCGGATGGGATCCGGGATATCACGAGGAGATCCGGAGAATAAGATTCATATAAGGAAAGTCCGATTCTGGAGTTCGGGAATGATTTTGATGTTTTCATCGGAGAGGTTCTAGAAGGTTCTAGAAGGTTCACCAGACCGGAAGGGGAATGGTCCATGAATGTGTCATGGGTAATTAGAATGATTGGATCATATCCTAGGTCACTTGGTTTGGGCATTTGCAAGAGAGAATTAAAGCTCTAAATTGAAAGTTAAACGGGAGGTTTGAAAAGTCAAACTGGAACAATGGTTTCCTAGTGGAAGAAGGAAAGAGTCCTTCTTTCAATCCAACTTGGGTTTGGGTTTGGATTTGGATTCAAACCCTCCCCTCCCAAGGCTTCCCCCTCTCATAAATAGAGGGGGAGGGCTGCCCCAAACAAACAAGAGCCAGCCCTCCACCCATGCCACTGCCGCCGCCAGCCGCCGCCACCTCGCGCCATCGCCACCGCCCTAGCCGCCGCCGACACCTACTCCTCCTCCCGGCCTTCTAAACCCTAGATCGCCGGGAAACCCTAGATCCACCATAACTCGCACCGGCTTAGGCGAAGCCCTACGGGATCTTCCCTCCACTTCCGACACCACGCCGTCGTGCTGCCGGAATCGTGAGGGGAGAACTACAACCTCCGCTGGCTGCTGGAACAAGGGAGAGGAAGGTCTTCATCGAGTACCAAACGTGTGACCGACTGCGGAAGCGCTGTCGGAATGCAGCGCCGGAAGGATCGTCTACGCGATCTTGAGATCGGCAAGTGTATGACTACATCACCCACGAAAATCTGCTTTCGTTAACCTCTTTGGAATCTTCGAGGGTGAGTACTCTAATCGACTTGTTGCTACAATCTAGTAGATAGATCTTGGGTTGTTTGTTTGCATGTGGTAGAATTTTTTTGTTTTCCATGCTACGAACCCCTACAGTGGTACCAGAGCCGTGTCTATATGTAGATCTGTTGCACGAGTAGAACACAATGGTCATTATGGGAGGTGGTGCTTTTATTATCAATTGCTTTTTGTGTACTTTGCATCTTGCGGTATGATGGGATGAAGCGTCCCGGGCTAACCTTACATGAAATCGTTCATGAGACTTGCTCCACGCTTAACATGCAACTTGTATTGCATAAGTGGCTTTGCGGGTGTCTGTCTCTCCTATCATAGTATAGATTCAATTTACAACGGGCACTTGATAGTTCAAGCATCAACGTTGTGGTTCTTGTTCGTAAGTTAGAACGACACTTATTGAAAGCCCCAAACCACGTAAAACATGCAAAGAGAATTAGAGGCGTCTAACTTTGTTTTGCAGGGGTGTGCTGTGATGTGATATGGCCATGATTGTGATTATATATGATGTATGCAATGTTCCTTATTGTAAGTCGCAACCGGCAGGAGCCATATGGTTATCTTTTAATTCTGTTAAGACTCGCGTGTCTATTATTCAAAGTAGTTGTAATAGTTGATGCTGGTGGACGACAACCATGAAGCGGCGCCATTGACCTTGACGCCGTGCCGGTGATGATGGAGATGATGTTCGTGCTTGAAGATGGATATCAGAAGCACAAGAAGAAAGGCCATATCATATCACATATTATGAATTGCATGTGATGTTAATCCTTTTATGCATCTTGCATTGCTTAGTTCGCGACGGTAGCATTATAAGATGATCCCTCAAGCACAAAAAAATTCAAGTTATAAAGTGTTCATCCTTAGTAAGCATCGTTGCTAAAGCTCGTTGTTTCGAAACACCACGTGATGATCGGGTGTGTTAGATTCTACGAGTGTATACAATGTCAGCAAGCCAGATTTGCTCATGCGGAAGCTAAGGTTTGATCTTGACGAGCCTAGCATGTACATACACGGTCTCGGAACACGGATCACCGAAAGGTAAAGCATGAGTCATATAGTAGATATAATGAACATGTTGATTGTTCGCCATTGAAACTACATCAACTCTCGTGATGATTGGTTTTGATGTGGTGGATTTGGTTCGTGTGATCACTAAAACAGTGTGAGGGATATTGTTTTGAGTACCTAGATTAATTTAACTATTAATTAGAACTCAATTTGTCATAAACTTAGTCTAAACTATTGCAAATATGTTGTAGATCAATGGCGGCCCTGGCCATCAATTTTAATGCGTTCCTAGAGAAAGAAAAGTTGAAAAACAATGGAAGCAACTTCGCAGATTGGTTCCGCAATTTGAGGATCGTCCTCAATGCTGGTAATTTGACCTATGTGCTGGATGCACCGCTGGGTGACCTACCTGCAGCTGATGCTACCGATGAGGTAAAGAATATTTTCCTCACTCGGAAGAATCAGTACTCCACAGTTCAGTGTGCTATCTTGTATGGTTTGGAATCGGAGCTTCAGAAAAGGTTTGAGAACCATGACCCGCATGATATTGTCCGTGAACTCAAAATGATATTTGAGGCTCACACGGCAGTTGAGAGTTATGAGGCTTCTGGAAAGTTCTTTAACTGCAAGATGGAAGAGGGCAGTTCCGTAAGTGAGCACGTGCTTAAGATGTCTGGGCACGCAAGCAAGCTTAAAAGATTGGGTATAGTGATTCCTAATGCTTTGGGGATTCACCTTGTCCTCCAATCACTACCACCAAGTTACAAGAACTTTCTGATGAACTACAATATGCAAAACATGGACAAGTCGTTGCCTGAACTCTTCTCCATGTTAAAGTCTACGGAAGTGGAGATCAAGAAAGAGCACCAAGTGTTGTTGGTCAATAAGACCACCAAATTCAAGAAACAAGGCAAGTCTAAGAAAAAGGGAAACTTCAAGAAGGGCGGTAAGAAAGTTACCGCGCCGGCGAAGAAGACCAAGGCTGGGCCTAAGCCTGATACTGAGTGCTTTTACTGCAAGGGAAAAGGTCACTGGAAGCTGAATTGCCCTAAGTACTTGGCAGATTTGAAGAACGACAACATCAAGAAGAAAGGTATATCCGATATACATGTTATTGATGTGTATCTCACTAGCACTCGTAGTAGTGCCTAGGTATTTGATACTAGTTCAGTTGCTCACATTTGTAACTCGAAACAAGTGCTGCAGAATAGATGGAAGCTAGCGAAGAACGAGGTGACGATGCGCGTTGGAAATGGATCAAAGGTTGATGTGATCATGGTCGACATGCTATCTCTTCATCTACCATCAGGATTAGTTTTATACTTAAATAATTGTTATTTGGTGCCTGCGTTGAGCATGAACATTATATCCGGATCATGTTTATTGCGAGACACTTACTTGTTTAAGTCCGAGAATAATGGTTGTTCGATTTATATGAGTAATATGTTTTATGCACATACACCTTTGATAGATTGTCTATTCTTGTTGAATCTCGATTATAGTAACACACATATTAATAACATTGAAGCTAAACGTTTGAAATTGAGCGATAACTCGACCTATATGTGGCACTGTCGTCTTGGTCATATTGGAGTGAAGCGTATGAAGAAACTCCATTCCGATGGACTTCTTGAATCACTTGATTTTGAATCACTTGAAAGATGCGAAGCATGTCTGATGGGTAAAATGACTAAGACTCCATTTTCTGGTATGCTGGAGCGAGCTACGGACTTATTGGAAATCATACATACCGATGTGTGTGGCCCAATGAGTGTAGCATCGCGCGGTGGTTATCGTTATGTTCTTACCTTCATGGATGATTTGAGTAGATATGGGTATATCTATTTCATTAAACATAAGTCCGAAACTTTCGAGAAGTTTAAGGAATTTCAAAGTGAGTTAGAGAATCAACGTAACAAGACGATTAAATTTCTACGATTTGATCGCGGAGGTGAATATCTAAGTTACGAGTTTGGCGAGCATTTGAAGAAATGCGGAATACTTTCACAATTGACACCGCCGGGAACACCACAACGTAATGGTGTGTCCGAACGTCGTAATCGAACTCTCTTAGATATGGTTCGTTCTATGATGTCACTTATAGATTTACCGCTATCGTTTTGGGGTTATGCATTAGAAACATCCGCATTCACTTTAAATAGGGCACCATCTAAATCCGTTGAAACGACACCGTATGAATTATAGTTTGGGAAGAAACCTAAATTGTCGTTCCTTAAAGTTTGGGGTTGCGAAGCTTATGTAAAGAAGTTATAGGCCGACAAGCTTGAACCCAAAGCGGAAAATGCATCTTCATAGGATACCCGAAGGAAACTATTGGGTATAACTTTTATCATAGATCCGAGGGCAAAATATTCGTTGCCAAGAATGGATCCTTTCTAGAGAAGGAGTTTCTCTCGAAAGAAGTGACTGGAAGGAAAGTAGAACTCGACGAGGTTGTTGAACCTTCTCTCGAACTTGCGAGTAGCGCAGCACCGGAAGTGGTTCTCGTGGCGCCTACACCAATAAGAGAGGAAGATAATGATGTTGATCATGAAACTTCTGTTGAAGTAACTACGGAACCTCGCAGGTCAACGAGAACTCGTACCACTCCTGATTGGTATGATCCCGTTATGATTGTCATGTTGGTGGACAACACCGATGACCCTGCGACATATGAGGAAGCGATGATGAGCCTAGATTCCAATAAATGGCAAGAAGCCATGAAATACGAGATTGGATCCATGTACGAAAACCAAGTATGGACTTTGGTGGACTTACCGGATGGCCGGAAGGCTGTCGAGAACAAATGGATCTTCAAGAACAAAACAAATGCTGATGGTAATGTTACTGTCTATAAAGCTCGACTTGTCGCAAAAGGGTTTCGAAAAATTCAAGGAGTTGACTACGATGAGACTTTCTCACCAGTAGCGAACCTAAAGTCTGTGATGATTTTGTTAGCAATCACTGCATATTATGATTATGAGATATGGCAAATGGATGTCAAAACGGCGTTCCTCAATGGAGACATTGATGAAGAGTTGTATATGGTACAACCCAAAGGTTTTGTCGATCCTAAAGATGCTAACAAGGTATGCAAACTTCAACGGTCCATTTATGGATTGAAGCAAGCATCCCAAAGTTGGAATCAACGTTTTGAAAAGGTAATCAAAAGATTTGGTTTTATACAAACTTATGGAGAAGCTTGTATTTACAAGAAAGTGAGTGGGAGCTCTGTAGCATTCTTAATACTATATGTAGATGACATATTGTTGATTGGGAATGATGTAGACCTTCTTAATAGTGTCAAGGATTATTTGAATAATAGTTTTCAATGAAATATATTTACGAAGCAGCTTACATATTAGGCATAAAGATTTATAGATATAGATCGAGACGCCTAATATCATTGTCACAAAGTACATATTTGGACAAAGTTCTAAAAAGGTTTGGAATGGAAGATAGCAAGAAAGGGTTCTTGCCCACGTTGCCCAATACGACCTTGAGTAAAACTCAAAGTCCTGCAACGACAGAAGATAGAGAAAGGATGAGTAAGACTCCCTATGCCTCAGCCATAGGATCTCTTATGTATGCCATGCTATGTACTAGACTCGACATTGCATATGTTGTTAGTTTGACTAGCAGATATCAACGTGATCCAGGAGTGGATCATTGGACAGCAGTCAGAAACATCCTTAAGTACTTGAGAAGAACTAAGGATATGGTTCTTTCTTATGGAGGTGATGAACAACTCGTTGTTAATGGTTACACCGATGCTAGTTGGAACACCGATCCGGATGATTCTAAATCTCAATCTGGATACGTATTTACTTTGAATGGTGCATCAGTTAGCTGGAGGAGTGCAAAGCAAAGCGTTGTGGCGAGATCTTCAACTGAATCAGAATACATAGCTGCTTCGGAGGCTTCACAAGAGGCGATGTGGATGAAGGAGTTCATTACAGAGCTCGGTGTGGTTCCAAGTGCGCTGGACCCAATGTCCAAGATGGTGACATAAAGATTTGCAAAGTACACACATATCTGAATGTGGCGGATCCGTTGACTAAACCTATCCCGAGGGCAAAACATGACCAGCACCAAACCGCCATGGGTGTTCGGTATATTACCATGTAATCTAGATTAGTTGACTCTAGTGCAAGTGGGAGACTGTTGGAGATATGCCCTAGAGGCTATAATAAAAGTGGTTATTATTGTATCTTTGTGTTTATGATAAATGTTTACATTCATGATATAATAAGTATTAACCAGAAACATTAATACTTGTGTGATTTGTAAACTAAATTAGAGTCCCTAGTAAAGCCTCTTTATAATACTAGCTTGTTGGTTAATAGATGATCGTGGTTTCTCGATCATGAACATTGAGATGTTATTAACAACAAGATCATATCATTAGGAGAA
Source organism: Avena atlantica (assembly GCA_910589765.1). NCBI lineage: Eukaryota > Viridiplantae > Streptophyta > Magnoliopsida > Poales > Poaceae > Avena > Avena atlantica. The sequence goes on from OU342735.1 coordinate 104,427,842, forward strand.
TGGTATGATGGACATACTCCTATAGATAAGCGTAGCATTAAGATTAATTCATTTCAATAGTTCATTTTCTATAAGCTTTCTGATGCATAGTAACCTAATTCCTTCGACCATGAGATCATGCTAATCACCATCACCGGAAGGATGCTTTGATGACATCAAACACCACACCGTAACTGGGTGGCTATAAAGGTGGCATTGAGTGTTTGGAAAGTATGTGTTGAGGCACATGGATCAAGAGTGGGATTGGTCCATCCATATGACGGATAGATATACTCTGGGCCCTCTCGGTGGAATGTCATCCAATTGGCTTGCAAGCATGTGACTGTCTCACAAGGGATCACATATCACGGGAACGAGAAAAGAGTACTTATCGGTAACGAGGTTGAACTAGGTATGCAAAGATACCGACGATCAAAACCTCGGATAAGTAAACTATCGTGAGACAAAGGGAAATTGGTATCATATGTAAGTGGTTAATTCGATCGCAAAGTAATCGTTGAAATATGTGGGAGCCATATGAATTTCCAGATTCCTCTATTGGTTATTGATCGGAGAAGTGTCTCGGTCATGTCCGCATAATTCACGAACCGTAGGGAGACACACTTAACAGTTCGATGTTGTTTAATAGATATGGAATATTAGTAGGGATACCGAATGTTGTTCGAAGTTTTGGATGGGATCCGGGATATCACGAGGAGATCTGGAGAATAAGATTCATATAAGGCAAGTCCGATTCTGGAGTTCGGGAATGATTTCGATGTTTCCATCGGAGAGGTTCTAGAAGGTTCTAGAAGGTTAACCAGACCGGAAGGGGAATGGTCCATGAATGTGTCATGGGTAAGTGGAATGATTGGATCATATCCTAGGTCACTTGGTTTGGGCATTTGCAAGAGAGAATTAAAGCTCTAAATTGAAAGTCAAATGGGAGGTTTGAAAAGTCAAACTAGAACAATGGTTTCCTAGTGGAAGAAGGAAAGAGTCCTTCTTTCAATCCAACTTGGGTTTGGGTTTGGATTTGGATCAAACCCTCCCCTCCCAAGGCTGCCCCCCTCTCATAAATAGAGGGGGAGGGATGCCCCAAACAAACAAGAGCCAGCCCTCCACCCATGCCGCCGCGCCGCCGCCTCGTGCCGACTGCGGAAGCGCTGCCGGAATGCAGCACTAGAAGGATCGTCTACGCGATCTTGAGATCGACAAGTGTACGACTACATCACCCACGAGAATTTGCTCTCGTTAACCGCTTTGGAATCTTCGAGGGTGAGTACTCTAATCGAATAATTGCTACAATCTAGTAGATAGATCTTGGCTTGTTTGTTTGCATGCGGTAGAATTTTTTTTTCCATGCTACGAACCCCTACAATATGAGTATCGCACTGTAGCCCCCGAGGATTTAGACGGAAAACCATAGTTCTTTGCATCTAAATGCTCTGAGAGTGACTAAGCTAGAAAACTTCTCACTGTAGCCCCCAAGCATATAGTTTGAATGAATTATTCCGACTAGATGCTTTCAGAGTAGCATATGTAGTGTTTATAAATTTCAATCTATATCCCCAAGCTTCTAGTTGTAACTGAATTAGTTCCGACTATATGCTTAAAGAGAAGCTAAGCATATGACTGAGTTAAAAACTTTATACTGTAGCCCCCAAGCTTCTAATCGAAAACTGAATTAGTTCTGACTAGATGCTTAAAGAAGGACTAAGCATAGTGCTAAGTTAAAAAAACTCTCGCTATAGCCCCCGAGCTTCTAGGTGGAAATCTACCAGCTAGATGCTCCAAGTAGACCAAACAACGTTTAACTTTCTTCTTTCCACATAATGAAAATGCTCGGAGGGGCGTGGCCAACGACAAGTACCAGAAGATGTGCGCGGACTTGGAAGCCGAAAAGGGTAAAACTGCCTTCTTGAAGGAACAAATCACCAAGAGCAAGTGTCTGTTTTTCCTTTCTTTTTTGTATTCCGACTTGGTCTTGTGCCAACATTCTCCGAGTACTCACTATGTACTATTCTTTCTCCGACTGGCAAAAGCCATTTCCAAGGCTAAGGATATTGTTGAGCAATCCAAGCATATTCAGCAGCTGGATAGTGAAAACAAGATCCTTAAGCAGGAGAGGAAGGATAAGCTGAAGATGCACGAGGACTCCATGAAAGTCCTGCAGTATTCCGCCCACGAGGATATGAATCGCTTGAAGGAGGAAATCGCAATCCTGAAAGATAAAAAGAAAGCCGCCGATGAGCAAAATCAGCGCCATCTGGACGCGTACAGGATCCTCCGACAAGAACGGGACTCCATGGCGGAGACTCTCCAGCAGGCTGAAATTAGCATCTTCAGTAAGTGATTCTCCGTCTTGGACTTCTGTAAGCTAGATACTCTGAACTTTTGTGTTATTGAACTAATGCGCTCCTTTGTCGAAAATTTGCAGCTCCTATATGGTTAACCCAGTCGCCTCCTTCGCCAAAGGAATGCATTGTCCTTGCTGGAAACTTTATCAACACCGCCATCAAGCAGACCAAGGAGATAGCCAAGCCCCTCCAGATTAACATCAAGGCGGTGGACTCTGTGGCGAAGTTCTCGGAGATCCTGCGCCGAGCCCCCGAGCGTATCTCAAGATGGAAAGCTTCGTGTACACGGGCCGGCGCTAGGATGGCACTGTGAATGGTCAAGGCATTCTACGAAAATGCCGACATCGACACGATGACCTCCGGTATCCCCGACATAGACGACGAAGGCCAAAAGATAAATCACGAGGCTATCTTGGCGTCGCTCGCGGGTTATGACACCAGAGTCGTCGAGTTGGTCGACCCTAACATCTTTGTGCCCATGAAAACCATTGATGGTGGCAACCAAAGCTCCTCTGAGTCCCTCAACACTGCCTACTTCGAGGAAAGTGACTCTCCTGCTGCTGATGATGCTGCGTCTAAGTTGCCTGCGCCAGAGGAATGAAAAACAATTATGTAATATTTGTGACCTCTGTAATGTGTATGCGGAAAAAACTACGTGTTAACTTAAGGCGGAAAACAATGGTTGTTATTTCCTGCTACTCAAGAACTGGTTCCAGCATGTATATATTTTTAAGCAAGTGCTGGTTTATCCATTATTTTGGTTTTTATGCTTCACTTTTCGTGAGTCTGAAGACTCATTGTCGGAACTACGCGCTCAGGCGATGATGCCCAATGGCACCATCAAGAACCTAAGCACAAAGTCACCGACAATAAGTGCCAAAAGTCACTACTCCAGAATCCACATAAAAACAACAAAAAACGTTTAGACCAGAAAACTTAAGCTAACGCCCGTAGGCGGAATTTATACAAGTGCAATCGCAAAACTTGTGCATAGAGGTTTTATAGATCCAAATGAAGGGAATATGCCCTGAGAGGCAATAATAAAGTGTTTATTATGTGTATTCCAAGTATATGATAGATGTTTATTTTGCATGCTATAATTGTATTAATACGGAAACGTTAATACATGTGTGTTTAATAAACAAACAGAAAGTTCCTAGTTATGCCTCTCTCATAAACTAGCTCGTTGATTAACAAGATGATCAAGGTTTCCTGATCATGGACATTGGATGTTGTTAATAACGGGATCACAACATTAGTGTAATGGTGTGATGAACATTCATCCGAAGTATAGCATTACGATCAAAGTCATTGAGTTTATATTGCTATAACAACTTACGAAGTGACCCTAATCCTTAGACCATGAGATCATGTCAATCACTAACACCGGAAGAGTTTCTTGATAACATCAAACGTCACACCATAACAGGGTGATTATAAAGATGGATTCAGAACTAATAAAGTGTTATGTTGAGGCTCATGGATCGAGAGTGGAATTTGTTCATCCCGATGATGGATAGATATACTCTGGGCCCTCTCGGTGATATCACATTGATTAGCTTGCAAGCAAGTGATTTGATCACTAGAATGTTATATCATAGGAACAAGAAAAGAGTGCATGTCGGTAACGAGATCAAACTAGGTATGGAGATACCGATGATCGAATCTCGGACATGTAATATATCGTGAAACAAAGGGATTAAGATACTAGCGTAAAAGGTTCCGACGATCACAAGAAAGTCATCGTTGAATGTGTGGGAGTCAGTATGGGTCTCCAGATCCCGCTTCTGATTATTGATCCGAGAGGGGTCTCGATCATGTCCGCATTATTCACGAACCGTAGGGTGACACACTTAAGAAACACCGATATCCAATTGGAGCTAATGTTTCATGCCGAAAGAATGAACAAGCGCAGGAATTTATTTCACTAGATACCGAAACAGGTTTTCGGGTGAAATTGCATAAAGTGGTTATGCATGTGAAATAGAATTCTAGCAAGGGGTTATTTGTGAATGTTTGTCATTAAAGTAATTGACAAAATTCTGAATAAAATAAAAGAGTTTTATTTAATGAGAGTTTGCATTAAATTTGGTGGAAATTTAATGGGAATTTGAGTGGACTTTTGAGTGGAGGGAATTTAAAGGAGATTTGTGAGTGGAGTGTCCACCCACATGAAGAGGGGAGGGCAAGGGGCAGCCCCATGCGCCGGACACCCCCTTGGGGTCCCCCTCCTCCTATAAAAGGATCCCCCCTCCTCACTTGTCTCTCACACCTCCTCGTGAAGGATCTCTCTCCCCCTCTAGAATTTATCCCCCATGGTCTCGGACTAGCGAGATACATGTTCCCGGTGGCTATTCGGCAAGAAAGAGTTGTGCTTCCGCTGCATCGCTGGAGCGAGGAGGCGGAGGTTGCTCGGTGCCTCGAACGTGTGTGCGAGCACGGATGCGCTGCTGATTTGCGGCGCTAGGACTTCCTCTCGATCTTGAGATCGTCTACATCAACCACGAGTTGAACTCGTTAAGCTTTGTCGGTCTTCAAGGGTATGTTCTCTACGGATATACATCCGCCCGTTGTTTGTATCTAGTAGATAGATCTTGGTATATAGTTCACATCGTAGGAATTTTTTTTGTTTTCTATGCTGCGAACCCTACAGTGGTATCAGAGCCGGATCTATGCGTAGATACTTTACACGGGTAGTACACATATGAGTATGTGGGCGATGATGATCATGTTGTTGCTCCTTTGTTGTAATTTTGGATATTGGTGGCATAGTGGGATGAAGCGGCCCGGAAAAACTTTACATGTCCTCGCACATGAGACCTGTTCCACGCTTGACATGCAACTAGTTTGCATAAGTGGCTAGCGGGTGTCTGTCTCTCCTACTATAGTCAATATCTATTTTGCAAGCGAGTTGTCAACAATTTGATTATCCTCGTTGTGGTTCATGTTCGTAGGTAAGAACGGTTCTATCTCGAAAGCCCTAAGCCACGTAAAACTTGCTATGGATAAATTAGAGGCGTCTAGTTTAGATTGTTGCTGGGCTAGTGTTATGATATGGTAGTGTTGTAAGTAGAACTATGAGAAGATACTCTTACAACACACATAGCGTGTAAAATCCATAGACCTTGGATTTACACATATAGGTATGATAGTGATCATACCACGATGCACATGATAGAGATCATCTGCGGGAACCATATAATTTCACTAATAAACATATGATGTTTGATAGCATCTTATATTGCTTGTTTAGTGCTTTGTTAGCATAATAAGATGATCCCTCATTTAAATATCAAGATAAGAATGTGTTCTTCCTTTAGTATGCACCAATTATGTTTTCGTCGCTCCAAGACATCACGTGATGATCGGGTGTTCTTGGATCCACGACCATATTTCGGGTGTAAAACAGTTACACACGCGAATACTAAGGTTCTAACTTGGCGAGCCTAGCATGTACATACATGGCCTCGTAACACGGACCGAATGGTTAAGCATGAGTCATATAGTTGATATGATGCCCATTTGATGCTCGCCTTTGAAGCTATACCGACTCACGTGATGATCGGACTTGGTGTAGTGGATTTGGTTCATGTAATCACCAAAAAGGCACGAGGGATGTCGTTTTTGAGTGGGAGTTCATTCGTAATATAGATTAGTTGAACTCAATCTATCATACACTTAGTCTAAACTTTACAAATTCTGTTGTAGATGGCACCACCTGCTTTTAATTTCAATGTGTTCATGGAGAAAGAGAAACTAGCAACGAACGGTAGCAACTTTACCGAATGGGCCATGAATTTGAGGATTCTCCTCTCTGCTTCACAAAAGCAATATATGCTAGAAGCGCCGTTAGGCCCCCCACCTTTTGATGATGCCCCTGACGAGGAGAAGAATGTCTATCAGACTCGTCAGGAGGACCACAACTTAGTTCATTGCGGCATATTGTATGGGCTAGAGCCGGAACTTCGAAAGCGTTTCGAAAACGGCAATGCATTTGATACAATGGGTGAGTTGAAAATGATTTCCGACACACATGCTGCTGTAGAGAGCTACAACGCTTCAGAAAAGTTCTTTAGCTGCATGATGGAAGAGCACAGCTCCGTTAGTGAGCATGTACTCAAGATGTCGGGTTACGCCGATAAGCTTGTGTCCTTGGGAATATCGATTCCCATTGACTTAGGCATCCATCGTGTTCTGCAGTCTCTGCCACCTAGCTATAAGAGCTTCGTGATGAACTATAATATGCAAGGCATGAAGAAGTCTCTCCCCGAGCTTCTGTCGATGCTTAAAACTGCAGAAGTGGAGATCAAAAAGGAACATCAAGTGTTGATGATCAATAGGAACACTGGTTTCAAGAAAGACAAGAAGGGAAAACGGAACGGAAGTAAGGGCGGAAAGCCTGTTGCCGCGCCTGAAAAGAAACCCCGAGTTGGACCTAAGTCTGATTCCGAGTGCTACTATTGTAAGGGGACTGGCCAATGGAAGCGCAACTGCCCCAAGTATCTGGCAGACAAGAAGGCCGGCAAGGCAAACAAAGGTATATATGATATACATGTTATTGATGTGTACTTGACTAGTGCTCGCAGTAGCACCTGGGTATTTGATACCGGTTCAGTTGCTAATATTTGTAACTCGAATCAGGGGCTGCGGAACAAGCGACCACTAGCAAGGGGTGAGGTCAAGATGCGTGTCGGCAATGGATCAAGCGTTGATGTGATCGCCGTCGGAAAGATGCCTCTCCACTTACCGTCGGGATTAGTTATAAACTTGAATAAATGTTAGCTGGTGCCTGCACTGAGCATGAACATTGTATCTAGATCGTGTTTGATGCGAAGTGGTTATTCATTTAAATTCGAGAACAATGGTTGTTCCATTTATATGAATGAAATATTTTATGGTCATGCACCGATGATGAATGGTTTATTTCTATTAGATCTCGATGATAATGTTACACATATTCATAATGTTGATGCTAAAAGGATTAAACTTAATGATGATATATCCGCATATATGTGGCACTGCCGTCTAGGTCATATTGGCGTTAAACGCATGAAGAAGCTCCATTCGAATGGACTTTTGGAATCACTTGATTATGAATCATTTGATACATGTGAGCCATGCCTTATGGGCAAGATGACTAGAACGCCGTTTTCCGGTTCAATGGAACGGGCGACAGATTTATTGGAAATCATACATTCTGATGTATGTGGTCCAATGAGTGTGTCGGCGCAAGGTGGATATCGTTATTTTGTTACTTTCACGGATGATTTGAGTAGATACGGTTATATCTACTTGATGAAACACAAGTCTGAAACCTTTGAAAAGTTCAAGGAATTTCAGAATGAAGTGGAAAATCATCGTAATAGAAAAATCAAATTTCTACGGTCCGACCGTGGAGGTGAGTATCTAAGTTACGAGTTTAGCAGTCACATGAAAGAGTGTGGAATTGTTTCACAACTCACACCCGCCGGAACACCACAGCTAAATGGTGTGTCAGAACGTCGTAATCGTACTTTATTAGATATGGTTCGATCTATGATGTCTCTGACGGACTTGCCGTTGTCATTTTGGGGTTATGCACTAGAAACTGCTGCATTCACTTTAAATCGGGCACCATCTAAATCCGTTGAAAAGACACCGTATGAATTGTGGTTTGGAAACAAACCTAAGCTGTCATTTCTTAAAGTTTGGGGATGCGATGTTTATGTGAAGAAACTTCAACCGGATAAACTCGAACCCAAAGCGGAAAAATGCGTCTTCATAGGATACCCTAAAGAAACTACTGGGTATTCCTTCTATCACAGATCCGAGGGCAAGGTTTTTGTTGCCAAGAATGGATCCTTTCTAGAGAAAGAGTTTCTCGCGAAAGGTGTGAGTAGTCGGAAGGTAGAACTCGAAGAGGTTGTGGAACCTTCTCTTCAAAGTATGGCGAGTAGCGCAGCGCCGGAAGTTGTTCCGGAGTTGGCTCCACCTGTTGAAGAGGGAACTAATGATAATGATCATGAAACTCCAAAAGAGAGTACTACCAAACCTCGCAGGTCAAACATGACGCGTGCAGCTCCCGAGCTGTACGAAAATCCTGTCATGAATTTCATGGTTGATGAAAATGATGACCCTGTGACGTATGAAGAAGCGATGATGAGCCCGGATTCCAACAAATGGTTAGAAGCCATGAAATCCGAGATGGAATCAATGTATGAAAATCAAGTTTGGAACTTGGTGGAATTACCTCACAACCGAAAGGCCGTGGAGAACAAATGGATTTTCAAAAGGAAAACTGATGCTGATGGTAATGTGACCGTCTATAAAGCTCGACTTGTCGCAAAGGGGTTTCGACAAATTCAAGGAGTTGACTACGATGAGACTTTCTCTCCCGTAGCGATGCTAAAGTCAGTTAGGATTATGTTAGCAATTGCTGCATATTTCGATTATGAGATATGATAGATGGATGTCAAAACCGCGTTTCTCAATGGTAATATTGAAGAAGAGTTGTATATGATAAAACCAAAGGGTTTTGTCGATCCTAAGGATGCTAACAAGGTGTGCAAGCTTCAGCGATCCATCTATGGATTGAAGCAAGCATCACGAAGTTGGAATCTCCGCTTTGATGAGGTGATCAAAGAGTTTGGATTTGTCCAAACTTATGGAGAAGCTTGTATTTACAAGAAAGTGAGTGGGAGCAATGTGGCATTTCTGATATTATATGTGGATGACATATTATTGATCGGAAATGATATAGATCTTTTAAACAGTGTTAAAAGTTATCTAAACAGCAAATTTTCAATGAAGGACCTAGGTGAAGCGTCATACATATTAGGCATAAAGATCTATAGAGATAGATCTAGGTGCCTAATAGGGCTATCGCAAAGTACATACCTTGATAAGATTTTAAAGAAGTTTAAAATGGACGGAAGTAAGAAGGGGTTCTTACCTATGTTGCAAGGCAAGACATTGAGTAAGACTCAAAGTCCGGCTTTGGCGGAAGAAAGAGAGATAATGGATAAAGTCCCCTATGCTTCAGCCATAGGCTCTATAATGTACGCCATGCTCTGTACAAGACCGGATGTGGCACATGCTATTAGTTTGACTAGTAGGTACCAATCGGATCCAGGTTCGGAACACTGGATAGCGGTAAAGAATATCCTTAAGTACTTACGAAGAACTAAGGATATGTTTCTTGTATACGGAGGTGAAGAAGAGCTCGTCGCTAAGTGTTATGTCGACGCTAGCTTTGACACCGATCCGGATGACTCTAAGTCTCAATCCGGATACGTATTTCTCATGAATGGCGGAGCGGTTAGTTGGAGGAGCTCCAAACAACCTGTGGTAGCGGGATCAACAACGGAGGCCGAATATGTTGCTGCTTCGGAAGCGGCTCAGGAAGCAGTTTGGATGAAAGAGTTCATATCCGAACTAGGAGTAGTGGCAAACGCGTTGGACCCAATGGTGATCTATTGTGACAACAATGGTGCCATTGCCAATGCCAAAGAGCCAAGGTCTCACAAGAATTCCAAGCATATTAAGCGCCGGTTTCACTCCATCCGCGAGCATGTCAAGGATGGAGATATAAAGATTTGTAAAGTACATACGGATCTCAATGTAGCAGATCCATTGACTAAAACTCTCCCTAGATCAAAACATGATCAACACCAGAACTCAATGGGTGTTAGATTTATCACTATGTAACTAGATTATTGTCTCTAGTGCAAGTGGGAGACTGAAGGGAATATGCCCTGAGAGGCAATAATAAAGTGTTTATTATGTGTATTCCAAGTATATGATAGATGTTTATTTTGCATGCTATAATTGTATTAATACGGAAACGTTAATACATGTGTGTTTAATAAACAAACAGAAAGTTCCTAGTTATGCCTCTCTCATAAACTAGCTCGTTGATTAACAAGATGATCAAGGTTTCCTGATCATGGACATTGGATGTTGTTAATAACGGGATCACAACATTAGTGTAATGGTGTGATGAACATTCATCCGAAGTATAGCATTACGATCAAAGTCATTGAGTTTATATTGCTATAACAACTTACGAAGTGACCCTAATCCTTAGACCATGAGATCATGTCAATCACTAACACCGGAAGAGTTTCTTGATAACATCAAACGTCACACCATAACAGGGTGATTATAAAGATGGATTCAGAACTAATAAAGTGTTATGTTGAGGCTCATGGATCGAGAGTGGAATTTGTTCATCCCGATGACGGATAGATATACTCTGGGCCCTCTCGGTGATATCACATTGATTAGCTTGCAAGCAAGTGATTTGATCACTAGAATGTTATATCACAGGAACGAGAAAAGAGTGCATGTCAGTAACGAGATCAAACTAGGTATGGAGATACCGATGATCGAATCTCGGACATGTAATATGTCGTGAAACAAAGGGATTAAGATACTAGCGTAAAAGGTTCCGACGATCACAAGAAAGTCATCGTTGAATGTGTGGGAGTCAGTATGGGTCTCCAGATCCCGCTTCTGATTATTGATCCGAGAGGGGTCTCGATCATGTCTGCATTATTCACGAACCGTAGGGTGACACACTTAAGAGACACCGACATCCAATTGGAGCAAATGTTTCATGCCGAAAGAATGAACAAGCACAGGAATTTATTTCACTAGATACCGAAACAGGTTTTTGGGTGAAATTGCATAAAGTGGTTATGCATGTGAAATAGAATTCTAGCAAGGGGTTAGTTGTGAATGTTTGTCATTAAAGTAATTGACAAAATTCTGAATAAAATAAAAGAGTTTTATTTAATGAGATTTTGCATTAAATTTGGTGGAAATTTAATGGGAATTTGAGTGGACTTTTGAGTGGAGGGAATTTAAAGGAGATTTGTGAGTGGAGTGTCCAACCACATGAAGAGGGGAGGGCAAGGGGGCAGCCCCATGCGCCGGCCACCCCCTTGGGGTTCCCCCCTCCTCCTATAAAAGGAGCCCCCCTCCTCACTTGTCTCTCACACCTCCTCGTGAAGGATCTCTCCCCCATGGTCTCGGACTAGCGAGATACATGTTCCCGGTGGCTATTCGGCAAGAAAGAGTTGTGCTTCCGCTGCATCGCTGGAGCGAGGAGGCGGAGGTTGCTCGGTGCCTCGAACATGTGTGCGAGCACGGATGCGCTGCTGATTTGCGGCGCTAGGACTTCCTCTCGATCTTGAGATCGGCAAGAGATCGTCTACATCAACCACGAGTTGAACTCGTTAAGCTTTGTCGGTCTTCAAGGGTATGTTCTCTACGGATATACATCCGCCCGTTGTTTGTATCTAGTAGATAGATCTTGGTATATAGTTCACATCGTAGGAAATTTTTTGTTTTCTATGCTGCGAACCCTACACCAAAAATGAACACCAAAGGAGTTAAAAGACTCAGAAATATGAGTGAACTAGAGAGCTTTATTTCATTGATCATATAAGAGGTACACAATAGATAAAAAATGCTAAGTGTATAAAGGACGTAGCTGTGCTATGTTCCATGGCCGATCAAGATCTGGGTAGTCATCATCCGGGTCACGTCGCTTACGCTTATGATCCTTGTTGGGTCTATCCTTCAGTTCACGATTTTCAACGAGGTAGTAAGACCCATTGAGCAGCGCCTTGCTTATGATGAACGGTCCTTCCCATGGCGGGGATAATTTGTGTGACTTCTTCTGCTTAAGTTGGAGCACCAAATCCCCCTCTTTAAATGAGCGATGCCGGACGCGACGACTATGGTAGTTGCGTAGCTTCTGCTGTTAGATGGTGGATCTTTGGCATGCCAAAACGCGCTCCTCCTCGAGAAGGTCGACATCTAGGTGTCTGGATTCTTCAGCGTCATTTTCGTCGTAGGCGGCAACTCTTGGTGCATCGTGAAGGATGTCGGAAGGCAGGATGGCTTCTGCTCCATATACCATGAAGTAAGGGGTATAGCAGATGGATCTGTTGGGTGTAGTTCGTAAACTTCACAACACAGATGGCAATTCTTCCGACCAAGCTCCAGCTGCTCTATGTAGCGGTGCCTCAAGACATGGCTTGATTCCCTTCAAGATTAATCCATTGGCTTGCTCAACCTGACCATTGGGTTGTGGGTGTGCCACAGATGCAAGGTCAAGTCGGATGCCCTTCTCCCAACAATAAGCCTCCGCTTCTCCGAGTGACAAGTTGCTGCCGTTGTCGGTGATAATGCTATGTGGGAGACCAAATCTCACCACTAGATCTCAGACAAACCTAAGGGCAGTTTCCCCATCAAGCTTTCTAATGGATTTAGCTTCTATCCATTTGGTGAATTTATCAACTGCTACTAGCAGATGCGTAAACCCACATGGTGCCGCCTGCAACAGACCAACCATGTCCAGCCCCCAGACTGCAAACGACCAAGTTATTGGTATCAGCTGGAACATGTGGTTGTCGGGCATAATACTGGCATCCCATACATGTCTCAACCAGCTTGTCGGCGTCCGACTTCGCGGTCAACCAGTAGAATCCTTGCCGGAAAGCTTTAGCGATCAACGATCGGGGAGCAGCGTGATGCCCGCAATCTCCAAGATGAATTTCACGGAGGATTTCAATACCTTCTTGCTGGGAAACACACTTAAGGTATACACAAGTAGTGCTTCTTTTGTAGAGCTGTCCATTAATTATGGTATACCCCTTTGCTCGATGTACTATTTGCCGTCTTTCGACTTTGTCGTCGGGCAAAGTTCCGTGTTCTAGATACTCCATGAACGATTTTGTCCAAGCCGGAGGGACCTTTGTCACCATGTGAACGAAAGAGTCAACTCTGTCCGGGTTGTCGATGTTTGCTCCCTTCACGGATGGTGTCCGTAGATGCTCCAGGAAAACTCCAGGCGGAATTCGTTTCTGCCCTGATCCAAGCTTAGACAGCAAATCTGCCGCCTTGTTTTGCTCCCTAGGTACATACCTGACCTCGTAGCCCAAGAAGCTCTTGGCTATCTCGTCCACTTTGTCTCGATATGCCGCCATCATAGGGTTCCGCACAGTCCAGGTGCCAGCCACCTGCTGGGAAACCAAGTCGGAATCTCCACAACAAACTATGCGCTTGATGCCAATATCCTTGGCTACGCGTAATCCATGAATGAGTGCCTCATACTCCGCCATGTTGTTTGTAGCCTCGAAGTGGATCTGCAGAACATGAATGAGTGCCTCATATCCCTAGTTGGTGACTGTAGTAGTACACCAGCCCCCGAGCCGTTGAGCAGCTTTGATCCATCAAAGTGCATCACCTAGTATTCTGGCTCTGGCAATGGGGTAGCATCTGGCATATCCGTCCAATTTGCGATAAAATCCGCCAAGGCCCGTGACTTGATAGCGTCGCGTCTCTTGTAAGCGATCTCGAAGGCGGCAAGTTCAATGCCCCACTTCGCGACCCTTCCTGTAGCGTCGCTGTTGTTGATAATGTCGGATAGTGGAGTCTTGCTCACCACTGTGATGGGGTGCTCCTGGAAATAGTGCCTCAGCTTCCGAGAAGCAAGGAATATTCCATAAGCTATCTTTTGGTAGTGCGGGTAACGCTGCTTGGACTCTGTCAAGACCTCTCTTACATAGTAAAGTGGTCGTTGAACTCCGTTCTCATAGCCTGGTTCCTTCCGCTCTACCACGACGACGATGCTGATTACCCGGTTGGTGGCCGCCATGTAAATTAACATGGGCTCTCCAGGCTCGGGTGCTACAAGGATAGACGCTGAGGAAAGAATCTCCTTGAGCTGCTTCAATGCTGCATCTGCTTCGTCCGTCCATGTGAATTTGTCCGCCTTCTTCAGCAACTTGTACAGCGGCAGGGCCTTCTCTCCAAGTCGGCTGATGAACCGACTAACTGCTGCAACATAACCTCTTAGTCGTTGTATGTCCTTTAGGCATGTCGAAATATTTATGTTTAAGATGGCCTTGATTTTCTCCGGGTTGACCTCGATTCCACGCTAGGAAACTATGAAGCCCAACAGTTTGCCGGATGGAACCCCGAAGACACACTTCTTAGGGTTAAGCATCATGTTGTATTTCCGGAGATTATCAAAGGTTTGTTTAAGTCGGAGATTAAGTCATTTGACTTTTTAGACATCATCGCTATATCGTCCATATAGGCGTGAACGTTCCGACCAATTTGATCGTGTAGGCAACGTTGCATTGTCCGCTGGTACGTATCACCTGCGTTTTTCAGCCCAAAGGGCATAGTGACATAGCAAAACGTGTCGTAGGGTGTAGTGACAGAAGTGGCCAATTGGTCCGACTTCCTCATCTTGATCCGGTGGTATCCTGAGTATGCATCGAGAAAACACAAAAGCTCCGAGCCAGCCGTCGAGTCAATGACTTGGTCAATGTGAGGCAAAGCAAACAGATCTTTGGGACATGCCTTATTCAAGCTGGTGTAATCAACGCACATTCTTAATTCTTTGGTTCCCTTTTTGGGGACAAGTACAAGATTGGCCACCCATTGGGTGTGAAGGACTTCTCGGATAAAACTAGCCTTAAGTAACCTAGCTATCTCTTTGCCTATGGCGTGTCTCTTCTCATCTCCAAAGCGTCGTAGAGGTTGTTTCACTGGTTTACATTTTGGATCAATATTCAAGCTATGCTCGGCAAGTTCCCTAGGTACACCTTTCATGTCGGCAGGTTGCCAGGCAAAGATGTCCCTATTCTCACGATGGCGGTGGTCTTGGAGGCATCGCCTACCACAAGTTCCACCGGCTTGGTCTCAATGGCAGCCTTGAATGCTGGGGCGGAGTCAGAGATCCATTTCTTCGACACGGTCATCTCTGAGGCATCGACCTTGCTCTAGATCTCCTTGAATTCTTCGCTGTAGAGGACAGCTTCTGCGTAGGCTGCTTCTCCAATCTCGCAGTCCCTTGCTTTGGTAAAGCTTTCGGATACGGTGATGACACCATTTGGTCCAAGTATCTTGAGTTTGTTGTAGACAAACATGGCTTGGCCATGAAGGTGTGGAATATGTCGCGGCCGAATATGACGTGGTACACGCTCTTGAAGGGGACCACCTCAAAGGTCATGCATTCTTGGCGGTAATTATTAACATCACCAAAAGTGACCTGATGTGTGATGCACCCGAGGGACCGAGCCTCTCGACCAGGAACTACGCCGTGGAAGATGGTGTTGGTCCTCCTTAGGTTTGCCTCCTTCAAGTTCATCTTCTGCAGTGTATCTAGGTACATGATGTTGATGCTGCTTCCACTATCCACCATACATTTGGTGAACTCATTGCCGTCAACCAGGGGGTTGATGACCATGGCGTATTGGTTATCCATAGGGATGAGGTCTGGGTGATCCTTCCTATACCAAGTAATTGGAATCTCCAACCATCGCAGGAACTGGGGGGAGAGTAGCCATTAGTATCCTCATGGAGGTCTTCTGTTGTCAGACGGTGGGGGTGCCAAGGAAAGTGTGGAAAACTGCCGCCTTCTTATCGAAGGGGTTCTTTCCCTTGCCATCGCTCTTAGCGGCGTGCTTGGGGTCAACATCCTCGTCCATGTCACTTGAATCCTTGGAATCCTCCTCCTTCTTCTTCCCCTTGCCCTTGCCTCGCGGTCTGTTCTTCCGACTTTGCTTGTAGCCGAACTCCGGGTCCTCCTTGAGGTTGTTGACGAACTTGCAATGGCGATTGGTGTGTGTGGCTTTGACATTGGCGTCGAGGTGTACGAGTCACGGCATATCGCGGTACTCCTCGTAGGTTTGGGGAACGCGAAGCGCTGCCGAGGTAGTTTCACTTCCTCGCTGCTGCCCACGGCCTGCTCCCCGTCCTCGGCCATGCTGTCCGCCATCACCTCGTCCTGCGAAAGTCATAGCGACCATGTCGGAGTTTTGATTTTCTTTATGCGGGGTCTTATGCTATGTGCTGCTGTTCCTCCGAGCTTGAGTTGGAACGGATGTTGCCGGCAAAGATCCGCAAGCATCATCGTCGGCAGCTGCGAACTCACTGGCCAACTAAATCATCTGGTTCAAGTCTAGCTGGTGATTGTCCTACAAGCACTTCAGCTTATGTTGGAGCAACGTGCCCCTGTCCAACCCATCAATGAAGGCGGCCATGGCGGTCTAAGCGCGCACTCCCGCGCAGGAATTCTTCATATCCAGCCAGCGGGAGAGGTAGGTACGAGATGTCTCGTCTTTCTCTTGCACGCACCGCTGTAGATCGCCAACAGTGCAGGGACGCTTGTACCCTCGAAGTTCTTGGTGAACGCTTCTTGCATGTCCGACTAATTGTAGATGGATCTTTCCGGCAAGTCATCAATCCAATGACGGGCCGTGCTCGCCAACATCAATGGGAGGTACTTGACGACAACGTTGGGGTTACCCTCGGCGATCTCCACCGCGTTATCGTAGTCCTGCAACCATGTAGCTGGCTTGGCGGTGCCGTCGTAGGGCTTGATGGTCTTGTCGATCCGGAAACCTTTGGGGTTAAGTTGCGGACCGTATTACTGGTCCAAAGCAACGTGGTCCCAGGTATGGTCCTTCCTGGGCCTCGTGGATCTTGTCCAGGCGCGAACGTGCATCGTATGGCTCCAGGCTTCTTTTCTTCTTGCCATCAGGGGATGGGCTACGTGAGTGACGCGGGCCTCCTCCGCCATGGTGGCTGCTAGGTGGCGACGGAGGCGAAGGTGGCGGTGGGTTAGCTTTCTTGCTGTTACCCTCGTGCGACGCCTCACACTTGTCGCGGTTGATTGTCGGACGGGGTAGGTCATGGCACGAGCTGCTCTTGTGTCCTTGGTTGTGCTCTCCGTCATGACGGGTCTGCTCCGTGTTGTCGCGGATGACGATGCCGCTCTGCCTTGGCGGGGGAATATCCGTACGATGGTGAGGCTTGGCGTCTTCGTGATGTCAGGGAGGTCGGGGTGGTGGAGATAGGCGACGAGGGTGAGCTTTGCCTCCATGGTCGGAGGATATGGGGATAGCGTCCTTCCTGTTGCGCGCATCCCTCCGTTTTCGTTCTAACGAACCCGTCTGGGACTCGACATCTTGAGGAGATCTATCCCTTGGCGGCTTGTGCTAGCTAGACTAGCAGAATGCTGGGTCAGACTCGAGCCTCTGAGAGGTGGCCTTTTCCTGCTGTTTCACCGCCTTGACCACAAGGTCATAGACCTGCTCCACTGCCTCGGGTGATCTATCCTGTTCCAGAAGGGTCTTGGCGACATCGAGGTTGAGGAGGGGAGCGGGCATCACCTGCCTTCCTTCGCTGTCAATGTATGGCTTTGCTTGTGGCGGCTTCGAGGGGGCCCATCCTAGGTTTCTCCACACACCAGGATCGTTGATTACGCGAGCTGGAGCTTTCTTAGCCTTCTGCTGCTGGAGCAGAGTCTTGTATTCGGCCTCCATGGCTCTACCTTTCTCTATTGACTTATGCTCGTTGGCCAGATCTCGATCTAGTTTAGTGCCTTGCTCCGCGATGGTCTGCGCTTCCTCTAGCAGCTGCTGGCGCTTCTCGTCAAGTTGGGTCACGTTCCGGATATGAGCTACGGTCAAGGGCTCGACGAGGAGATTGCCGTACATCACTCTATCAACTGGAGTAACTTGGGCAGCAGCAGACATAGATGCCCGAGGCGGCGGGTTTGCGGTGTTGTTGTTGCTCGGTCCGGTGCCATGTTCCTGCAGCTGTTGCACTGGGTTAGGCGGAGGGGCATGACCTTTGCGCGATCATTGTCGGCAACAACAGGTGGTCCCTTCCCTTTGTCCACCATTGTAGGCGAAGCTCGTTTGGGTTGGTCTTCATCCATCACTGTCCCGATGGCGACAAACACCTCTCAGGACATGATGGCCTTGTTAGCTTGTTCGTCGCGCGTGTACTCCTCCTCCATCTCCTGCATGGCAGAGTCTAGCTCCTCCGGGCTGAAATCTATCTCCTCCGAATCTGCACTGAAGTCGGCGTAGAGTGCGTCAATTACAGATTCGGAGGGTGTCGGGGCTTCCTCGATGACGGGGGGTGGGGGTGCAGTAGCAACGACGATGACTGGAGGCGGTGGTGCAGCTGCGGCGGTGGCGGCGGGAGGCGGTGGTGGCAGTGACTGAATCGGAGGGGCTCCATCAATGAGCGCAAGGGCTGTCTGAGCTGTCTCCTTGGCCTCCGCGTAGTTGTTGACGGTGTTCACCATGCTTTCGAAGGTGAAACGTCCCGAAGCCTGCTGCCGCCTTAGAGAGTGCCAGAGAAGCGTACCTTGGTCCAGTCCTTCCACAAAGTGATACATGGCATCATCATTGGGGTAATGCACCAGATCGGCCCGTATACGGAGGCACCTAGCGAGGTAATCGCGGGGGTTTTCGCCCTCTCTCTGAACGCAACACGCCGGATCGAAGAAGGTAACCACACCGACGAACTTGGATCTCTGCTGTCCAGACGCACGGACAAAGTCGGCAGACTTGCAGTGATCTTCCACCATTATATCCTGCACAGGGGCGGTTTGGGTGGGCCTTGAATTTTTCCGATCTTTGCTGGCAACTCCGAAGAGAGATCCGACATCGATCCTTCCGCGAACGTATCCTGCCCGTAGGCGGTCCGTGTGGGTCTTGATGCTCCTCTGACTCCCAGGGAGTCAGTTTCGCCGATGAAGAGATGGATATCTCCGATGGGGACGATCGAGCACCACGTAGGGTTCGTCTTCGCAGGGATCCAGAACTCGTTAGGAGGGACGATCGGAACATTTCCCGAGAAGAGAACACGACCGATGGCTACGGTTTCGCTGATTCCCGTGAAGATCTTGGTCCTCGCCCGCTGAAGAGCCTGAAGCGCCTCTTGCCCCACGGTGGGCGCCAACTGTCGTGGTACTGCCGACGAGTACGCCATGGAGGGGTCCTCACAGTGCATGTTTAGAGACGTGGGGGAAGGCAGACGGTTGATGGGTACGAGGTAACACAGCTTACCCAGGTTCATATCCCACAACGGTGGCGGAATCCTACTCCTGCTATAAATCACTATAATGGAAATACGCCGAGTTACAGAGATCGGTTCGCTGTGCGAGGTGACTAGAAAGTCTAAGTTATCGTGCCCTAAAGGCTCCCATAGGCCCGACTTATATAGTCGCCAGGTCCTAGGGTTACAGGGAAAAGTCCTAGCCGGACAGGTTACTGAGTCCAACACTGCCTACAATTAGCATAGCATGTCTTGCACTCCAAGGCTCTGGGTACGTCGGTGACTCCTCCGTAGCCATCCTTTATCCGGCATGGGCCTCCCTTCTGGATCCATCTAACTGGGCCACCCAGCAGGCCATGGGCCATGCTACCTACTATGGGCCACCCGGGTTATCCGGATAGAGAACATGCTATGAGGATACCCATATAGCATATCGCCAATACCTGCTCCAGCCTCGCGCTTGGAGCCATCGAAGTGCATTGTCCATGAATGTGTCATGTTCGGGGTGTCCGGCAGCTGGAGCTCCATCCAGTGAACTAGGAAGTCAGGGAGGACCTGAGATTTGATCGCCTTGCGCCGCTCGTAGACTATGTCTAGAGGGGATAGATCGATGCCCCACAGGGCTACGTGTCCCGTGGCTTCGGGGTTGTTCAGGATGTTGGAGAGTGGCGCCTCGTTGACGACCATTATTTTATGCTCCTGGAAGTAGTGGATTAGCCGACGAGCCGTCATGAACACACCGTAGGCGAGCTTCTGATAGTGAGGGTACCTCTGTTTTGTTGGTGTTAGTACCTCGGCGAGGTAGTAAATTGGGCGTTGGACCCCATGGGTCTTGCCTTCTTTGGGTCATTCGACCACGAGTACGGTGCTTACCACCTGATGCGTGGCTGCTATGTATAGCGGTAGAGGCTCCCGTTCCTTTGGAGTGACCAGGACGGGCGAGGTGGAGAGCAGTCACTTCAGATCTTCGAATGCGTCGTCTACTTTGGGTGTCCACTCGAATTTGTCTGCTTTGTATAGAAGTTGGTAGAAAGGCAAGGCCTTCTCACCCATGTGGCTGATGAATCTGCTCAGTGCCGCGATGCGCCCAGCTAGCTGCTGGACACCTTCAATGTTCTTCGGCTTCTCCATGGTCAGTATGGCCCGGATTTTCTTCGGGTTCGCCTTGATCCCTCGCTGGGAGATGAAGTAGCCAAGTAATTGGCGAGATGGGACGCCGAAGGCGCACTTTTCTAGATTCAACTTGATCTTGTAGTGATCGAGGTTGTCGAACGTCTCGCGGAGATCGTCGATCAATGTCTTGGCCTCCCTTGTCTTGATGACTATGTCGTCGACATAGACCTGTATGTTGCGGCCGATCTGGCTTTTCAGGCATGCATCGCTGGTATGTGGCACCTGCATTCTTCAGCCCGAAGGGCATGGTATTGTAGCAGAACACTCCGAACAGCGTGATGAACACCGTTTCTCCTGATCTTCGACCTTCAGTCGAATCTGGTTGTAGCCCGAGTAGGCATCAAGGAAGGAGAGTTTCTCGCAATCTGCAGTTGAATCGATGATCTGATCGATTCGTTGTAGAGGGAAGTGATACTTGGGGCAGTGCTTGTTTAGCAACGTGAAGTCCACGCACATCCGCAGGATGTCCATATCCTTTTTAGGGACCAACACAGTGTTTGCTAGCCACTCGCTCTCCTTGATCTCTCGAATGATGTCGGTGTCGGGCAATCTGTTGACTTCGACTCCGACAGCTTCAGCACGTGGTTCAGACAATCGTCAGATGTACTGTTTGACGGGCTTGGTGTCCGAAAATACATTGAGTGCATTCTCTGCAAATTCCCTGGGAACTCCTGGCATGTCCGCAGGACACCTGGCGAAGATTTTCCAGCGCTCACGGAGGAATTCGACGAGCACGCTTTCATATGTGGGGCTGAGGTCATTGGCGATCAGTGCCTTCTTGGAGGCGTCTATCGGTTGGACCTGCACCTTTTTCGTGTTGACTATGGAGTCGAACGACATGTCGAGTGCATTTGTCTGGAGACTGGGGGTGCCCTATTGTCTGTCACTTCTCGAAGCCTCGTGAGCTCCTCCTGTATACCGAACGACTGAGAGATTCTGTTGAAGTCTCTGTCGTAGTGGTCAGATTGGGTGAAGCCGCCCTGGACTGTGATGACGCCCTTGGGCCCTGGCATCTTGAGCAGAAAGTACGCGTGGTGCGGTACTGCTAGAAATCTTGCGAATGCCACACGCCCGAGGATGGCATGTTATTGTGATGGACAATCCACCACTTCGAACTCGAGCCGCTCACACCGAAAGTTTTCGGGCTTGCCCAAGATGACATTGAGCCATATCTTTCCTAGGGGATATATGCCCTTCCCTGGGACTATGCCATGGAATGTTGTATCGGATTGTTCCAGGCAGCATAGCAGGATCCGCATCGCTGCGAGGGTGCTGGTGAACATCAGATTGATTCCGTTGCCCCCGTCCATGAAGACGCGGCTCATCTCGAATCCTCCGATCTGTGCCTTGAGCACCAGGGCAGCATGACCTGGGCGAGGGATCTGGCGGGGATGGTCCGAACGATCGAACATGATGCTGGACTCCAAGACGCTGAGGTACTCAGGGATGGCTGGCGGAGCGGTTACAGCGAGACTGACCTATCGAGTGATCTTCTTTTGCACCCTATTGGTAGGGCGTCCCTTCTGGATCATGAAAGAACCTTTTGGCAGTGGGTATCCACCCATGCCATTGTTTGGCGCAGGTGCGATTGCGGGATTCGACGGTCCCACAGGTGGTGGTGGAGGAGCTCCGTGTGTGATGTCACCTAGTGTAGGTGCGGGTCCGAACCCAGGGTTCACGATCTGGCGTCGCATTTGAGTGAGGCCCTCGCTGAGTTTCTGGAACTCGCGGCAGTCCTTGAGCATGTAGCTGGCCTTCTTTTTGCCATCCTGCTTGTCAATGTAGAAGTGGATGGTACATGGACCTGACAACTTGTCGTATTCCGAGGGTTCGTCGTCACGGCCACGACGTTGCCATGCTTGTGTTGGGCGTCCTCCATCGCAGAAGTTGCCTCCGCGGTATCCTCCGCTGCTATGGTTGTTGTCGTTGTGGCGTTCAATGTAGCTAGCCGCGACCATGTCGGGTCCATCGCGATCGT
Source organism: Avena atlantica (assembly GCA_910589765.1). Classification (NCBI taxonomy): domain Eukaryota; kingdom Viridiplantae; phylum Streptophyta; class Magnoliopsida; order Poales; family Poaceae; genus Avena; species Avena atlantica. The sequence continues at coordinate 104,450,189 of OU342735.1, forward strand.
CGTAGATGCGCGATATTCGCTTGCTACGGCGTTCACGTCTGTGGTCGTATTCATCCTCCTCATCCGAATGTGCTTGGTGGAGGGAATCCTCACCATCTGCCCACCTGTTGGTAATGTCCATGAGGTGGTCGAGTGTCTTGGGCTTGATGCGCCCAAGTTCTTCCTTGAAGTCCGGGCGCTTGACACCGTCCTTGAAGGCGTCGATCGTTCTCTCCTCGGAGATGTGTGTCGTGGAGTTCTTAATGTTAGACCAGTGTAGTATGTATGAGCGAATGGATTCTCCCGTTCGTTGGGTGCAGGCCTGTAGCTCCTCGATCAAGGTTGGCCTCTTGCTGGTGCCCTTGAAGTTTCAGATGAAACTATATGCCATCTCCTCCCAGTTTCGGATTGAGCCTGAAGACAGGCTGCTGAGCCAGATTCGAGCTGCGCCTGTCAGCTGCAGCTGAAGGCATTGAAGAGCGGTGTTCTTGTTACCGCTGTGCAGCTTGACGGATGACAGGTGGTTGCTAAGCTAGGCTTTCGGGTCCTACGTCCTGTCAAACTTCGGAGTGTCCGAAGGAAGCTTGAAATTTCTCGGCATCCGCGTGCGCCGAACAGATCTGCTGAAGCATCGAGCTTCGCAAAGTTCTCCGTCGTCATCCTCTTTGGATTCGTTTGAGCACGCGTGTTTGGAGCGTGCCTTATCGACCTTGCGCTGAGCGCGGTTTCTTCGAGCATCGTAGTCGCGGCTGCGACGTCTTGGGCTCTTGCATCGTCGAGGTAGATCATGCTCGTCTTCCTCCTCGTCGGATGAGGGCGTGGGACTACGGTTGAATTTGACCACAGCTTTATTTTTCGGCTCCACAGGAGCCTCATCGTGGATCGCAGCTCCGACGAGTCCGAGTCCGGCTAGCACGGACTTGTGCATAGCCCTTTTCGGGTCCCCCACCGGAGGTGGATGGGACGCGAGATACGTGGTGGCTGCCATGATCGCAGCCTGTGGCGTCTTTGGTATGACTTTGCCGTTAACGTCCATCTCCATGAAGGACGCGTTGAGGGTTCTGGTGACCTCGCGGCATGCAGCGGGGTCCATGTTATCCATGCGAGAGCGATTCTTGTTGGAATGATTGCCGTGCGAGCTGGAGCAACCAGCGGCGGAGAGCGCAACTCGCCGCGCGCTGGACTCCGAGGCCGCTTGCTTGCGCTTGTCGAGGTACTCCTGCATCTTCACCTGCCGATTATGCTCGCCGATGAGGAACAGGTGGTATGCCTGTAGGGTTTAGTAGCATGGAAAACAAAAAATTTCTATCGCATACAAACAAACAAGCCAAGATCTATCTACTAGATTGTAGCAACGAGTCGATGGAATAACTCACCCTCGAAGATTCCAAAGTGTTTAACAAGAGCGGATTCTCGTGGGTGATGTAGTCGTACTCTTCCCGATCTCAAGATCGCGTAGACGATCCTTCCGGCGCTGCGTTCCGGCAGCGCTCCCGCAGTCGGTCACACGTTCGGTACTCGACGAAGACCTTCCTCTCGCTTGTTCCAGCAGGCAGCGAAGGTTGTAGCACTCTCCTCGCGATTCCGGCAGCACAACGGTGTGGTACCGGAAGTAGAGGGGAGATCTCGCAGGGCTTCGCCTTAAGCCGGAGCGAGTATGGTGGAGTATGAGAGAGCCCTCGACGATCTAGGGTTTAGACACGCCGAGGAGGGGGCTAGGCCGGCGGCTAGGGTTTCACCTAGGCAGCGGCGGCGAGTGCCTTAGGGCCAGCGGCGGCTATGGAGGCGGCGGCGGCTAGGTACTAGGGTTTAGAGGTAGGAACTTGTGTGTCTAGGAGGGGAGCCCTGCCCCTCCTTTTATAGGTGGAGGGGGCCGGCCAAGGGGAGGGGAGTCCCTCCCCAACTCGGCTTGGTGGTGTGCCGGCGGTGGGAGGAGGAACTCCTCCCCCAAGTCGGTTTCCACCTCCCTCTCCACTTCCCAAAACTAGCCGTTTGACTTTCAAACTAGCCGTTTGACTTTTCAAACTAGGATTTGAATAAACCCTCTATTTTGTTCAGCGATGACACCGAGTACATGATGCAATCATACCAACTTGATATAACACATTCATGTACCCTTCCCCTCCGGAGTGCCGGACATTCCGGAACCTTCTAGAACATTCCCGATGAAAACACCGGAACCATTCTCCAACTCCGAGACGAGACTTTCCTTATATGAATCTTATTCTCCGGACCATTCCGGATCACCTCGTGATATCCCGTATCCCATCCTAGACTCCGAACAACATTCGGTCTCTTTCTCATCATTCCATAACTACTCAAACAACGTCGAATCCTTAAGTGTGTCTCCCTACGGTTCGTGAATTATGCGGACATGATCGAGACACTTCTCCGAACAATAACCAATAGAGGAATCTGGAAATTCATACGGCTCCCACATATTTCTACGATTACTTTGCGATCGAATGAACCACTTACATACGATATCAATTTCCCTTTGTCTCACGATAATTTACTTATCCGAGGTTATGATCGTCGGTATCTCTGCATACCTAGTTCAACCTCGTTACCGATAAGTACTCTTTTCTCGTTCCCGTGATATGTGATCCCTTGTGAGCCAGTCACATGCTTGCAAGCTAATTGGATGACATTTCACCGAGAGGGCCCAGAGTATATCTATCCGTCATGTGGATGGACAAATCCCACTCTTGATCCATGTGTTTCAACCAATACTTTTCGAACACTCAATGCCACCTTTATAGCCACCCAGTTATGGTGTGGTGTTTGATGGCATCAAAGCATCCATCCGGTAAAGGTGATATGCATGATCTCATGGTCGAAGGAATTCGATTAGCATGTATCAGAAAGCATATAGCAATTGAACTATTAAAATGACTTGATCTTTATGCTACGCTTATCTATAGGAGTATGTCCACCATATCATTCTCCTAACGATATGATCTTGTTGTTAATAACATCTCAATGTTCATGATAGGGAAACCACAATCATCTATTAACCAACAAGCTAGTATTATAAAGAGGCTTCATTAGGGACTCTTATTTTAGTTTACAAATCACACAAGTATTAATGTTTCCTTGTTAATACTATTATAGCATGAATGTAAACATTTATCATAAACACAAAGATATAATAATAACTACATTTTTTATTGCCTCTAGGGCATATCTCCAACAGTCTCCCACTTGCACTAGAGTCATCTAATCTAGATTACATGGTAATATACCGAACACCCATGGCAGTTTGGTGCTAGTCATGTTTTTCCCTCGGGAGAGGTTTAGTCAACGGATCCGCCACATTCAGGTCTGTGTGTACTTTGCAAATCTTTATGTCCCCATCTTGGACATGTTCTTGAATAGCGTGAAAACGTAGCTTGATGTGCTTCAGCTTCTTGTGTGACCTTGGTTCTTGCGCATTGGCTATGGCGCCCATGTTATCACAATAGATAGACATTGGGTCCAGCGCACTAGGAACCACACTCAGATGTAATGAACTCTTTCATCCATATCACTTCTTGTGAAGCTCCGAAGCAGCCATGTATTCCGATTCAGTTGAAGATCTCGCCACAACGCTTTGCTTTGCACTCCTCCAGCTAACTGCTCACCATTCAAAATAAATACGTATCCAGATTGTGATTTAGAATCATCCGGATCGGTGTTCCAACTAGCATCGGTGTAACCATTAACAACGAGTTGTTCATCACCTCCATAAGAAAGAACCATATCCTTAGTTCTTCTCAAGTACTTAAGGATGTTTTTGACGCTGTCCAATGATCCACTCCTGGATCACTTTGATATCTGCTAGTTAAACTAATAGCATATGCAATGTCGGGTCTAGTACATAGCATGTCATACATTAGAGATCCTATGGCTGAGGCATAGGGAGTCTTACTCATCCTTTCTCTATCTTCTGCCGATGTCGGACTTTGAGTTTTACTCAAGGTCGTATTGGGCAACATGGGCAAGAACCCTTTCTTTCTATCTTCCATTCCAAACCTCTTTAGAACTTTGTCCAAATATGTACTTTGTGACAATGATATTTGGCGTCTTGATCTATCTCTATAAATCTTTATGCCTAATATGTAAGCTGCTTCGCCAAGATCTTTCATCGAAAAACTATTATTCAAATATTCCTTGACACTATTAAGAAGGTCTACATCATTCCCAATCAACAATATGTCATCTACATATAGTATTAAGAATGCTACAGAGCTCCCACTCACTTTCTTGTAAATACAAGCTTCTCCATAAGTTTGTATAAAACCAAAACTTTTGATCACCTTATCAAAACGTTGATTCCAACTTCTGTATGCTTGCTTCAATCCATGGATGTACCGTTGAAGTTTGCATACCTTGTTAGCATCTTTAGGATCGACAAAACCTTTGGGTTGCATCATATACAACTCTTCATCAATGTCTCCATTGAGGAATGCTGTTTTGACATCCATCTGCCATATCTTATAATCATAATATGCAGCGATTGCTAACATAATCCTTACAGACTTTAGCTTCGCTACCGGTGAGAAAGTCTCATCGTAGTTAACTCCTTGAATTTGTCGAAACCCCTTTGCGACAAGTTGAGCTTTATAGACAGTAACATTACCATCAGCATTTGTTTTCTTCTTGAAAATACATTCGTTCTCGACAGCCTTCCGGCCATCTAGTAAGTCCACCAAAGTCCATACTTGGTTTTCGTACATGGATCCAATCTCGGATTTCATGGCTTCTTGCCATTTATTGGAATCTGGGCTCATCATCGCATCCTCATATGTCTCAAGGTCATCGGTGTTGTCCACCAACATGACACTCATAACGGGATCATACCAATCTGGAGTGGTACGAGTTGACCTGCGAGGCTCTGTAGCAACTTCAACCGAAGTTTCATGATCATCATCATTAGCTTCCTCTCTTATTGGTGCAGGAACCACAGGAACTTCTTCCGGTGCTGCGCTACTCGCAATTTCGAGAGAAGGTTCGACAACCTCGTCGAGTTCTACTTTCCTTCCAGTCACTTCTTTCGAGAAAAATTCCTTCTCTAGAAAGGATCCATTCTTGGCAACGAAGTTTTTGCCTTCGGATCTATGATAGAAGGTATACCCAATAGTTTCCTTCGGGTATCCAATGAAGACGCATTTTTCCGCTTTGGGTTCAAGCTTGTCTGGCTGTAACTTCTTTACATAGGCTTTGCAACCCCAAACTTTAAGGAACGACAATCTAGGTTTCTTCCCAAACCATAATTCATACGGTGTCGTTTCAACGGATTTAGATGGTGCCCTATTTAAAGTGAATGCGGTTGTTTCTAATGCATAACCCCAAAATGATAGCGGTAAATCTGTAAGTGACATCATAGAACGAACCATATCTAAGAGAGTTCGATTACGACGTTCGGACACACCATTACGCTGTGGTGTTCCCGGCGGTGTCAATTGTGAAAGTATTCCGCATTTCTTCAAATGCTCGCCAAACTCGTAACTTAGATATTCACCTCCACGATCAGAACGTAGAAATTTAATCTTGTTACGTTGATTCTCTACCTCACTTTGAAATTCCTTAAACTTCTCAAAAGTTTCGGACTTATGTTTCATGAAATAGATATACCCATATCTACTCAAGTCATCCGTGAAGGTAAGAACATAACGATAACCACCGCGCGATGCTACACTCATTGGACCACACACATCAGTATGTATGATTTCCAATAAGTCCGTAGCTCGCTCCATCATACCAGAAAATGGAGTCTTAGTCATTTTACCCATCAGATATGCTTCGCATCTATCAAGTGATTCGAAATCAAGTGATTCAAGAAGTCCACCGGAATGGAGTTTCTTCATACGCTTCACTCCAATGTGACCAAGACGACAGTGCCACATATAGGTCGAGTTATCGCTCGATTTCAAACGTTTAGCCTCAATGTTATTAATATGTGTATTTCCACTATCGAGATTCAATAAGAATAGACCATCTATCAAAGGTGCATGTGCATAAAACATATTACTCATATAAATCGAACAACCATTATTCTCGGACTTAAACAAGTAACCGTCTCGTAATAAACAAGATCCCGATATAATGTTCATGCTTAACGCAGGCACCAAATAACAATTATTTAAGTATAAAACTAATCCCGATGGTAGATGAAGGGGTAGCGTGCCGACCGCGATCACATCAACCTTTGATCCATTTCCCACGCGCATCGTCACCTCATTCTTCGCTAGCTTCCGTTTATTCTGCAGCACCTTTTTCGAGTTACAAATATGAGCAACCGAACCAGTATCAAATACCCAGGCACTACTACGAGTACTAGTGAGATACACATCAATAACATGTATATCAGATATACCTTTCTTCTTGATGTTGCCGTTCTTCAAATCCGCCAAGTACTTTGGGCAATTCCGCTTCCAGTGACCTTCTCCCTTGCAGTAAAAGCACTCAGTATCAGGCTTAGGTCCAGCCTTGGTCTTCTTCGTTGGCGCGGTAACTTTCTTACCACCCTTCTTGAAGTGTCCCTTCTACTTAGACTTGCCTTTCTTGAATTTGGTGGTCTTATTGACCAACAACACTTGGTGCTCTTTCTTGATCTCCACTTCTGCAGATTTCAACATGGCAAAGAGTTCTGGCAACGTCTTGTTCATGTTTTGCATGTTGTAGTTCATCACAAAGTTCTTGTAACTTGGTGGTAGTGATTGGAGGACACGGTAAATCCCCAAAGCATTAGGAATCACAATACCCAAGCTTTGAAGTTTGTTTGCGTGCCCAGACATCTTAAGCACATGCTCACTGACGGAGCTGCCCTCTTCCATCTTGCAGTTAAAGAACTTTTCAGAAGCCTCATAGCTTTCAATTGCCGCATGAGTCTCAAAAATCTATTTGAGATCCTCGACAATATCAAATGGGTCTGAATTCTCAAACCTTTTCTGAAGCTCCGATTCTAAACCATACAAGATAGCACACTGAACTGTGGAGTACTGAGTCTTCCGAGTGAGGTAAACGTTCTTTACTTCATCGGCAGCATCAGCTGCAGGTGGGTCACCCAGCGGTGCATCCAGCACATAGGTCAAATTACCAGCTGTGAGGACAATCCTCAAATAGCGGAACCAATCCGCGAAGTTGCTTCCATTGTTTTTCAACTTTTCTTTCTCTAGGAACGCATTAAAATTGATGGTAGGGGATGCCATTGATCTACAACATATTTGCAATAGTTTAGACTAAGTTTATGACAAATTGAGTTCAAATTAATAATAAAATTAATCTAGGTGAACTCCCACTCAAAACAATATCCCTCACATTGTTTTAGTGATCACACGAACCAAATCCACCACATCAACACCGATCATCACGAGAGTTGATATAGTTTCAATGGCGAACAATCGACATGTTCATCATATCTACTATATGATTCATGCTTTACCTTTCGGTGATCCGTGTCCCAAGACCATGTCTGTACATGCTAGGCTCGTCAAGATCAAACCTTAGTTTCCGCATGAGCAAATCTGGCTTGCTCACGTTGTATTCACTTGCGGAATCTAACACACCCGGTCATCACGTGGTGCTTCGAAACAACAAGCTTTAGCAACGGTGCTAACTAAGGGTGAACACTTTATGACTTGAAATTCATGTGCATGAGGGATCATCTTATAATGCTACCGTCGTCTACTAAGCAATACAAGATGCATAAAGGATTAACATCACATGCAATTCATAATATGTGATATGATATGGCCTTTCTTCTTTGTGCTTCCGATCTCCATCTTCAAGCACGAACATGATCTCCATCATCACCGGCATTGCATCAAGGTCAATGACGCTTCTCCATGGTTGTCGTCCACCGGCTTCAACTATTACAACTACTTTGAATAGACACGCGGGTCTTGACATAAATTAAAGACAACCATATGGCTCCTGCCGGTTGCCGACTTACAATAAGGAACATTGCATACATCAAATATAATCACAATCATGGCCATATCACATCACTGCACACCCCTGCAAAACAAAGTTAGACGCCTCTACTTTCTTTGCATGTTTTACGTGGTTTGGGGCTTTCTATAAGTGTCGTTCTAACTTACGAACATGAACCACAACATTGACACAAGTATTGTTAATCACCCGTTGTGAATTGGATCTATACTATGCTAGGAGAAACAGGCACCCGCACAGCCACTTATGCAATACAAGTTGCATGTTAAGCGTGGAGCAAGTCTCATGAACGATGTCATGTAAGGTTAGCCCGGGCCGCTTCATCCCAACATCCCGCAAGATGCAAAGTACACAAGAAGCAATCGACAATAAAAGCATCAACGCCCACAATGACCATTGTGTTCTACTCGCGCAACAGATCTACATATAGACACGGCTCTGATACCACTGTAGGGTTTCGTAGCATGGAAAACAAAAAATTTCTATCGCATACAAACAAACAAGCCAAGATCTATCTACTAGATTGTTGCAACGAGTCGATGGAATAACTCACCCTCGAAGATTCCAAAGTGTTTAACGAGAGCGGATTCTCGTGGGTGATGTAGTCGTACTCTTCCCGATCTCAAGATCGCGTAGACGATCCTTCCGGCGCTGCGTTCCGGCAGCGCTCCCGCAGTCGGTCACACGTTCGGTACTCGACGAAGACCTTCCTCTCGCTTGTTCCAGCAGGCAGCGAAGGTTGTAGCACTCTCCTCGCGATTCCGGCAGCACAACGGTGTGGTACCGGAAGTAGAGGGGAGATCTCGCAGGGCTTCGCCTTAAGCCGGAGCGAGTATGGTGGAGTATGAGAGAGCCCTCGACGATCTAGGGTTTAGACACGCCGAGGAGGGGGCTAGGCCGGCGGCTAGGGTTTCACCTAGGCGGCGGCGGCGAGTGCCCTAGGGCCGGCGGCGGCTATGGAGGCGGCGGCGGCTTCGTACTAGGGTTTAGAGGTAGGAACTTGTGTGTCTAGGAGGGGAGCCCTGCCCCTCCTTTTATAGGTGGAGGGGGCCGGCCAAGGGGAGGGGAGTCCCTCCCCAACTCGGCTTGATGGTGCGCCGGCAGTGGGAGGAGGAACTCCTCCCCCAAGTCGGTTTCCACCTCCCTCTCCACTTCCCAAAACTAGCCGTTTGACTTTCAAACTAGCCGTTTGACTTTTCAAACTAGGATTTGAATAAACCCTCTATTTTGTTCAGCGATGACACCGAGTACATGATGCAATCATACCAACTTGATATAACACATTCATGCACCCTTCCCCTCCGGAGTGCCGGACATTCCGGAACCTTCTAGAACATTCCCGATGAAAACACCAGAACCATTCTCCAACTCCGAAACGAGACTTTCCTTATATGAATCTTATTCTCCGGACCATTCCGGATCACCTCGTGATATCCCGGATCCCATCCTAGACTCTGAACAACATTCGGTCTCTTTCTCATCATTCCATAACTACTCAAACAACGTCGAATCCTTAAGTGTGTCTCCCTACGGTTCGTGAATTATGCGGACATGATCGAGACACTTCTCCGAACAATAACCAATAGAGGAATCTGGAAATTCATATGGCTCCCACATATTTCTACGATTACTTTGCGATCAAATGAACCACTTACATACGATATCAATTTCCCTTTGTCTCACGATAATTTACTTATCCGAGGTTATGATCGTCGGTATCTCTGCATACCTAGTTCAACCTCGTTACCGATAAGTACTCTTTTCTCGTTCCCGTGATATGTGATCCCTTATGAGCCAGTCACATGCTTGCAAGCTAATTGGATGACATTTCACCGAGAGGGCCCAGAGTATATCTATCCGTCATGTGGATGGACAAATCCCACTCTTGATCCATGTGTTTCAACCAATACTTTTCGAACACTCAATGCCACCTTTATAGCCACCCAGTTACGGTGTGGTGTTTGATGTCATCAAAGCATCCATCCGGTAAAGGTGATATGCATGATCTCATGGTCGAAGGAATTCGATTAGCATGTATCAGAAAGCATATAGCAATTGAACTATTAAAATGACTTGATCTTTATGCTACGCTTATCTATATGAGTATGTCCACCATATCATTCTCCTAACGATATGATCTTGTTGTTAATAACATCTCAATGTTCATGATAGGGAAACCACAATCATCTATTAACCAACAAGCTACTATTATAAAGAGGCTTTACTAGGGACTCTTATTTTAGTTTACAAATCACACAAGTATTAATGTTTCCTTGTTAATACTATTATAGCATGAATGTAAACATTTATCATGAACACAAAGATATAATAATAACTACATTTATTATTGCCTCTAGGGCATATCTCCAACAATGCCATCAGCAGATCCCGTGAGGTATTCATAGGCGGGATCTTGTTGCCCGCCACGGCTTCGCATGCCTGGCGCCATCCATCCTCGTTGAGGTTGATCTTCTGATAGGCGTTGGCGTCGCCTTCGTTGGGCGGGATGGACGGTTGTCTCCCGTTTCCACCCTGTGGGTTGGGTGGTGGTACGTGGGCACCCGAATTTGGTTGCTGTTCCACGTCGCTTCGGATGACCATGGCGCACTGATAGCGCCCGCGGATTGGATCGCTGCTGCCGCAGCTTTCGGATTCGGAACCGTAGGTTCCTTCGTCTGATGGAGGGCCGTACAGATCTGAGTTGCAGCTGCTGCTGTCATAGGACTCGTATGTTAGTGTCGGTGTGCGTATCACGCTAGGATGCGGGGCCCACGAAGCGGGCCTGGTGGATGGCAATGGCACCCGCTTTGGGAGGCGAAGAGTGCCGGTCTGTCCCACCTGGAAGCAGAAGCTCCCGAACAGAATCTCGATCCCGTCGCCTATGGGCTCAAAATCCTTCATGGTGGCTGGCGAGTGGGTGGTGAAGTCGAAAGCGCCGAAGAGGAGGTGGCTCTCCGTCGTCGAGGAGTTGTAGATCACTTTGGTTTGGATCGTCACGATTGCACAATCAGCGCCCCCAGTTCCCATAAACGGCGCCAATTGACGAGGTTCGATTTTGTCAATGCCCATTGTTATGAGCTTGGGTTTTGGAGAAGATGGGGATGCTGGAGATCGCGGAACGGTTAACATACAAGCAACACGGGGACACGAGATTTACCTAGGTTCAGGCCCCCGGAGGGAAAACCCTACTCCTGCTTGTCTGCCTTGATTACGGCGGAACCGAAAAGTACAGGGGTGCGCAGATGCAATCTGGCGTGGAGGTGTGTATGCGGTGAGAGGTGTCCTCCTCGCCGTGCCCTCCTAGCCTTTATATAGATAGGAAGGTCTCGGGCGTAGGTCGAGTCGGTTACATATTAGGGTTTGCCCTTTGAAATTCTATCTACTCTAGTCTTGTTCTCCAAAGATCCGAAAGCGTCATGGGCTTGGGCCACCCGAAAATCTTCATAGGCCGCGTGTGTTCTTGTGGGCCTTCCGTGGGCTGGACCAGGTATACTAATATCATGCACCCGTAGGTATAACCATGTCAGACGCGCCCTCATACGACCCCTCTGTGCACTACACAGCGGTGTCCTCGAGCTCGTACCAGGATGAAAGGGGCCTCTTCGTCGTATTATGGAGGTGCACCTTCTTGGTCACCATGGAGTTGAGCCCCACTTAGGCCAAAAGCCTAATCTTGGGAGATATATACCGACATCACACACATCTATATATCATGTTTTGTCGGTTCTTTGTATATCCATGTTTCGCTTTCTTTTTGGTTTTTTGTTTCTGCTTTCTCAAAACACAAAAAGACCAAAAATATTTTCGTTGTTTCTCTTGGTTTGTTTATTTGCTTTTTAGATTTGGTTTGCCTTAAAGAAAAAATCCAAAAAGATTTTGCTATGTTTCTTTTTTGCTTTGTGTGCTTGTTTTAAAAATCGAAAACACCAAAAATATTTTTTGTTCTTCTTTGGTTTTGTGAAGTTCTTTGCAAGGTTCAGCAGTCCTCAGTGGAGTTTGGTTTCATGTTATTATTCAAGCCACACAAGTGAAGGGCAATAATGAAGATTAAGACAGCTTGAGGTGTGGTAAGAGGCTGGTAACGAACTCTACTTGTTTTCATTTTTGTACATATACTCATCATTGTGAGCATGCTTAGTCTGTTCATGTAAGGTATATGTTATTTATGGATGCTTAGTAGTTTTTGCTCTCTTATGATTAGCTCCAGCTTGCTAATAGTCTGTAGAATATCATATGAATGTTTGCTTGCATTGTTTAATCATAACTTGGTATGATATTGTGGCATCCTCCTCTGAATGTTTCATGTGAATCGACTTGGCACATGCTCATGCATGCATATGACTAAACAATATTCAGTAAGCCTCGATGATTTATTTCGCCTCAGAGTTCTTGTATCACTTTGATGCCATAATTAGTCATGTTTTGTTGCAAGCATGATTATGACAGTTATTGCTCTCTCATTTGTCACTCCCTCTCTATTGCTAGCCTTCACTTGCACTGAGTATGATCTCTACTTGTGCATCCAACTCCCCAAAATCAATATTGCCAGTGTCCACCATACCTACCTACTAGCATCATTTGCTATTCCGTGCATATTCATTATGTCTTGTTTTCTTCCAAATAAAATGTTGCTTGTTTTGAGAAAGTTAGTTAGTAAAGCTCTCACGAACTTGATGACATACTTTATTTCTTGCACTTAATAAACCTGAACGATTGTGACTGTCCATGAAATTTATATGCTTGCAAATTATAGGCTGGGAGTTAGCAGAGCCGTGCTGTCACGGGGAACGCTTTCAATACTTGTATTTATATACCCAGTTGATATCATGCTCTTTTGTTTACGGATGTCGTCGGTGTGAAATAAAAGGGGAGCTTGTAAGTTCATGGAGTTATATATATATATGTGTTAGAGAAATGCCTGGGCCGCTAGCCTAAGCCATGCCTAATCATGGTGGAAACTTGCAGCATAACCATACTGAGCAATCTATGAAGCATCCTCAATAAAAACCTATGCAAATAAAAAATAAAAAGATCACTGAGATGCTCATTGTTTGCTTGCCTTGTCATTTTGATTATGGGATAGCTCCTGTATCATGTGCAAGGGCTACCCTGTTGGCGGTTCTCTATGATATGCATGTATTTACGATGACAAGAACTTACCAGTAACTAAAGTTGAGTAGCATGAGGAGCGGCCCTCGCACTCAAGGGGCATGTGATTTCCAGTTGATGGTCTGTCAAGCATATAACTCATATTGGACCTCACTTTCCCCTTGACCATTGATGGCTCAGTTTATGTGGATCCTGTTGGGAACCCCAAGAGCAAGGTGTGAAGCAGCACAGCGGCAAGTATTCCCTCAGTAAGAAACCAAGGTTATCGAACCAGTAGGAGGAAGGAAACGTCACACGGGTGTTGCAAGCAATGCGGAGACCTGCACAACACAAACTCAAGACTTAGCCCCAACTAACAGTGAGGTTGTCAATCTCACCGGTTGCTATAACAAAGGATTAACTTTATGGTGTGGAAGGTAATGGTGGTTTGCAGCAAGTAAAAAAGTAACCGTGGAAGATGTATCAATGGTAAAGATTGGACCGGGGTCCATAGTTCACTAGAGGTGCTCTCCTTAGATAAACAACATGTCATGAAGGGTAAACAAATTACAGCAGGGCAATTGACAAGAAATGAGCAAGGCATAACAATGCAATACTAGAAAAAAGATCCTATGAGATTCGATTGGGCAATACAACAAGATACTTAGACCACCATCCAACTGCATCTATGACTAGAAGTCCACCTTTGGGTTATCATCCGAACCCCCTCCAGTATTAAGTTGCAAGCAACAGACAACTGCTTTAAGCAAAGTGTGTAAGGTAAACAATCCACTTGTTCCATGAATAAGAGACCATTGTTTTCTCCCTAGTGGCAACAACACATCTACAACCGAAGAGATTTCGGTCACTTCCCTTGGAAACTAGAGGCATGAACCCACTATCGAGCGTAAATACCCCCTCTTGGAGTCACTAGAAACTACTTGGCCAAGATAGCTACTAACAACAGAGAGCATGCAAGATCACAAACAACACAGACATGATAGAATCATAAAGACAAAACCATTAATCAATCTGACATAATAATCTCAATATCCATCGGATCCCCGCAAACACAACATGCATGACTACAAATAGATTAGATCTTGATCATGAACGGAGCTCACAAGATCTATACATGAAAGCACAAGGAGGAGATAGAACCATCTAGCTACTACATGGACCCATAGTCCAAGGTGGAACTATTCACGCATCATACCGGAGAAGAAGGCCTCCGGGATGATCTTCCCTCCAGGAGGGTGCCGGGAAGAACATCACATCCCCCCGATCTAGGGACGATGGTGGTGGCGGCTACACGCGGTTTCGTGGAGTTTTGATCGGGTGCCCAGGGTTTTTGCATCGGGGGCTTCTTATAGGCAAGGAGGCGAGGTAGGGGGTTCCCGGGGGGCCCACACCCTGCCCAGGCGCGGGCCAGGCTTGGCCGCGCCTGGGGGGGTGTGGCCACCCCGTGGTGCCCCTCCGTATCGTCTTCTGGATTCGTGTCGCCCGCGGTAAAATATTGACTTTGGCTTTTGTCTCGTCCAATTCCGAGAATATTGATTTTCTGCCTTTCTGGAACCAAAAACAGAAGAAAACAGGCAACTGGCATTGTGGCAACTTGTTAATAGGTTAGTTCCAGAAAAGATATAAAAACACCTCAAAGTGTAGACAAAGCAAAGCAAAGTAGATACTAAACAAGCATGGAACATCAAAAATTATAGATACGTTTCTGACGTATCAAGCATCCCCAAGCTTAACTCCTGCTCGTCCTCGAGTAGGTAAGTGATAAAAGAATAATTTTTGAGGTGAAATGCACCTTCACAATAAAGATCAAACCATTTGCAAGCATTGAAAGCTGGGATCAAAGAACTCTAAACATGTGCATGAAAGATGGAGTTCTAACAGTAAGACAAAGTAACTATGCATGCAACATGAAAGGCTGCAAACAAAGATCATGAAATAGCATGCATTGAAAAATGTTTGTTTGTTTCACATATAGAAAACATGGCATAGTGGCATTCAGAATGTCCCTTATAGAGTAGCAAGTAGATGCATAGGACACCTTCAAAGTTCATAAGAGTGACTAGAAACAAATAGCACAAGAACAAGTAATATCACAATATGCATCAATCAATAAGTTTTGGGACACTGCACATAGAACTAAGAATGGCAACTATGCTCTCTTAATGGTGCCTAAAGGTAGAAGGTGGAGACTCAATATAGTAGTGGAAGAAAGGGTCCTTCATAAAGGGAAGCAGGGATTTCAAGTTTCAAAAAGAGCTTCCAAAAATTATGGTACTTGTTAGCTTTCAGCCCTCATTGCCCCTATCATAAGCATCTTGAAGTGATTAAGGTTAAAGTGAACAAACTATGGAGTATATTCTTGACAAAGTATAAGCTGGCAAATCTCATGTCCCTTGAATATGAGGGCCAAACCTCATGCTACTCAACTTTAGTCACCTATAAGTTCTTGTCATTATAAGTACATGTGTATCATAGAGAACCACCAATGGGGTACCGCTTGCACATGGTACAGGAGCTTTCCCATAACCAAAATGACAAGGCAAGCAGACAATGAGCATCCCAGCGATCTTTTTATTTACTATATGCATAGATTTTTATTGAGGATGCTTCACAGATAGCTCACTATAGTGATGCTGCAAGTTTCCACCATGATTAGGCATGGCTTAGGCTAGCGGCCCAGGCGTTTCTCTAACACAAAATACATAACTCCATGGACTTACAAGCTCCCTTTTTATTTCACACTGGTGACATCCACAGACAAAAGAGCATGATATCAACTGAGTACAATGTACAAGTGCAATGTTGAAAACGTTCCCCATGACAACATGGTTCTGCTAATTCCAACGTATAAGTGCAAGCATATACGACATAGACGACACAATTGTTCAAGTTTATTAGGGGCAAGGAAATATAGTGTGCCATCAAGTTCGTGAGGGTTTTAATCACTAAGTTTTCACATAACAAAATACTTTTTATTTGGAAGAGAATATACTTGGAATGAATAACTTGGTTTCTTGGTAGTTGGAAGCATAAGTAGAGCTTACTTATACAAGTGGATGCTAGCAAAAGACTGGGAGCAACCAACTAATAGAGCAATAATGGCCATAATCATGAAGAGCGAAAAAACATTACTAATCAAAGCATAGAGTTGTACTACAAGTCCAGGACTAAATGATCATAGAGGTTATGGTGACTTGTTTATAGTCATAACATGGTGTGATCATGTGCCAAGTCAACCCAAACAAAGCATCAAAGGAGAAAACCACAATACTATGCTTTTGCATGCTAAAACAACGCATAATTTATTCAAGGCACACTAAGCAATCTCAATGACTTGGAGAAAGTCATGATACATCAATAATCACTAAGCATAAGGTCAAAACAACACCTAGCATGGCATGCTAAAGTCTAAGTCATAGTCAATGCAAGCTCCTCTTGCACTTCCAAGCAAGAACTTTCTACTCTTTTCCAACACCAATCGACTTATTTGAAACAACACAGCGAGAATGGGGGTCCAAACTACTTTACTCAAGCAAACTAAACAAACTAAGCAAAGCAAATGAAAACTAAGATGCTCCAAGAACAACACAACTGTGCATGAAACAATAAAAATGAAGTGTCTAGACAGACCTAAGCTTTTTATTGATGAAGAAGGGGATGCCTTGGGCATCCCCAAGCTTTGACGCTTGTACCTATTGGATATTTCTTGGGGTGACACCATGGTGGCATCCCCAATATTGAGATTTTGTCCATTCTTCATCTCATTGCATCATTCTTTCTCTACACTTGAATTTTTTTTCCTTCATACAAAACTTCGCACAATCTTCATTAGCAACATTAGTGTATTCAAAAGATAATAGACATTTGGGAAAAGCTTTGGAACAGCAAAACTTTTCACTAAAAACACAATCTAATGAATAAACTTCCTTTAAAAATCTCAATTCCCCAAAAAAGAACTCAAAAAGAAATCGATAAGAAGCAAATGCAAATAATGGCAGAAATCTGTCAAAACAAACCAACAGGTAGAAACTGATTTTTTAGAAAATCTTATGTTGCTCAAATCAAAAAGTGCTGAACTAACGAAAGTTAGATAACATACTTAGGGATTTATTCGTAAAATTTGAGCTCAATCCGAGTTACATAGACTCCTCAAGAATATTTATGGTGGAGGACAAAAATCTGTTTCGGGACAGCAACTCCCCAAATCTTACTTCCCTCTCATTAGAGGTCATTCTTGGCACAAAAAGCAAACAAAAAGGATAAGGAGAGGTCATTACTGAAGTAATAACTTCCAAGACTCAAGGAAACTCTTGGGTTATATCCCATGAAAACTTCCAAGCACATAGAGAGGTGTTTCAGTACCATGAAAACTTCTACAACCATATTTTCCTCTCTCATAATAATTTTCAGTAGCCTCATGAATAAACTCAACAATATAGCTATCACATAAAGCATGCTTTTCATGATTTACAAACACATAATTTCTATCAAGCTCAAAAATGGTGGGATTAAAACCTTCACAGGTTTTACCTAAAGCAGATATTTCAAAAGAATCCTCAGGAACATAACATTCATCCTCCTTTGGTAAGCATGGGGGATAATCAAATAATGTAAGAGGTAAAGAGTTACTCTCATTATAAGTTAGACATGGGTAGATCCATTCTTCCTCCTCTTGACCATCACTCTCCTCCTCTTTTTCATCCAATGAGCTTTTAGTTTCAGCAATTTCTTCTTCTATAGGCTCCTGCAAGGCATTAGTCTCTTCCAATTGTGGAAAGCACCTATTAAAATATTAAAGAATATAGCCATTTTCTTCCTTATAATTATCAAAGAAAAATTTAAGTATCTCATAAACCTCATATTCATAAAGTGCATCATTAGTATTTTCAAGCAAACTGGCAAGTTCAAATGCACCCTTGAAAGCAATAAATTCTTCAATTTGTTCCATATCATAAAAGTCATAATTTCCTTTGACATAAGAAGATATTGTAACATTATCATTATACTCACATTGGAAAAGCAGGTGTTTATACGTACTACAACAAGAAGATTTATCAAAGCAATAAGTAACATTATAAGTAAAGCACACGTCTCTAGCAATAGTATTCAACTTATCAATTTGTTCCCATAAGTGTTTCCATTTTTGTGACAAACGGTGTTCCTTATAATAATACTTTTGTTCTTCCGTGAACCCACCTTGCCAATAAGAACTAGTTTCAAAGAAACCATCCATTGATAGAGAGCATGGCAAAGCAAGGCAATAACCGGCCAGCAACTAGAGTAGGAACTATTTTTTTTTTTTTGAATATAGAAAGCAAACCAAACTAGACTATTTTTTTGGAGTTTTTGAAAACAAGAGGCAAACAAAACCAAGCAAAAGAAACCGAGCAAACTAAAAACAAATTAAAGAGAAAGGAAGTGGATGACTCTCCTTGTGAATACGTCCTTAGCCTCCCCGGCAACGGCGCCAGAAAACTTGTTGATGGCTCAGTTGATGTGGAGCCTGTTGGGAACCCTAAGAGCAAGGTGTTAAGAAGCACAACATCAACTCCTCCCTTAGTAAGAAACCGAGGTTATCGAACCAGTAGGAGGAAGGAAACGTCACACAGGTGTTGCAAGCAACGCAGAGACCTGCACAACACAAACTAAGGACTTTGCCCCAACTAACAGTGAGGTTGTCAATCTCACCGGTTGCTGTAACAAAGGATTAACTATATGGTGTGGAAGGTAATGGTGGTTTGCAGCAAGTAAACAAGTAACTATGGAAGATGTATCAATGGTAAATATTGGACTGGGGTCCATAGTTCACTAGAGGTGCTCTCCTTAGATAAACAACATGACATGAAGGGTCAACAAATTACAGCAGGGCAATTGACAGGAACTGAGCAAGGCATAACAATGCAATACTAGACAAAAAGATCCTATGAGATTCGATTGGGCAATGCAACAAGATACATGGACCGCCATCCAACTGCATCTATGACTTGAAGTCCACCTTTGGGTTATCATCCGAACCCCCTCCAGTATTAAGTTGCAAGCAACAGACAACTGCTTTAAGCAAAGTGTGTAAGGTAAATAATCCACTTGTTCCATGAACAAGAGACCGTTGTTTTCTCCCTAGTGGCAACAACACATCTACAACCGAAGAGATTTCTGCCACTTCCCTTGGAAACTAGAGGCATGAACCCACTATCGAGCATAAATACCCCCTCTTGGAGTCACTAGAAACTACTTGGCCAAGATAGCTACTAACAACAGAGAGCATGCAAGATCACAAACAACACAGACATGATAGAATCATAAAGACAAAACCATTAATCAATCTGACATAATAATCTCAATATCCATCAGATCCCCGCAAACACAACATGCATGATTACAAATAGATTAGATCTTGATCATGAACGGAGCTCACAAGATCTATACATGAAAGCACAAGGAGGAGATACAACCATCTAGCTACTACATGGACCCATAGTCCAAGGTGGAACACTCACGCATCATACCGAAGAAGGTGCAACATCCCAACATTAGAGCTTAGAAATAAGATGAACACAGATGTGTGCATTGCATTCATGCATAAGAAAATCCGGGGAATTTTCGTGCAAAACTAAGAAACTATAAAGGGATCGAGGTCTCTCTTGTTCTGATAGAAACATCAGGGCAAGTGCGATAGATTTTGACATGACCTTTAGGTATTATCTCTGTTTTTGGAGGGATAGAATTTGAAATCCACTTTGAATTTCCAAATTCAATTCAAGTTTTGAATTTAGAAATTCAGAAATAATAATGCTATAATTAAGTAAAAAGAAATAATGATATAAAAGAATTCTTTATTATAAGAATACAATAAGTATTACATTGTTCTTTTACAATAAAAGAATAAGAGTAAATTACATTTAAGAAAGGAATCAAACAATAGAAAAGAAATTACAATAATGAAATAAACAAAATGTAAATATTACAAGATCCAGATTTCATATAGAAAGGAAAATTTTAACTTTATTAATGTACACAATATTACATTGACTTTACAACAGAAAATAATTACAATTGAACTAAAAGGAAAAGCCTACACTAAACCTAATCTAAGTGTTTCTGATCTTCTTTGTAACTTCTTGTACCTGTAAAAAATAATAAACTTAAATAAAGAAAAAATGAATTAGTGTTAATTGGATTGCTCCCAGTCTGATAGTGAAATGCACTATTTGGACACATCACTGAGCTTATAATTGAAGGGGCAAGTTTCACCAATATGTATATCTGTTCTTATCATAAAAGAAAGCTTCATACTAAGCATCATTAGCCAAGGGGAAAATTTCACCAATTTTAGTAGAAGGAAATAGCCAGCATAGGATAATACCCAAACCAGCCTAGCTGATCCTCACATCAAAATATCTTAGCTGTGAAACTTGAACCCTGGGAGGGTCCCACTTGCAAGCAGCTCACACAGCACATGCACCTGATGCGTTGTCAACAAGCAGGGAGAGCACTACCTATAGAAAGGAAGAAGCCAGCCGTAGTGGCAAAGCCAGCTATTCCATTTCCACCACACTTAGCCAAGACCATCCCACCAGCAGCTGTCTAGCAACTATATACAAAATCTATCCACAAAGGATAACTAGCACCATCATCAGAGGAAGAATAGAGAAAGGTGGGGAGCTGGTCAATGAGATGGTGAAGGTGAGGAATGGGTTCCTAGAGGCTTATCAGCAGCAGATAATCAAGCCAACGACAAGTAGGAAATTAAGAGTCCAGAAGCACAAACTTAGAAGAACAAGCTTCAGGAAGCTCAAGGTAGGAAAAATAAGAGCCTTTGAGGATTTAGTGCATATCATATATGTTCTTATCTGTTTTAGATAAAAGGGCAAGTAGAGGAGGTAATAAAGTATATAAAAGAGAGGATTTCTCTCAGTCCTGCATAGAGGGGCTATGCAAAATCATCATCAAGAAATGAAAACCATAGCACAATATATGTCCTTATCCAGAGCTGTGCCTTAACCATTGCATCCTTGGCAGGGACAAATAGCAGCAAATCAGACTATTTGAATCTACTATTGTGCATACTCCACATGGGAGGCACCACAACAACGGATCCAATAACAGTAGAAGCCACTAAGTTGTTTAACACTAAACATCAAGTACCAAATTTGTTCTTATTCAAAAGAAAGCCTCAGACTCTTGCATCATAAGCCAGGCCATGAGATCAAGCACAAAATCTGTTCTTAACAGTTAAATAGAGATACAGAGACCAGCAGAGAGGGGAACCAGATCAACTTGTTGAGCTGATGATTCCTAGTATAAACAAGAGCTCACACCCTAAACACATAAAGTGAAAATAGCATTATGAAATATGGAGAGTAGTACTGATGCACAACACATATACAACATGTATTCTCTGTTTTCAAAGTAAAGGTGCTAGGAAGTAGCACAAGTATCTTTAGAGATGCTTGAGTAGATAATCAAAAAATGGTAATTCTATTGTTAAAATCCTAGATGCAAGCTAGGTGTAATCTATCACAAATATCATCCAACTATTAACCATAACCAGAAGGTATGCCTTAGAATAGTATAGTAACCTATACTCACTTTCACATTCCACATACACATACTGGTTGGGAATCACATCAAATGTTAATTTACCAAACTAATATGTTTGCATAGAAAAACAAGTACTCTACCTCTGCAAGTATCTACATAACACTTGCTTCCTTTACATAAATTTTTATCCCATCACATATACAGAGAGATGTTTATTATCTACACTATATACCACACCTACACATTATTTGAAATATAAAATGTAGTTGCATAATTCCAAAGTAGATTAGAAGTCATATCTTGTACATGAGCATATGGGATAAGTAGTATTAGATCACTCAATTAAGACATACACCATCTCTATTTAAAAGAATGCTTACAAGTGTATATATTTATGACCAAGAACTAGTAAAACATGCAGCACAGTACAAAATTCCATTTAGAGCAAGAAATCATCACCAGATCGTATAATCTCAGATATATGATCAAATATTTGGTCTAGCAAATAATTCAGAGTCCAGCAAACCTATTTACACCACAACACATGTTTGATTTGTATACTCAAGCATGTCACATATATAATTATTGGATAAAAGTAGACTATGCAGGATCTAACTATTCCTGATACCCAATACTAGTCGATGAGATCATTTTCTCACAAATGCAATGGAAACTAAAATCAATATGAGCATAATCAATTAACCCTATACATTTCCGCAAGTCAGATTCATTACATAGTAACCAAAACCTATCTAGTTAGCACAAGTACAACAACATATTTTACCCCTAGTATTGCCAGAATTAAATTGACCAATAGACCTCTAGCACAATCAAAGTTTCACGGTGAACAAGATCCAAAAAGTACCATAGTCTAATCAATTGGGATTTTCTCAATGGTAGCATTGAATAAAATGTTTAAACCCCAGAACATTTTAACAAGGGAATAAACCCTAGATATGATTAATTACAAGAAAAAAATAAGAAGAAGACCAGAGAGTGAAAAGGGGAAAACATACCTGTGGTCCTCGCTAGGATGTGAAGAGGAAGCAGTGGCCGACGTCGAGGATGAACACGGTGGCACGGAGAGCACCTAGAGGGCGCTGCAACCCGCTCCAAGCCACGTTCATAGAGCTCACAGTGAGGAAGACGACACCATCTCCTCACTAAGGCACCAGGGCGATGCCAGAGGAGCGTCGGAGCACCACATCCTCGGCAACAGCGCAAACCCTAGCCATCAGAGAGAGAAGCACAACTAGGAGAGGGATCGAGCATCAAATTGAGCTGGGGCCATTGATACAACGTCATTTCACACCACGATGGCGGCCGTGGTGGCTGGAGCCGGCCATGATCAAGGAACGGCATTAGTGGCACTAGAGAATCGCCTAGAGAGAGACGGATTCGAGCAAGGGGGAAGACGCACTAGATCGAGTGGGTCGGTTTGACCGGCTTGGTCCACCGATCGGGTTGGTTTAGCCCAACCATGGGCCAGACTGATTGGTGGGTCCAAGGTAAAGGAATATCAAGAAAATAAATAAAAATAAAAAGGAAATAATAATTACCAAGATAGCCTCAATATAATATTAGTTGTAGAAAAATAAATGAAAATCCCAAAAATACATATAATATGTCAAAAGGATCATAAAAATAATATATATCTAGAAAAAAATAACATTACTTATTTAAGTTAAAAAATGCAAATAAATATTAGCACCATTAAATACTAAGTGAAATTTCATAAAATAAGGAAAAATCCTAAAAATGAATAAAAATCATTTTTGTATATTAAAATAAATCTACTATTTTATAAAAATATTATCTTAATTGTTTTTAAATAAAATTTAAAGTAAATATTCAAATACATTTAATCCTTTATGGAATTTTATAAATATAAAAATAATACTTAAAATAAATAAAAAAATCATTTTTAAAGTCCTAAATAAATTTATTACACTAGAAAAATATTAAATATATTATTAGAAAAGTCTTTAATATTTCAAATAATAAATCCTTATCTAATACTTATTTTGTGAATTCTTTAAAAACAATTCTTAAGTAAGAAATAATCGCAATTTTTACTAAACCTTGAGCAATTAGTGTCTAAATACTAATTCCAAATCCATAACTTGAATTCATAATCAAACTTAAGTATAACTTTTAACTTTAAAATATTATTTTAAAAAATCTTACAAAAATTCAAGTTGAAAAACCCTTTTTAATAAAAACATTATCTATCACTCATATATAATATGGTGAATAATCATTATATCTTAATCATTCTTAACATAACTTCAAATCCTAACAAATTACTAAGATTATCTAAGTATGCTCCCATTAAATAAATACATATTGTTTTCATAATAGCAAAACAAAGTTAAACTAATCATTCACTTAAATATTAAGTGAATAACTCCACACCTTAGTCATACTTATCATAAATCCAAAACTTAAGAATAATTAAAACCAATTACACCTTAAGTTTATTTACCCTTTTAAAGTAAACTTTAAGTTGACAAGCCTTTAAATATAATGTTAAAGACTTTGTTATGTGTTTTATAGTTAACTTTGGTCTGTATTAATTCATAAAGCATCTCAAGTCCAAACTATTCAAGCAAGCACAAACAACATCAACCACATTCGATTAACCACAAAGATTCTTTAAACCTTAGAAAAGAAATCTTTTCTTCAAATGTTATTCTTTCTTCCACTTCAAACAACAACTCTATTATAGTTCCTTCAACTATTAACAACTCAAACCAAGGACTATTATTATAGCCATCAAATTAAAATTAATCATAATCTCATTACTTGCTACTTTACTGGTATATTCAGGATTGTTGACACTTAAGTTCTCTATAAATGCAATTACTTGTAAAGTAAAACTTGAAGATAAATCAACTCTTAAAAGACTCACCTAAACTCACTTCACTTACAATATTGGGGTTCACTTTAGGGGGTTTTACAAAATGCATAGCATTACTTATGCACAACAGCATATTGCTTCTTTAAACATTAGTCCTTACCGGACCAATGATGTTGATTTCAGATATTGGATCTTATATTGTCTCAAAGACCGTGAGTGCATAATATTGCAATCACAAAAGTCAAGTTCACACTTGCTCATGTACTTTGATTATTTTCTGTAAAGTATTTTACAAATCCAGTGTTGTCATCACCTGCATTTGAAAAAGGTCCGAAAACACTATTTTCATAATAATATGATTATAAGTTATTTACCATGAGGTAATAACCTACTATGAAAGTTCCGATGGTAAAGGAACATATTATCTAGGACTTAACAACCAATGTCGCTAGTGATTCTTGCGCCGTATATTACACGTTAACCATGAGATTTGGAATGGGACAGAGAAGTCAAATGTATCTTCTTCCTATCGTATGTAGACGGATGTGCAGGTCATGGCTGTTATCACTCATAGCGTGCATATTAATTGGTAATTCGTAGAGGATATGCAGCATATGGGTGGGAGCCCTCAACGTCCCACGATAGTTCTGGCATCTAACGGTCTGTATAAACCATTGCCGTAATTCAATGTGTGGGCATGGTGTACACCAAGGAGGCATGCGAGGTCGTGAAGGACGTGGTGATTGGCTTGGATCTTAGACTGGGCCCCATAACAAGGAAGTATGGACAAGGTCATGACTTGGTTGTGCAACAAGGCTAAGGTCTCTCATGGGTAAAGTAACGCACCTCTGCAGAGTGTAATAACTGTAACTTGTTACTCCCTGTTCCAGGAAGGAGCTGCGGACGCGGCGAGAAAGGAACTCCATGAAAGTTCTGGTAAACTCATGAAGGCTGATGAACATAGCTTTTCAGAATAAAAGCAACCTTTGAAAAAATGTTTACGAAAACTTGCATTGCCTACGACCTACGGTCTGTGGCTGTAGATATAGTGCATCAAACACTCCTTTTCTAGTGAACTTGCTGAGTACGCTCGTACTCAACGTATCTTCTTAACCCTTGCTAGATTCTGAAGCCATTAAGACGACGTCTACATCAAGTCATGCTCCAGGAATCATCATCAAAAGCTAAAGCTCTTCAACAAAGTCAAGAAAGTCAACATATACATCAACTCAAGTGAAGACGAAGTTACTAATTACATAGGAATATAATCTCCAGCCATAGAACCTATTTCTATAGCGTATTGCAATAGCAGCAATGCCCGACCATTAGTTAAAATACAAGTCTTAATAGTATGATAGTTTTGAGTTGTTTGTTTCTGATTCTTCTTTGTAAGAAGTTTCTTTCTCTCTCTTTAACCTAGAGTGTTCTCTAGATCTTGTGTAAAGAGTTGAGGTGTAACCTATAGTCATGTCTTGGCCTGCTGTGTTTCTGTTGTACCACTCTGAGGGATGCAATACTAGTGAACGGTGTTTCATTGGTGTTATGTCAACGACTATAGTGTACTACATCATGCAGCGGTATGCTGGGTCACCGCAAAAGGCCTCCGGGATGATCTATCCTCCGGCAGGGTGCCGTGAAGAATTTCAGATCCCCCCGATCTAGGGACGATGGTGGCGGCGGCTACAAAAAG
Source organism: Avena atlantica (assembly GCA_910589765.1). Lineage (NCBI taxonomy): Eukaryota > Viridiplantae > Streptophyta > Magnoliopsida > Poales > Poaceae > Avena > Avena atlantica. The sequence goes on from OU342735.1 coordinate 104,476,303, forward strand.
TTTCGTGGAGTTTTGATCGGGTGCCTAGGGTTTCTGCATCGTGGGCTTCTTATAGGCAAGGATGCGAGGCAGGGGGTGCCCGGGGGCCCACACCCTGCCTAGGCGCGGGCCAGGCTTGGCCGCCCTGGGGGGTGACGCCCCTCCGTCTCGTATTTTGGATTCGTGTCGCCCACGGTAAAATATTGAATTTGGCTTTTGTCCCGTCCAATTCCGAGAATATTGATTTTCTGCCTGTCTGAAACCAAAAACAGAAGAAAACAGGCAACTGTCACTATGGCAACTTGTTAATAGGTTAGTTCCATAAAAGATATAAAAACACCTCAAAGTGTAGACACAACAAAGCAAAGTAGATACTAAACAAGCATGGAACATAAAAAATTATAGATACGTTTCCGACGTATCAACCATCTAAAGATGCCTATGATAGGGGCAACGAGAGCTCAAAGCTAATGAGTACCATACTTCCAGCATTTGGAAGTCTTTCAAACTTTTCAAAACCTCTTCACTTCCTTGTTGAGTCACCACTTATTCTATGAGAACCTTCTTGAGAGCATAGTTGTCATTCTTAGTGTAATGTGCTTGTCTCAAAACTTGGTTAATTATGTCATGACTTTTTATACTTGTATCTCTGATATCTTTACTTCTAGTCTTCACTTGAACTTCAGAGGTGCCTTGGCATTTATATTGTTCTCTACAAACAAAGGCAGGCGAGATACCACTCTATCATACCTTCTTATGAGCATTGCAATGTTGCTTATGTTTATGTTTCATGCTACTTATTATTATTGAGTTGGAATCTCTTCATAGCTTGCAATGACTATTAAGTAGACTTAGTTGTATACTCCTTATTATGAATTTTCTAAAGTATCTAATCCTGTGCTGAGAATATATACATGATATGAAGCAAATGTGTTCGTGAAAGTTCGTTTATCGCACTCAGTTTTCAACTGAATTGGTTGAGGACAAGCAATAAGCTAAGCTTGGGGGAGTTGATACGTCCAAAAAGTATCTACTTTTCTGAACACTTTTACCATTGTTTCTCCTCTAAACTTGTGTGATTTGGATACAACTAACATAGACTGATACTGTTTTTAGTAGAATTACCTTGGTGTCTAATTTTTGTGCAGAAAATCAACTATCAGGAAAAATCCCGGAAAATATGCCAAAAATCCTATTTCACCAGAAGACTCACGAAGCCAGAATACGAGACGGAGTGGAGGCTTGAGGGGCCCACACCCCCCAGCTGTGCGGGCCAGGCCGGGCCACGCCTGGAGGGGGTATGGCCGCCTCAGGCACCCCCTCGGCCTCCCTCTTCACCTATAAGTTGCCTTCTGACCTAAAAACTCAGGGGGTTCAAAGTTTTTCCAGAAAGAGTTCCGCTGTGCCGCCACCACCAGAAACCGCGATTCGGAACCAGAAACTCCGTTCTGTCACCCTGTCCGGACAGTGAATTTGGAGAGGATCACCGCCATCGTCATCACCAACGCCTCTCCATTAACCATCCATGTTTCCCTCATCCATGAGTGAGTAATCCCCCGTTGTAGGCTATGGGGATGGTAGGGCATGGTGCCTAGTATCTCTATTAGTGCTATTTGACTTTGTTGCAACTTGTTGTGCTTCATGCTTGTCACTAGGGTCCAAGTGCCATGATCTCAGATTTGAACTTATTATTGATTCACGATGATAGTATTGTTTGTGATCTTATCTGCAAGTTATGTACACATATCATTGTCTGGATCCAAAGGCTTCGAAGTGACAGAAATTGGGACAACAGGAGGGGATGGCTGTGATGTGAGGATCACACGTGTTCACGAAGTGTTAATTCTTTGCTCCGGTGCTCTGTTAAAAGGAGCACCTTAATTGTCAGTAGTTCCCTTGAGGCCCCGCTGCAACGGTCTGGCAGGACAAAAGATGTTGTGCAAGTTCTCATTGCGAGCACGCATGACTATATATGGAGCACATGCCTATGATTGTTTAGTACTTGGATGCTTATTCTATTTATCTGCAATTGCCCTAGATATTGAAGTTACATGTTTAGACTTGTTCATGCAACGCCCGTCCATCCATCCCTATGCCTAACGCACTCATATCCTACTGTTTGCTACTACTGTTACTATTGCTCTTGTTTTACTACTGCTGTTACTTTGCTATTGCTAGTACAAAACTATTGCTACTGATAAACTACTATGAGCAAGAACTATTTCCAAGTACAACTAAATTAACAACTCAGTTGTTAAGGCTTGCAAGTATTCTTTGGTTCCCCTTGTGTCGAATCAATAGATTGGGTAATACTATCCTCGAAGACTGTTGTGATCCCCTATATTTGTGGGTCATCACCTGTACAAGCAATAGATGGCGGTGGACTCGGACATGCAGAGATAGTAATCGGCACTGTCACCAGGCACTCCATATGCAACCAACATCATCGCCACTGTGCACTTCTGCAGTGAGGAAAACCCAACCATGCCAGTGCAATCCTTCTTGCACACGAAATAGGGGTCGAAGTCCCGGATGGCATGCATGATCTTGAGGAAGAGCTTTCGGCTCATCCTGAAATGGCGCTGAAACACGACCTCTTCGTGGATCGGCTCATCGGCGAAGTAGTCGGCGTACAGCAAGCAGTAGCCCTCTATCCTTTGCCTTGCCTTGCACTTCCGGTGACCCTTCGCCGAACCTCCACGCTTCGGCTTCGCTGTCTGTAGGTACAACTGGGCGAGGGAGGCGAGGATCTGCATGTGCTCTGCATCTTCGGCGGCATCGACGTTCTCCTCCTCCAGCAACATGACGAGCATCTCCTCGTCGTCGAAGTGCATGGCCGAACCGGCAAAAGGCCGAACACTTGGCGGGCGAGGTGGTTGGAGCTAGCAGCGAAGCCGAGCTACGACGAATTTTGGGCGGCGAAAGGGGCGGCGACTACGACGAGCCTATCTAGAGGCGTGGGTATGTCTCGGCGTGGAGGAGCTCCGCCGGCGAAGTCATGACGGCAGAGTCAGCTAGGGAGCTCTTCGCCGCAGTCTGGGCGAGTGGATGTGGGAGGGAATTCGGTCTTCTGTCGCCGACAGAGCTGGCCCATGCCCACACTTCGTCTGGCGTTTCCAGGGCGTTTCCGGGATGTTAGGAATGGCCTGGGAAGTCCATACCAAAGTTCGCCCAAATACGGACGAAACGGGGTCCTAGGAACGCGACTGGGCGGATTTTCGGTGTCTGGACATAAATTTCGTCCTGGGATCGGCATTCTAGGAAGCCGAGTGGAGATGCTCTAAGGTTTTCTTTTTTCCATGTTATATAAATCGGTCTCTACCAAAAATCTTAAACCAAAAAAATAGTACTCCCTCCTTTTTATAATATAAGATGTTTTAACTTTGTAAAAATAATGTATCTAGACGTCTATTAGTGTGTAGATTCGGATAGGTTCACTACAAATTTACATACTAAAAGATGTCTAGATACATTACCTTGATAAATCTAAATTATCTTATATTTTGAAATAAAGGGAGTATTCCACTAATTTTATGAAACCAATAATAACAAATTAGTCTAAATATAGAAAGGAATGACGAGTCGTACCACCGTGGTTCATTCTTTCATTCCAATTATTTTAAGAAAATCATACTTTCTTCGGGCAGGTTTTGGTTGAATTCTATCTAAGCATGAAGGTTCGAGCACGATATCAACCATAGTTTAACACGTCAAGGTAGCCATATGTATGATTATTTTCTTTTGGCTCATATATCAAGACTGGTATCTCTAACGGCTATGGGTAAGATGTGCAAAAACTGCTTTTTTGTATGAGGTGCAAAAAGCTTGCTCCAACAGCTTATCCATAAGTGGTTCTCCACCATAAAATTTTGGGTGAACACCTATTTTTTATCATCTCTTACATATATGGATAGATGGATACAAAGTTTAGGTAAGAGGTATCTTCTACCCATTTGTTGCCACATCAGCAAACACGCACGTGAGAGGCCTGCAACTGTCTGCACGGAAAATTCCTGACGATGTCCCCGTTGTCTTCTGCAGCCAGTGAGCATCGCCGGTGATGCTCCAAGGCCGGCTCAGTCCTCTGCGGCCCCCACAGATCCTCTCCTGTGTCGCGTGTCTCCTCTCTCATCGCTAATCGACAAGCCACGCACCACCGCGTGCCACCGCTTAGCTACCAAATTCCGCCGGCGTCGATGTCTCGCCCGCCGTCACGCAATTCCTCGTCTTCCAGGCTTGACTCGGCCAAGGACACCCGCCTCGTCTGAAGCACGCCGGCGCACGAGCAAGGTTGTTTCACCCCGTCGAGCTTATCTCCGCCTGACCTCCCCCCTCTAGCTTGTTCCTATCTCTTCCCATCGTCTCTGCCCCCGGCCCTGGCACTGCCCCTCGCTGCGTGTGGAGACCGCGCCTCCTGGATGCGCCGCTTGGCGGCGAGTGGAGGCAGCTGCCCTTCTCACCCGACGCCACCTACGGGAGGCTGCCCGCCGGTGTACAAGGAGTTGATTGCTTTTTCTATTTCTATACAAGGTGCTTAGTGTAAACAGATGTACCTGCTGTAATTTATTCATTTTTTTCGAGGATCCGGTTGTGCTTTGTCTAGCCAGAAAATGGGTAAGCTGTTGGAGCAAACAACATTTGTCTTACCCAAACCTTATCTATCATTTTATCCAAACGATTTTTGCTTACCCATAAATGGGTAAGCTGTTGGAGTTGCTCTTAGCATAGAAATTTATGTCTTATTTATTTGTTGTATTTATGTATATTTTCCCTTTTAAATCATTCATGACTACTCCGAATTGGTGGATATTACCCCTTCCCTTCCTGGAAACAGGTGTATAAATTTTGATAAACTCAAACAATCTAAAGATAAACCAAGTTTATATAGAATAAACTATTAATATCTACAATGTCAAATCCATATCACCAAATACATAATAAAATTTATTTTCATATAATCTACATATTATTACAATTTTCAATAGTTATTTACAAGGTTGACCAATTTTATATTGCTTGAAGTTTAAGAAATATTATACGAAAGGAGCGGAGGTAATATGTATCTATATATTGGTGCCCATTAGTCTCTTTTTAAATCACTTTGACTTCTACCATTATCTAAAATAATTACCTCTGAATGTCAAGCAATTAAATTGATTGGTCCACCGAGTTACAACGATTTTTAGGTCACAAGTAGAGAATAACTTACTCAAAATCCAACAAGTTAACTAGGTTCATGGCTAGAAGGTACAAATTGATTCACAAGGTTCCGGAAACAAAAAGTAACGAAACATTTTTTTAGAGATTGTTGTATATGACGCTAAGAGGATGCACAACATAGAGAAAAACCTATTCTCCTAGGTCGCTCATAGGCGACCCCTGAGGCCTTCCCGCCACTATGGATAGAAGCTCATTGTCACCCTCACCTCATTGTCGCTAGATAAGGTTATCGATACCAGCAGGGGGTCCTTCCAATCACCTTCTCTAGCCCTAACAGTTATCCCTTCTCCACCCCGCTCCATCTAGCGCAAGTGATGCAATCGTTCATGTGGCATTGACCACGTCCTCACATGTAATACCATCCAGATGCTTAGCAAGGCGGCCAACTCGGAGAGCTTCAATCCCGAGATTAGTCACAATGTTGTTTGATGTGTGCCTTGCATATGGCGTCCCCTTGTGGCATTGTGGATCACACTTGTAAGGGTATTTTACCCTTAACCATTTTTTGGTTAATGTTGACACCAGAGCTAAAGTATGAACTAATATTACCTACTAGTATTTACACAGGTTTTAGTTCACAGGTGATGATGTAAGGTGATGAGAGACACACCCCATTCGCTACATACTCAAGAGAAGAGCCCATGTTTTCGTTAACATTTATCTTCTTTTATATTTGAGTCTAATAATACACCTTACTATTAAGAGTGCCGGTCTCGATGAGCTTTTGGGAATGCCAAATAACCTATACATGTCCTAACACCAAATTTCCATCACACACACACACAAGAGGAGAGCATAGAACATACAAAAATTATGCATGTTTTGAGGTTTCTGTGAAATCAGCGAGCAATCCGGCGCCACCGGGTTTGCCGCTGGTTTGAACCGGTTGTCACTGGAATGGACCGGTTTTACCGGACAACTATTCCAAAGTCTAGTTCGGCGGGGCGCCGATTGTTTCGATGTGCCACTGTTTCGGCCTGCGTACGGTCAGGTGCCATCAAACTTACCGCTGGTCTGCCACGAATTCCCCAAAATAGCTAGTTTTTCCCGTGAACTATAAATACCCATTCTTCCTCACCAAGGAGGTTAGGTAAATCATTCATCTGACATATTCTTAAGCTCTCTCTCCCTCCATCGTTGAAACACCAAATCTTGAGGATCTCCCAATCTACCCAACCAAGCCAAACCCCTTTATTAGAAATCAAGAGGAGGTCCTGATCTATGTTTTCACCAAGCCATATTTCATTTCCCTTTGAGTTAATCGATATTTCTTGTTACTCTTGGGTTTGTTGGGGAACCCTAGGTGACTAGAGTCGCTCGGATGCTTTCATCTTGTGATTTGCCCCGTGGAAAGTTTGTGAGAGTTTTGGGAGTACCTTAAAGTATACCACAAGTAAGTAAGATATTTCTTAGTGGGATAGGCTCGGAGAAAAAGGTGAGACTTTGTGGTGTTGGTAAATCCTTAGTGGGACCTCACACCTCTCCAACGGTACGTACGTTCCCTCCCAAGGAAGGGAATATGGGAATACACCATTGTCTCTTTACTTGTGTTGATTACTTTTGTGATAACCTTTGTGATTGAAGTATCTTGTATCATCATATAGGTTGTCTCACCTAATTTTCATTTAGGCACACTTTTATATTTCTCAAAGACTAAAAGTTGCAAAAGAAGTTAAAGAATTTTGTATAACCTATTCACCCCTTCTAGGTTAACCATCTCTACCCTTTAAATTGTTATCATAGCTTAGGGATCTTTCTAATGGCTTTACCGCATAATAGAGAGATGGTTTTCATCGATAATGAGGATGATAGGACTTATTCAGTCAAAGATATCAAACAATCCCTTGCACGTGAAGCCGAGAAAAAGGCATTTGGCAACGGTGCTAGCATTGGCAACAGTGCTAGAATTGATGCGGAGTATGTGGATCACACTCAAGAGAGTGAGACCTCAAAAGCCTCAGAGCAACGTAATCAAATCTCCTTTACTTATCCTAAAAAAATTATGTTATGCCTCATATTAATAATTTAGGGCCTTTTACTCAATTTGATGGAACTCACATTTCCTATTGGAAAACCTCTATGGAATCTCATCTTCGTAGTTGTAATGTCGATCTTTGGGAAGTTGTGTTCAATGGATTCAACCGACGTGATTCGACCAACCTTACTCCACGAGAGTACTATGATCGATAACTAAATGCTATGGCTTATGAAAAGATTCGGATTTCCATTCACCGCACTCTCCTTGATCAAGTTAGTGATATTGACACCGCCAAGGATCTTTGTGATAGGATTGCCATCCTCCAAGAGGGGTTGTCCCTTATCTAAAAGTCAAAGTATGAAGTTTCCAAGTCGCAAATGAACTTGTTCATGATCAAGTATGTGGAGAGCATTGTCAATTCCTATGCAAGGCTTGTTGCTCTCTATGTGAATATAAAGGGTCTTGGTTGTGACAAGTTCAATGATGGTTTCAATGTGGAATGATGAGTTCATCAAGTCCAAGATTGTCTTGATGATTACATCCAAGAATAAGTAATTGGTACTAAACTTGCAGCTACTTTATGCTCAAAGCCCCTTCTATCCCAATGATCGTGTGCCATATTTTCTTGCCACGGAGAACATGACAAATAAATGGAAGAAGGTCAAACAAATTAACCGCACCATGGGATCTTCTCTCACCCTTGAAATGAATGTTAAGCGTGTGCAAAAGATAAAGAAAGTGAATAAGAAGAAAAAGAACTAGTTCTGACCAGCTGATGCTACACTCAACAGGGAGGAAGAGTGCTTCATTGGAAACCCCAAGAGCAAGGTATGAAGAGTACAGCAACAAGATTTCTCTCAGTAGAAACGAAGGTTATCGAACCAGAAGGAGGAACGAAACGTCACAAAGGTGTTGGAAGCAACGTGGCGACCTGCACAACACAAACTCAAGACTCTGTCCCAACGAATCAGTGAGGTTGTCAAGCTCACCGGTTTGCTGTAACAAAGGATTAAATGTATGGTGTGGAAGGTAATGGTTTGCAGCAAGTAAACAAGTAATAGTGGAAGATGTATCAATGGTAAAGATTGGATCGGGGTCCATAGTTCACTAGAGGTGCTCTCCTTAGATAAACAACATGGCATGAAGGGTAAACAAATTACAGCGGGCAATTAACAGGAACTGAGCAAAGGCATAACAATACAATTACTAGCCAGAAAGATCCTATGAGGTTGATTGGGCAATACAACAATATACATAGACCGTAATCCAGCTACATCTATGACTAGAAGTCCACCTTCAAGTTATCATCCGAACCCCCTCCAGTATTAAGTTGCAAGCAACAGACAACTGCTTTAAGCAAAGTGTGTAAGGTAAACAGTCCACATGTTCCATGAACAAGAGACCGTTGTTTTCTCCCTAGTAGCAACAACACATCTACAACCGAAGAGATTATTGTCACTTCCGTTGGAAACTAGAGGCATGAACCCACTATCGAGCATAAATACTCCCTCTTGGAGTCACTAGCAACTACTTGGCCAAGATAACCTCTAGCAACGGAGAGCATGCAAGATCACAAACAACACAGACATGATAGAATCATAAAGATAGAACCATTAATCAAACCAACATAATAATCTCAATATCCATCGGATCCCCGCAAACACAACATGCATGATTACAAATAGATTAGATCTTAATCATGAATGGAGCTCACAAGATCTATACATGAAAGCACAAAGGAGGAGATACAACCATCTAGCTACTACATGGAACCATAGTCCAAGGTGGAACTACTCACGGATCATATCAGAGAGAAGGCCTCCAGGATGATCTCCCCTCCGGTAGGGTGCCGGGAAGAGCTTCAGATCCCCCCGATCTAGGGACGATGGTGGCGGCGGCTACAGACAATTTCGTGGAATATTGATCAGGTACTGGGAGTTTCTGCATCAAGGGATTCTTATAGGCAAAGGGGGAGACCGAGGTGGCGGCCAGAGGGGGCAAACCCTACCCAGGCGCGGGGTAGGACCCACCCGCGCCTAGGGGGGTTTAGCCGCCCTATCACGCCTCCTCGTCTCTCCTCTAGACTTTTTGTTCCCCACGGGAAGTTATTGACTTTGTCCTTCGTCCCGTCCAAATATTTCTTTACTAACTTTTCTGAAACCAAAAACAGCAGAAAACATGCATCTGGCACTGTTGCAACTTGTTAATAGGTTAGTACTAGAAAACATGTAAAAAGCACCTCAAAGTGTGGACATGTAAAGCAAAGTAGATACTAAACAAGCATGGAGCATCAAAAATTATAGATACGTTTCCAACGTATCAGCATCCCCAAGCTTAACTCCTGCTCGTCCTCGAGTAGGTAAGTGATAAAAAGAATAATTTTTCTGGTGACATGCACCCTCACAATAAAGATCCAACCATTTGCAAGCATTGAAATCTGGGATCAAAGAACTCTAAACATGTGCATGAAAGATGGAGTTCTAACAATAGGACATAGTAATTATGCATGCAACATGACAAGCTATAAACAAAGATCATGAATATCATGCAATGAAAAACATTTGTTTGTTTCACATACAGAAAACATAGCATAGTGGCAATCAGCTTGTCCCTCATAGAGTAGCAATATAATGCAGAGGACACCTGCAAAGTTCACAAGGGTGACTAGAAACAAATATCACAAGAACAAGTAATAACACAATATGCATCAATTAATAAGCTTTGGAACACTACACACAGAATGACAACTATGCTCTCTTAATGGTGTCTAAAGGTATAAGGTGGAGACTCAATAGTGGTGGAAGAAAAGCCTTTTTGTAAAGCAAGCAGGGATTACAAGTTTCAAAAAGAGCTTCCAAAAATTACGGTACTTGTTAACTTCTAGCCCTCATTGCCCTATCATAAGCATCTTGAAGTGGTTAAGGTTAAAGTGGCAGAGCTGGAGTATATGCTTGACAAAGTATAAGTTTTCAATCTCAAGTCCCTTGACTATGAGAGCTACACCTCATGGATACTCAACTTAGGGCCCAGGCAAGTTGTTGTCACTGTAAGTATTTGCATATCATTGAGAACCGCCAACGGGGTACCCCTTGCACATGGTACAGGAGCTTTCCCATAACCAAAATGACAAGTCAAGCAGACAATGAGGATCTCAGCAATTCTTCTTATGTACCATGGGAATATGGTGTTTTTTCTCTCTTTCCTCTTTTCTCAATGTGTCTCTCTTTTTTTAAGAAGAATGCTTCATAGATGTCACTATGGTGATGCTGCAAGTTTCCACCATGATTAGGCATGGCTTAGGCTAGCGGACCAGTCGTTTCTCTAACACAGAATACAAACTCCATGGACTTACAAGTTCCCACTTCATTTCACACCGGTAACATCCATAGACAAAAGAGCATGATATCAACGGAGTATAGAAAGTACAAGTGCAATGTTGAAAACGTTCCCCATGACAGCACGGTTCTGCTAATCCCAACTTATAAGTGCAAGCATATATAACAAAGTTGCATCAATGGTTCAAGTTTATTAGGGGAAAAGAATAAAATGTGCCATCAAGTTCGTGAGGGCTTTAATCACTAAGTTTTCACATAACAAAATAGTTTTTAATTGGAAGATAGTTGAAAGCAAGAATATACTTGGAATGGTGTAACACACCATGCATAGGAGTTTATAGTGGACACTTTGGAATAACTTGGTTTCTTGGGAGTTGGAAGTTTGAGTAGAACTTACTCATACAAGTGGAGGCTAGCAAAAGACTGGAAGCAACCAACTAAGAGAGCAATAATGGCCAAAATTATGCAATGCAACAAAGCAAACTAATCAAAGCAAAGACTGGTACTACAAGTCAAGGACTAAATGATAATAGAGGCTAATGGTGACTTGTCATAGTCATAACATGGTGTAATCATGTGCCAAGTCAACCCAAGCAAAACATCAAAGGAGAATACCACAATACTATGATTTTGCATGTTAAAACAACGCATAATTTCTTCAAGGCACACTGAGCAATCCCAATTGTTTGGAACAAGACATGCTACAGCAATAATCACTAAGCATAATTCTAAAACAACATCTAGCATGTCATGCTAAAGTCTAAGTCACAGTCAATGCAAGCTCCTCTTGCACTTCAAGCAAGAACTTACTACTCCTTTCCAAACACCAACCAAACTTATTTGCAAAACAACACAGCGAGAGCGGGGGTCCACACTACTAAATCAAACTAAGCAAAGCAAACGAAAACTAAGTCGCTCCAAGAACAACACAAATGTGCATGAAACAATAAAAGTGAAATGTCTAGACAGACCTGAGCTTTTTATTAATGAAGAAGGGGATGCCTTGGGAATTCCCAAGCTTTGACGCTTGTACCTGTTGGATATTTCTTGGGGTGACACCATGGTGGCATCCCCAAGCTTTATCTTTTGTCCATCCTTCATCTCATTGCATCACTCCCTCTCTACACCTGGAATTTTTCCTTCATACAATCTTGATTAGCAACATTAGCTTATTGAAAAGACATTAGACCGCTGGCAAAGCTTTGGAACAGCAAGCATTTTCACTAAAAACACAAGCTACTGAAGTAACTCCTTCAAAGAAACTCAATTTACCTGAAGAGAGCTCAAAAAGGAATCAATAAGAAGCAAATGCAAATAATGGCAGAAATCTGTCAAAACAGACCAGCAGGTAGAAACGAATTTTTTAGAACATATTTTGTTGCTCAAATCAAAAAGTGTTGAACTAACGAAAGTTATCCAACATACTGGGGGATTTATTTGTAAATTTTAAGCTCAATCCGAGTTACAGAGCCTCCTCGCGATTTTTTTGGTGGAGGACAGAAATCTGTTTCGGGACAGCAACTCCCCAAATCTTACTTCCCTCTCATTAGAGGTCATTCTTGGCACAAAAATCAAACAAAAAGGATAAGGGGAGGTTATTACTGAATTAATAACTTACAAGACTCAAGGAAACTCTTAGGTTATCTCCCAACAAGTACTTTTCTTTAACGCCTTTAAGTTAGACACAAGAAGCAAGAAGAATCAAGTATTTTCAAATGAAGAGGTGCCCCTCTTGTTCCTTCTTTTATTACCTTTATTTTTCTTCTTAGGGAAGATATGATTGCTTACCGGGGGATTAAAGTGCATGATGCCTTCTCCCACGTCTATTACTGCCCCAAGGTGTTTCAGTAGAGATCACAAGGTGGGCAATCCAAAAACAGTAGCAGCAGCTAGAGCAGGAACTAATTTTTTTGTGTTTTTGAATAAGGCAAGCAAACCAAGCTAGACTAATTTTTTGGGTTTTTTTTGGAAATAGGCAAACAAAACCAAGCAAAAGAAACAAAGCAAACTAAAAACAAAGTAAAGAGAAAGGAAGTGAAGGACTCCCCTCCCCGGCAACGGCGCCAGAAATTACTTGATGCTACACTCAACAGTGAGGGAGAGTTCTTCGTTGGAAACCCCAAGAGCAAGGTAAGAAGAGTACATCAACAAGATTTTCCTCAGTAGAAACCAAGGTTATCAAACCAGAAGGAGGAAGGAAACGTCACACAGATGTTGGAAGCAACGTGGAGACCTGCAGAACACAAACTCAAGACTCTGTCCCAACGAATCAGTGAGGTTGTCAAGCTCACCGGTTTGCTGTAACAAAGGATTAAACGTATGGTGTGGAAGGTAATGGTTTGCAGCAAGTAAACAAGTAACAATAGAAGATATATCAATGTTAAAGATTGGACCGGGGTCCATAGTTCACTAGAGGTGCTCTCCTTAGATAAACAACATGGCATGAAGGATAAACAAATTACTGCGGGGCAATTGATAGGAACTGGAGCAATGCATAACAATGCAATTACTAGCCAGAAAGATCCTATGAGCTGATTGGGCAATACATCAATATACATAGACCGTAATCCAACTGAATCTATGACTAGAAGTCCACCTTCAGGTTATCATATGAACCCCCTCCAGTATTAAGTTGCAAGAAACAGACAACTGCTTTAAGCAAAGTGTGTAAGGTAAACAGTACACATGTTCCATGAACAAGAGACCGTTGTTTTCTCCCTAGTAGCAACAACACATCTACAACCGAAGAGATTATTGTCACTTCCCTTGGAAACTAGAGGCATGAACCCACTATCGAGCATAAATACTCCCTCTTGGAGTCACTAGCAACTACTTGGCCAAGATAACCACTAGAAACGGAGAGCATGCAAGATCACAAACAACACAGACATGATAGAATCATAAAGATAGAACCATTAATCAAACCAACATAATAATCTCAATATCCATCGGATCCCCGCAAACACAACATGTATGATTACAAATAGATTAGATCTTAATCATGAATGGAGCTCACAAGATCTATACATGAAAGCACAAAGGAGGAGATACAACCATCTAGCTACTACATGGAACCATAGTCCAAGGTGGAACTACTCACGGATCATATCAGAGAGAAGGCCTCCGGGATGATCTCCCCTCCGGCAGGGTGCCGGGAAGAGCTTCAGATCCCCCCGATCTAGGGACGATGGTGGCGGCGGCTATAGACGGTTTCTTGGAATATTGATTGGGTACTGAGAGTTTCTGCATCGAGGGCTTCTTATAGGCGAAGGGGGAGACCGAGGCGGCGGCTAGAGGGGGGAAACCCTACCCAGGCGCGGGGTAGGGCCCACCCGCGCCTAGGGGGGTTTAGCCGCCCTGGCACGCCTCCTCGTCTCTCCTCTGGACTTCTTGTTCCCCACGGAAAGTTATTGACTTTGTCCTTCGTCCCGTCCAATTCCGAGAATATTTCTTTACTAACTTTTCTGAATCCAAAAACAGCAGAAAACAGACATCTAGCACTGTTGCAACTTGTTAATAGGTTAGTACCAGAAAACATGTAAAAAGCACCTCAAAGTGTGGACAAGTAAAGAAAAGTAGATACTAAACAAGCATGGAGGATCAAAAATTATAGATTCGTTTCCAACGTATCACCAGCCCTGTCGATGAGGGCGTTCGAGCCGATCGGCTGAACTGGGCCCTCAAATTCAAGGAGCCCCCGAATTCCAGTAGCCATGTAGTCAGCAGTGTGCTTCTCGTCAGTCTTTTTCTATTTTACTTGGTTGTGCATTGTGAGGCCCAACCCAACTATGGTTGACGGTTCTTGAATTTATGTGGGGCTCCCGATCGATAGGCTCCCATACGGCGTTGTGGCCCCGATATTCATGATCGGCGCGAGTAGCCTCCTTAACTCGCGCGATGCCCGCCAAGGCCAATCTCTGCTTCTCCCTCGCTCGCGTATGGCTGGCCGGCTGGCGTGCTCTACTACTACAGTACTGTCTGTTCTGGCTTCCTCTAATTCTCCTCCTTGTTGGCCTGTTTCATAAACTAGCAGCAATCAAGATCAATCACGTTTGGGCATTGCATATTGAACTTTGAAAGTGCAACATACGTCGCCTAGAAGGGGTGAATAGGTTTTTAAAATAATTACGGTTTAGACTCTAATAAATGCGAAACAAAACTATCCTTTAATTTATTGAGCACAAAATCTAAAACCACTAGGTTCAACTAAGTGCATCAACAACCTATGCTAAGCAATACAAGCAACAAGGTGATAGAAAGATATAAAACTTCAAGCACGATGGCTATCACAAAATAAATTGTATAATTCAAGGAGTCCGGTTGAGAGATAACCGATGGACACGAAGAATTTTTATATCGAAGTTTGATACGTCGGAAACGTATCTATAATTTTTGATGTTCCATGCTTGTTTAGTATCTACTTTGCTTTGCTTTGTCTACACTTTGAGGTGTTTTTATGTCTTTTCTGGAACTAACCTATTAACAAGTTGTCACAGTGTCAGTTGCCTGATTTCTTTTGTTTTTTTGGTTCCAGAAAGGCAGAAAATCAATATTCTCGGAATTGGACGGGACAAAAGCCAAATCAATAACTTTCCGTGGGAAACACGAACTCCAAAGGGGATACAAAGAGGCAAGCCAAGGCCGCCACACCCCCTAGGCGCAGCCAGGGGTGGGCCTGCGCCTAGGCAGGGTGTGGGCCCCCTGGTCGCCTCCTCGGCCTCCCCATTCGCCTATAATAAGCCCCTGATGCCTAAACCCTAAGCACCCGATCAAATCTCCACGAAACCGTCTATAGCCGCCGCCACCATCGTCCCTAGATCGAGGGGGGATCTGAAGTTCTTCCCAGCACCCTGCCGGAGGGTAGATCATCCCGGAGTCCTTCTTCTCTGGTATGATGCGTGAGTAGTTCCACCTTGGACTATGGGTCCATGTAGTATCTAGATGGTTGTATCTCCTCCTTTGTGCTTTCATGTATAGATCTTGTGAGCTCCGTTCATGATCAAGATCTAATGTATTTGTAATCATGCATGTTGTGTTTGTGGGGATCCGATGGATATTGAGATTATTATGTTGGATTGATTAATGGTTTTGTCTTTATGATTCTATCATGTATGTGTTGTTTGTGATCTTGCATGCTCTACGTTGTTAGTAGCTATCTTGGCCGAGTAGTTTCTAGTGACTCCAAGAGGGGGTATTTATGCTCGATAGTGGGTTCATGCCTCTAGTTTCTAAGGGAAGAGACAGAAATATCTTCGGTTATAGATGTGTTGTTGCTACTAGGGAGAAAACAACGGTCTCTTTTTCATGGAACATGTGGACTGTTTAGCTTACACACTTTGCTTAAAGTAGTTGCCTGTTGCTTACAACTTAATACTGGAGGGGGTTCGGATGATAACCTGAAGGTGGACTTCTAGTCATAGATGCAGTTGGATGGCGGTCTATGTATCTTGTTGTATTGCCCAATCGAATCTCATAGGATCTTTTTGACTAGTATTGCATTGTTATGCCTTGCTCAGTTCCTGTCAATTGCCTTGCTGTAATTTGTTTACCCTTCATGCCATGTTGTTTATCTAAGGAGAGCACCTCTAGTGAACTATGGACCCCGGTCCAATATTTACCATTGATACATCCTCCACTGTTACTTGTTTACTTTCTGCAAACCATTACCTTCCATACCATACGTTTAATCCTTTGTTACAGCAAACCGGTGAGCTTGACAACCTCACTGATTTGTTGGGACAAAGTCTTGAGTTTGTGTTGTACAGGTTTCCATGTTGCGTGCAACACCTTTGAGACGTTTCCTTCCTCCTTCTGGTTCGATAACCTCGGTCTATACTGAGGTAAACTTGCTGTTGTGCTCATCACACCTTGCTCTTGAGGTTCCAACAGAGTGTCCGACGTCAACATTGGGTGCATGCATCAAAGATTTCTGGCGCCTTTGCCGGGGAGGCTACAGACGTCTTCACAAGGGGAGTCCTCCACTTCCTTTCTCTTTACTTTGTTTTTAGTTTTCTTTGTTTCTTTTTCTTGGTTTTGTTTGCCTCTTTTCAAAAACACAAAAAAAATTAGTTCCTGCTCTAGCTGCTGCTATTTTTGGCTTGCCCACCTTTGCCAAAATGAACTCTGCTGAGAACACCAAGTTGTGTGACTTCACTAGCAACAACAACAACAATGATTTCCTTAGCACTCCTATTGCTCCACTTGCTCCTGATGCTACCTTTTATGAAATTAAGTCTGCTTTGTTGCATCTTGTGATGAGAGAGCAATTTTCTGGTGCTAGTTCTGATGATCCTGCTACCCATCTCAATAGCTTTGTTGAACTTTGTGAATGCAAAAGTATAAGGATGTAGATGGAGATATTATTAAGCTCAAGCTTTTTCCTTTCTCCTTGAGAGGAAAATCTAAAGAATGATTGCTATCCTTGCCTAAAAATAGTATTGATTCTTGGACTAAGTGCAAAGATGATTTTATTGGAAAGTATTATCCTCCCCCTAAGATTATATCTATGAGAAGTGACATTATGAAATTTAAACAACTTGATAATGAACATGTTGCTCAAGCTTGGGAAAGAATGAAATATTTGGTTAAGAATTGTCCCACTCATGGACTCACTGCTTGGATGATTATCCAGACTTTTTATGCAGGTTTGAACTTCTCCTCAAGAAACCTATTGGATTCAGCTGCTGGAGGTACCTTTATGAGCATCACTTTGGGTGCTGCAACAAGACTCCTTGATAATATGATGGTTAACTACTCTGAATGGCACATTGAGAGAGCTCCACATGGTAAGAAGGTAAATTATGTTGAAGAAACCTCCTCTTTGAGTGATAAGATTGATGTTATTATGGTTATGCTTGTTAATAGGAAAGCTCATCTAGATCATAATAGTGTTCCCTTAGCCTCATTGGTTGCTCAAGAAGAGCAAGTTGATGTGAACTTCATTAGAAACAACAATTTCAACAACAATGCTTATAGGAGTAATTTTGGTGGTAACAACTATAGGCCTTATCCTCCTAATAATGGCAATTTCTATGGAAACTCTTACAACAATGCTAGAAGTGCCCCCTCTGAACTTGAAGTCATGCTCAAAGACTTTATTAGTAAACAAACCACTTTCAATAAAGCTATAGAGGAAAAGCTTTTTAATGTGGAGAAAAATATATCCTCTTTGTCTGAAGCTCAGTCCTCCTTGATTAATAAAATGGCTGCTAAACCTGAAACCATGGAGAGAACCTTTGCTACCACTCATGCCATACAAGTTACTATTGATGAAAATGTTAGGTTGTTAGCTCAATTTCATGCTAAGTGGGAAAAGGAAGCTGAAATTGATAGAAATAATAGTGTGTGCACCATCACCACTAAACCACAAGTAGTCCTTATTCCTCCTTCTACTATGCCTAAGCCTATTGAGACTACTACTAGTGATGCTAAGTTTGACTTTTATATTGATGGTTGCAATATTTTTGAAGTGATTATGTTCCTACAAAAGCTTGCTAGAAGTCCTGATGCTAGTGATATGCATGTTGCTTTCACCCAACACAATACAGATGCTCTTGTTAAGATTAAGGAAGAGAAGTTAAAACACAAAGCTTCTATTCCTAGGAAAGTAGAAGATAATTGGGAACCCATTATTAATATGCAAGTGAATGACTTTGATCTCAAAGCTTCATGTGATCTTGGTTCTAGTGTCTCTATTATGCCTAGTAAGATTTATGAAATGCTTGATTTGCCACCTTTGGAAGATTGTTATTTGGATGTCCCACTTCGTGATAATGCTAAAAAGAAACTCAAGGGGAGTATTAATGATGTTCTCATTATGGTTAACAATGCTTATGTCCCTGTGGATTTCTATGTTTTGGATGTTGAATACAATGCTTCTTGTCCTATTACTTTGGGAAGACCTTTTCTTAGAACTGTTGGTGCCATCATTGATATAAAAGAAGGCACCATTAAATATCATTTTCCATTCAATAAAGGTATTGAACACTTACCTATGAGGAGAGATAAGTTGTTTGCTTTTTGTGCCAAGAATGACCTCTAATGAGAGGGAAGTAAGATTTGGGGAGTTGTTGTCCCGAAAAAGATTTCTGTCCTCCACCATAAATTTTTGTGAGGAGTCTCTGTAACTCGGATTGAGCTGATATTTTACGAATAAATCCCTCAGTATGTTAGATAACTTTCGTTAGTTCAACACTTTTTGATTTGAGCAACATAAGATTTTCTCAAAAATCGGTTTCTACCTGCTGGTCTGTTTTGACAGATTTCTGCCATTATTTGCATTTGCTTCTTATTGATTCCTTTTTGAGTTCTCTTTTGGGGAATTGAGCTTTTTGAAAGAGTTGCTGCAGTAGATTGTGTTTTTAGTAAAAAGTTTTGCTGTTCCAAAGCTTTGCCAGAGGTCTAATATCTTTTGAATAAACTAATGTTGCTAATGAAGATTGTGTGAAGTTTTGTATGAAGGAAAAAAATTCAGGTGTTGAGAGAGAATGATGCAATGAGATGAAGAATGGACAAAAGCTCAATCTTGGGGATGTCACCATGGTGTCACCCCAAGAAATATCCAAGAGGTACAAGCGTCAAAGCTTGGGGATGCCTTGTTTAGTATCTACTTTGCTTTGCTTTGTATACACTTTGAGGTGTTTTTATATCTTTTCTGGAACTAACCTATTAACAAGTTGCCACAGTGCCAGTTGCCTGTTTTCTTCTGTTTTTGGTTCTAGAAAGGAAGAAAATCAATATTCTCGGAATTGGACGGGACAAAAGCCAAAGTCAATAACTTTCCTTGGGGAACACGAAGTCTAGAGGGGAGACGGAGAGGCAAGCCAGGGCCGCCACACCCCCTAGGCGCGACCAGGGGTTGGCCCGCGCCTAGGCAGGGTGTGGGCCCACTGGTCGCCTCCTCGGCCTCCCCATTCGCCTATAATAAGCCCCTGATGCCTAAACCCTAAGCACCCGATCAAATCTCCACGAAACCGTGTATAGCCGCCGCCACCATCGTCCCTAGATCGAGGGGGGATCTGAAGTTCTTCCCAGCACCCTGCCGGAGGGTAGATCATCCCGGAGTCCTTCTTCTCTGGTATGATGCGTGAGTAGTTCCACCTTGGACTATGGGTCCATGTAGTATCTAGATGGTTGTATCTCCTCCTTTGTGCTTTCATGTATAGATCTTGTGAGCTCCGTTCATGATCAAGATCTAATCTATTTGTAATCATGCATGTTGTGTTTGTGGGGATCCGATGGATATTGAGATTATTATGTTGGATTGATTAATGGTTTTGTCTTTATGATTCTATCATGTATGTGTTGTTTGTGATCTTGCATGCTCTACGTTGTTAGTAGCTATCTTGGCCGAGTAGTTGCTAGTGACTCCAAGAGGGGGTATTTATGCTCGATAGTGGGTTCATGCCTCTAGTTTCCAAGGGAAGTGACAGAAATCTCTTCGGTTGTAGATGTGCTATTGCTACTAGGAATAAAACAACGGTCTCTTGTTCATGGAACAAGTGGATTGTTTTCCTTACACACTTTGCTTAAAGCAGTTGTCTATTGCTTGCAACTTAATACTGGAGGGGGTTCGGATGATAACCTGAAGGTGGACTTCTAGTCATAGATGCAGTTGCATGGAGGTCTATGTTTCTTGTTGTATTGCCCAATTGAATCTCATAGGATCTTTCTGACTAGTATTGCATTGTTATTCCTTGCTCAGTTCCTATCAATTGCCCTACTGTAATTTGTTTACCCTTCATGCCATGTTGTTTACTAAGGAGAGCACCTCTAGTGAACTATGGACCCCGGTCCAATCTTTACCATTGATACATCCTCCACTGTTACTTGTTTACTTGCTGCAAACCATTGCCTTCCACACCATACGATTAATCCTTTGTTATAGCAAACCGGTGAGCTTCACAACCTCACTGATTTGTTGGGACAAAATCTTGAGTTTGTGTTGTGCAGGTTTCCACGTTGCTTGCAACACCTTTGAGACGTTTCCTTCCTCCTTCTGGTTCGATAACCTTGGTCTCTACTGAGGGAAACTTGCTGCTATGCTCATCACACCTTGCTCTTGGGGTTCCAACAAAGTGTCCCACGTCAACATTGGGTGCACGCATCAAAGTTCACTTCCAAAGAAGCTACATCTTCGTTGGAGAGGTGCGATGGCGCAATGCTCGTCGAACTCCACAAATGGCTCACCTAAGGGTGTGGTGGCTTGATGCACACCCAACGCCACACAAGGCCTCACCCAAGATTCAAAGGCAACACACCGACGCCACAACAGGCTCACCCTATTCTCCCGAGTGCGCACCACAAAAGGCGGGCACTCAATCCACTATGGGACACTTGAGGGCGGTCGCCTAACCCATACAAGGAAGGGCGATCTCCACAACTCAATTGGAGGCTCCCAACAATCACCACAAATATCTCTAGCTTGGGAACACTATACAACTCAATTGAGGGCCCCGGGGTAATCACACCATAACCACACAACCATCTAGGGTTCCGAGAATCCAAGAGAAACAAGCCATCAAGATTGAACTCGCCGAATCTCCAAGGAGAACTCAAACCTATGCACCAAATGCAAGAGGCAAGTCCTTCACTCTCAAATTCCACCAAAGACACGAAAGCTATTGGGGAAATAAGAGAAGAAAAATACAAGAGGATAACATAAATATCTCCAAGATCTAGATCCCAAGGATTCCTTCACAAAGAAGGGATTTGCTTTGGTAGGGTTGTAGATCTAGATATTGATACGTCGTAAACATATCTATAATTTTTGATGTTCCATGCTTGTTTAGTATCTACTTTGATTTGATGTGTCTTCTCTTTGAGGTACTTTTATATGTTTTCTAGGACTAGCCTATTAACAAGATGCCACAGTGCCAGTTGTCTGTTTTCTGTTGTTTTTGGTTCCAGAAAAGTCAGAAAATCAATATTCTCGGAATTGGACGGGACAAAAGCCAAAGTCAATATTACGGAGCCAGAAGACGAGACGGAGGAGGGCCTCGAGGGGGCCACACCCCATGGTCACGCGGCCTAGCCTGGCCCGCGCCTAGGGCTGCAACCGCCTCGGGCACCCCCTCGGCCTCCCTTTTCGCCTATAAGAATCCCCCGATACCTAAACCCTAAGTACCCGATCAATCTTCCATGAAATAGTCCGTAGCCGCCGCCACCATCGTCCCTAGATCAGGGGATCTGAAGCTCTTCCCGGCACCCTATCAGAGGGGAGAGATCATTCCGGAGGCCTTCTTCATCACTATGCCAGCCTCCGATATGAAGCGTGAGTAGTTCCACCTTGGACTACGGGTCCATGTAGTAGATAAATGGTTGTTTCTCCTCCTTTGTCCTACCATGTTTAGATCTTGTGAGCTCCGTTCATGATCAAGATCATCTATTTGTAATCATGCATGTTGTGTTTGCGGGGATATGATGGATATTGAGATTACTATGTCAGATTGGTTAATGATTCTATCTTATTGATTCTATCATGTCTGTGTTGTTTGTGATCTTGCATGCTCTCTGTTTCTAGTAGCTATCTTGGCCAAGTAGATGCTAGTGACTCCAAGAGGGAGTATTTATGCTCGATAGTGGGTTCATGCCTCTATTTAATCTGGGGAAGTGACAGAAATCTCTAAGGTTGTAGATGTGCTATTGCTACTAGGGAGAAAACAACAATCTCTTGTTTATAAAACAAGTGTATTGTTTACTTGACACACTTTGCTTAAAGCAGTTATCCGTTGCTTGCAACTTAATACTGGAGGGGGTTCAGATGATAACCTGAAGGTGGATTACTAGTCATAGATGCAGTTGGATGGCAGTCTATGTATGTTGTTGTAATGCCCAATCAAATCTCATAGGATCATGAATGTCTAGTATTGCATTGTTATTCCTTGCTCTGTCTTGTCAATTGCCCCGCTGTAATTTGTTTATCCAGCATGTTATGTTGTTTATCTTAAGGAGAACACCTCTAGTGAACTATGGACCCCAGTCTAATCTTTACCATTGATACATCTTCCACTGTTACTGTTTACTTTACGCAAACCACCATTAATTCCACACCATATAGTTAATCCTTTATTTTTAGCAAACCGGTGAGATTGACAACCTCACTGTTCGTTGGGGCAAAGTTTTGAGTTTGTGTTGTGCAGGTTTCCAGTTGCTAGCAACACCTTTGAGTCGTTTCCTTCCTCCTACTGGTTCGATAACCTTGGTTTCTTACTGAGGGAAAAACTTCTTGTTTTACTCATCATACCTTCCTCTTGGGGTTTCCCAACGAAGCTCTAAAGTGATCTGAGCCGCATCAAGACTTTTTCTGGCACTGTTGCCTGGGAGGCTAAGGACGGCTTCACAAGGGGAGTCCTTCACAACCTTTCTCTTTAGTTTGTTTTTATTTTGCTTAGTTTATTTTGCCTTGTTTTGTTTGCCTATTTTTATCAAAAATCACAAAAAAATAGTTTAGTTTGGTTTGCCTTTTCTTATAAAAAACACACAAAATTTAGTTCTTCCTATAGCTCTAACCTTTGTCTAGCTCACCATGTTGATCCCCAAGTTCACCCTGAAATACCTTTAAATAGGTAGTGGCTTCATAATTGGGAAACAAAATATTGAAAAACTCTTTAATCATGTTAGCAAACATGAGGATAGATCCTTAGCAGAACTTGCTACTAATTATGAAATTGGTGCAGCTTCTTTAGTTCACATGTTGGAGGCTAGGTTTGGTAACCTTAACCCCTTGATGAAAATTTTGCTTCTTAAACTAAAAGAAGAAGAGGATGCTGAAAAGAGAGATTTTATCTTAGAAACTTTGCTAAAAGGATGTATCAAAAAAAAATTGCTAAAAGAGTTCAATGATGTTGCTAAGGAAGCCAAAAAGATATTTGAACGTTTTAATATGCTAGGCTCATGTGTAAATGTTATGGGTACTTTAGAAAAATTGGATAAAACCAAACCCAATGGAGAGGAAATTAAGATACCCATACCCTTTAAACTTGTAAGAATGCATGAAGCCTTAGAAAAGAATTTTGATTGGATTGTTCTTGAAAACCCATTTGATGAAAGTAGAGAACCTAAGAGAGATGAGAAAAGATCCTCTAAAACTCATTTGGATGAGATACCATTCCTAGTTGAAGAGATTTTGAGTATTGATCTTAATGCTTCTTCATTTCAAAATACTTGATTCTTGCTTCTTGTGTCTAACTTAAAGGCGTTAAAGAAAAGTACTTCTTGGAAGATAACCCAATAGTTTTCTTGATTGTTGGGAGTTATTAATTCTGTAATATACGCTCCTTATCCTTTTTGTTTGATTTTTGTGCCAAGAATAACCTCTAATGAGAGGGAAGTAAGATTTGGGAAGTTGCTGTCCCGAAAAATATTTTTTTCCTCCACTATAAAAATTCAGGTAAAATATATGTAAGTCGTATTGAGCTGTGATTTTCTGAATAAATCCCCCAGGTTGTTAGATAACTTTCGTTAGTTCAACAATTTTTGATTTGAGCAACATAAGGTCTTCTAAAAAATCGTTTTCTACCTGCTGGTTTGTTTTGACAGATTTCTGTCATTATTTGCATTTGCTTCTTATTGATTCCTTTTTGGGTTCCTTTTGGAAAATTGAGATTTTTGAGGGAATTGCTACAGTATCTTGTGTCTTTAGTGAAAGTTGTGCTGTTTTAAAACTAAACCCCAAAGGTCTAATATCTTTTGAATGCACTAATGTTGCTAATGAAGATTGTGTGAAGTTTTGTATGAAGGAAAATTTGCAGGTGTAGAGAAAGAATGATGTAATAAGATGAAGAATGGACAAAAGCTCAAGATTGGGGATTCCGCCCCGTGTCACCCCAAGAAATATTCAATAGGTACACACATCAAAGCTTGGAGATGCCCAAGGCATACCCTTCTTCATCAATAAAAATCTCAGGTCTTTTTAGACACTTCGTTTTTATTGTTTCATGTACTGTTGTGTTGTTCTTGGAGCGTCTTATTTTTAGTTTTGTTTTTTGTTTGCTTAGTTTTCTTGAATAAAGTAGTTGGACCCCCGTTTTTGTCGTGTTGTTTTAAATAAGTTGATTGGTGTTGGAAAGGAGTAGGAAGTTCTTGCTTTAGTAGTACAAGAGGAGCTTGCTTTGACTGTTACTTAGACTTTATCATGCCATGCTAGATGTTTTTTTGACCTTATGATTAGTGATTATTGCTGTAGCATGACTTGTTCCAAACAACTAGGATTGCTTAATGTGCCTTGAAAGAATCATGTGTTGTTTTAGCATACAAAAGCATAGTAATGCGGTATTCTTCTTTGATGCTTTGTTTGGGTTGACTTGGCACATGCTCACACCATGTTATGACTATGAACCAGTCACCATAGCCTATATGATCATTTAGTTTTTGACTTTTAGTAACACTTTATGCTTTGATTAGTGATGTTTTGTCGCTCTGCATGATTATGGCCATTATTGCTCTCTTAGTTGGTCGCTCCCAGTCTTTTGCTAGCCTCCACTTGTATGAGTAAGCTCTACTCATGCATCCAACTCCCAAGAAACCAAGTTATTCCAAAGTGTCCACTATAAATTCCTATGTATGGTGTGTTACACCATTCCAAGTATATTCTTGTTTTATCTATCTTCCAAATTAAACTTTTTATGTGAAAGTTAGTGATTAAAGCTCTCACAAACTTGATGGCACACTTCATTTTTCTTTCCCCTAAATAAACTTGAACCATTGTGTCATCTATGTTGTATATGCTTGCACTTATACGTTGGAATTAGCAGAACCATGCTGTCATGGGGAACGCTTTCAACATTGCACTTGTACATTGTACTCAGTTGATATCACGCTCTTTTGTTTGCGGATGTCGTTGGTGTGAAATGAAAGGGGAGTGATGACCCACAAGTGTAGGGGATCGCAATAGTCTTCGCGGGTAGTATTACCCAATTTATTGATTCGACACAGGGGGAGCCAAAGAATACTTGCAACCCTTAACAATTGAGTTGTCAATTCAGCTGCACCTGAAAATAGTTCTTGCTCACATAAGTTTATCAGTAGCAACAGTTTGTAGTAGAAATAGCAACAATAGAACAAGAGCAATAGTAACAGTAACGGTAAACAGTGGGATTCGAGTGCGGTAGGCATAGGGATGGATGTATGGGCATTGCATGGACGAGTCTAAACATGTAACTTCAAGATCTAGGGAATTGCAGATAAATAATAACAAGCATCCAAGTACTAAACAATCCTAGGCATGTGCTCCCAATATAGTCATACGTGCTCGCAATGAGAACTTGCACAACATCTTCTGTCCAGCCAGCCCGTGGCAGCGGGGCTTCTAGGGAACTACTGGCAATTAAGGTGCTCCTTTTAATAGAGCACCGGAGCAAAGCATTAACACTCCATGATCACATGTGATCCTCACACCACAACCATCCCCTCCGGTTGTCCCAATTATTGTCACTTCGGGGCCTTTGGATCCGGACAATGATATATGTACACAACTTGCATATAAGATCACAAATAATACTATCATAATGATTCAATAATAAGTTCAGATTTGAGATCATGGCACTCGGGCCCTAGTGACAAGCATTAAGCACAACAAGTTGCAACAAAGTCAAATATCACTAATAGAGATACTATAGGCACTAATGCCCTAACAATTTTATTCGATTACATGATAGAACTCATCCAATCCCTACCATCCCCTAGACTACAGCGGGGGATTACTCACTCATGGATGAGGGAAACATGGATGGTTGATGGAGATGCGTTGATGATAATGATGGCGATGATCCTCTCCAAATTCCTTGTCCCGGCAGGATGCCAGAATGGAGTTTCTGGATCCGAATCTTGGTTTCTGTTGGCGGCGGTGTAGCGGAACTCTTTCTGTAAAACTATCGAACCCCCCTCTGTTTTTAGGTCGAGAGGCAACTTATAGGCGTAGAGGGAGGCCGAGGGGGTGCCTGGGGTGGCTGCACCCCTAGGCACGACCAGAGGTGGGCCCGCGCCTGGCAGGGGTGTGAGCCCCCCAGGCCCCTTCTCCGTCTCGTACTCTGGCTCCATGGATCTTCTGGTGAAATAGGATTTTTGGCATATTTTCCCGGATTTTCCCTGATAGTTGATTTTCTGCACAAAAACTAGACACTAAGGTAATTCTGCTAAAAACAGCGTCAGTCCATGTTAGTTGTATCCAAATCACACAAGTTTAGAGGATAAACAATAGCAAAAGTGTTCGAGAAAGTAGATACGTTTTGGACGTATCAACTCCCCCCAAGCTTAGCTTATTTCTTGTCCTCAAGCAATTCAATTGAAAACTGAGTGCGATAAAAGAACTTTCACGAACACATTTGCTTCATATGATGTAAATATTCTCAGCACAGGAGTAGATGCTTAGACAATTTATAATAAAGAGTATGCAACTAGGTCTACTCAATAGTCATTGCAATCTATGAAGAGAAACCAACTCAATAATAATAAGTAGCAAGAAACATAAACATAAGCAACATTGCAATGCTCATAATAAGGTGTGATAGAGTGGTATCTCGCTTGCCTTTATTTGAAGAGCACACTATAAATGCCAAGGAACCTCTGAAGTTCAAGTGAAGACTAGAGATAAAGATATCAGACATACAATCATCAAAGTCATGACATAATTAACCAAGTTTTGGAACAAACACGAGAATGACAACTATGCTCTCAAGAAAGTGCTCATAGAATAAGTGGTGACTCAACAAGGTTGTGAAAAGGTTTTGAAAAGTTTGAAAGGCTTCCAAATGCTGAAAGAAAGGTACTCACTAGCTTTCAGCTCTCATTTCCCCTATCATAGGCATCTTCATATGGTTAAGGTGAAAGTGAGGTCCACTCTGAATCATATGCTTGACAGACCATAAACTAGAAATCCCGTGTCCCTTGAGTACGAGGGCCGCACCGCATGCTGCTCAACTTTGGTTACCTGTAAGTTCTTGTCATTGTAAATACATGCATATCATAGAGAACCGCCAATGGGGTATCCCTTGCACATGATACAGGAGCTATCCCGTGATCAAAATGACAAGGCAAGCAGACAATGAGCATCTCAGCGATCTTTTTATTTACTATGTGCATAGCTTTTTGTTGAGTATGCTTCATAACTGCTCATTATGGTGATGCTGCAAGTTTCCACCATGATTAGGCATGGCTTAGGCTAGCGGCTCAGGCGTTTCTCTAACACAATGTATAGATTCCATGAACTCACAAGCTCCCTTTTTATTTCACACCGACGACATCCGCGAACAAAATATCAAGGTATCAACTGGATATGTATCCAAAAGGTGTTGAAAGTGTTCCCCGTGACAGCACGGTTCTGCTGACTCCCAACATATAATTTGCAAGCATATAACTTTCATGGACAAGTCACAATGGTTCAGGATTATTAAGTGCAAGGAATAAGGTGTGCCATCAAGTTCGTGAGAGCTTTACTAACTAACTTCCTCAAAACAGACAAAAATTTTATTTGGAAGAAAACAAGGCATAATGAATATACAGTGAAATGGCAAATGATGCTAATAGGTAGGTATGGTGGACACAGTTGGCAATATTGGTTTTGGAGAGTTGGAAGCACAGGTAGAGCTCATACTCAGTGCAGGTGAAGGCTAGCAATAGAGAGGGAGCGACAAACAAGAGAGCAATAACTATCATAATCATGCTTGCAACAAAACATGACTAATTATGGCATGAAAGTGATACAAGAACTCTGAGGCAAAATAAATCATCGAGGCTTATTGACTATTGTTTAGTCATATGCATGCGTGAGCACGTGCCAAGTCGATTCATATGAAACTTCCAGAGGAGGATACCACAATATCATACCAAAGTATGAATAAAACAATGCAAGCAAACATTCATATGACATGCTACAAACTATTAGCAAGATGGAGCTAATCATAAGAGAGCAAGAACTACTAAGCATCCATAATGACATAAACCTTACACAAACAGGCTAAGCATGCTCACAATGATGAGTATATGTACAAAAATGAAAACAAATAGAGTTCGTTACCAGCCTCTTACCACACCTCGAGTTGTCTTAATATTCATTATTTCCCTTCACTTGTGTGACTTGAATAATAACATGAAACCAACCTCCCTGAGGACGGCTGAACCCTGCAAAGAACTCACAAAACCAAAGAAGAATAACAAATATTTTTGGTGTTTTCAATTTTTTTAGAAACAAGCAAACAAAGAAAAACCAAACAAAGAAAAAGCAAACCAAACAAGAAGCAAACAAAGCAAAGCAAAGCAAAATATTTTTGTATTTTTTCTTTTAAGGCAAACCAAAACCAAAAAGCAAAGAAACAAACCAAGAGAAACAATGAAAATATTTTTGGTATTTTTGTGTTTTTGCGAAAGCAGCAACAAGAACCAAAAAGAAAGTGAAACAACGGATACACAAAGAACCGACGAAACATGATATATAGATGAGTGTGATGTCGGCATACCTCCCCCAAGCTTATGCTTTTGGCCTAAGTGGGGCTCAATAGCGCGGGTAGTATCCCCAAGCTGGTGGGTCATCATAGGAATGATCATAGTCAGGCGCTTGCGATGAATAAGAAGACATGCCCCAATCAAATGGGTTGCTGGTATGAAGACTCTCCCAAGTTGGAGGGCTGAACCGAATCATCCCCGGCATCCTCTCCAACATTCTCCTCTTGCTGGGAGATATCCACCACATATGTGTCAAACTCCTCCTCCGTGAGCGACCATCCTTGCCTGTTATCAAAATTAAACAAAGCAGGTGCAGGCAAATAAACTATTTTCTCAGTCCTACCCTTTCTCCAACCTTGCTGGGCAAAAGATAATTCATACGGTAAACTTCTCACATGAGCCCCCAAGGAAACAAAACCATGCTGAATCATGGATTCAAGATTAAGCCTCTCTATGGGGAACCAATAATTTGAATAGTGAGGCTCTAAACCATGGAAATCTAGCAACCTAGAGGCAATGATACTCCACAAATTCCACCCTTCTCGCGGTTAGTGGTGAGACGGTAAGCTATCAAAGCACCCAGGTTTTAAGATCTTTCCCTATTCAGAGCAGATGAGATAAAAGCTAGATCAAAGGAGGATAACTTCCTAGCGATCTTTCTAGCAAGAACACTCTTGGTAATGAAATAGGCAAAATATCTAATAGAGGGGAACTGAATGTTTCGAATTTTAACACTTTCCTTTGAGAAGTCAAAACCTTGGCAAATCTCAGTGTATAAATCCATAAGTAGCTTGGGCCTCTCCTTGATCTTCTCACAAGATCCCCAACAAGGCACTCTAATAGCTGCACAGAAATCAGCAAACGGCAGGTCGACAACTATATTGTATATTTTATAATGGACCATGGAATTAGATGGATACCAAGTAAACCAGAAGTCCTGCACAATTGCCATGGTTAGCTTAATATATTGAAAAGGTTCACCCTTAACAAAGTGTTCCAACCCTGCATTGGTAATCATAGTTTGGAAATCCTAGAGGATTCCCGCGGTTCTCATAAATTCCTGGCATGGATATATGGAAGGGGAAACTCCTTCCTCACGATGAACTTTCATTGGCTCAGGTACCATCAAGTCATATTGGTTTAGTGGATATGCACTCATCCTCCTTACTGAATTTTTTAGACAAACATCAAACCAAGTGATTTCCAAGTTGATAAATGATGAGCAACTACTATAGGAACTTGCTAGAGGACAACACATACATCAAAATGAAATCTCCAAGCATAGAACAAGCATGCAATCTCACACAACCTGACACCTATAGCAGCAAAATACTCAAGATACAATCTACCAACCACAAATCCAATTGGACAAATGGAGGAGGCACATACCAAAGAGCAATCCCTCCAAAAATCAGCAACAGGGATGGGTTGAACAAGGAGATCGAAAATCATGAGCAAGAACAGCAAGAACTCGAGATTGAGAAAGTTTTCCGGTGTTTTTCGGGAGAGAGAAAGGAGATGGCTTTGAGGAGGCACCTAGGAGGGGCCCAGGTGGGCCACACCCCCCCTAGGCGCCACCCATAGGCAGGCCGTGCCTACCTAGGGTGTGGTGGCCTGGGGTGGCTCCCTGGGTCACTCCAGGTGTCCCTCTATCCCTTTTTTCGAGGAAAAAGTTATTTTGAATTTTCTGGGATTTTTGGGGAAACTTTATTTTTGGCCAATTTTCTGGGTATTTTTTTTGGAGCAACCAGCAGGAGCACTGCCTTTTCTATTAGAAGAAGAGAATTGGCCGGTTTGAAAGGGGAACCGGCCAAAACCCGATACAGGCGTATGTACACACGGGTCCGGTTATAAGGGGAACCAGACCGAAAAATACCCCAAACGACACAGTTTTCAGGAAAACCGGCAAAAACCAAGACGAGGCCACGTGACCTAGCACGACTAGGTCTGGAGCACCGCCGAACGACACCAGCACAACGGCAATAGCGGGCGCTACGAAAAACCTGGTCCACGTCCCCGGAGAGGAAGTCAGAGCCGAAAAGGAAACGGCTAGACCTCTCAGGCTTCATGGCGAGAGGCAGGCCACAGGAACACGCCAGCGGTACTCGCACGCCGGCAGGGCCCGAAGGTGTCAACTCAACTGACAGCACAAGAATCACAAGAAAAGGCTCCCCTCCCTCCGAAAAATGATGCCTCCAAGGAGGTAACGACGTTCAGAAGACACCGCCGTCATCCAACCCGGCAAGCCAGATTTGGGTTTTCACCCCGGAGTGATGGGAGGAAGAGTGTCGGGGATCCACGACAACACCCCCAAGAGGGTGAACGGCGCCCTCAAGCGCCACCGCTGTCGGCACCAACCAAGTCAGCTAGACTTTCATCCGGAGACCTTGACCACCACCTCCAATGGATTATCCGAGAAACAGTCCATGCCGCCAACGAGCAAGATCACCAGCGAGAGAGCCGACACCCACGCCCACGAAGCCGTGCCCCGCCGCCCGCGTAGCCAAAGTCAAAGCATCACCACCATCACAATCCGAAGCCGCTGCCCCGGCCTCCTTGCATAGCAGGGGAGCTCCTCATGCCAACCTGCCACCGATCGCGAGCCGCTAGGAACTAGCGCCTCGCCCACCAAAGTGGCACCGCCGCACCGCCATCCTCAATCCATGGCACACCTCCACCACAGACCTGCACAGCCGGCCAGGAACACCGCGCCCCAGCCAGCCAGCCACCCATGGCGACCCCCCAGCCGCCAAGACACCGCTGGAGCCGGGAAGCGCCCCCACGAGACCACCACGCCGAGGCACCCCCGGACCCGCCGTCCTCCACGCCACCGCCGCGTCGAGGCAGAATCTGACCGCCGACCACCCAAACGCCACCGCGTCCCCGAACTGCCACCCCGGCATCCACAACTCCGGCCGTCGGACGCTGCCGGTGCCGGAGCAGCAGCACAGCCACCTTTGCCGCCCTCCCATGGTCGAGGGGTGCCACCCTCACCGGTCCCCTGCCCGAGCCCACCGGCTCGGCTTCCTCCACAGCCGCAGGAGAGGAGCTAGCGCCATGGCCCGCCTAGCCAATCCAGGGCCCAGATCGGGCCCCCGCAACCTCCCCATCCCCGGCCACCGCCCTAGGACGGCACATCACCTCCGCCAGCAGCAACACCGGACCCCGACTGGGCGCGGCGCAGCTCCCCCGAGGCCGCCACTCCTGCCGACGACAGTGGCTAGCCCGCGCCGCCCGCAGAGCGTCCACGCGCCAGGGTAGGGGGAAAACGCCCCGCCGCCTCCATCCCTGAGCCACGCACGGCTTTGCCGGCGGACCCTTCAGCGGCGGCGACACGGGGGAGGGTGGTGGAGGGGGCTCAAGCGTCGGCGGTGGCTAGGGTTTCCCCCGTGTCGCCAAGGGGAGGGCGACGCGGGGGCTTTCTGAAGACGTTCTTTGTAACAATTTAGATACAATATACTGGATTTTGTGCCTGCAAGGAATTTTTAGGGTATGAAAATTGATTTTCTCGCAGAAACTGTTTTTTTAGAAGAAGCAAAAGCAAACAAAAACCAAACTACAGAAGTTCTAGGACACTCCAACAAGCAAACAACTAGCAAAACTAAAGCTAACAAGAGAAAGAGCAAAGACTAGGAAGGAGAAAAGTAAAAGAGAGCAAGTATAAACCATAGTGAAAACATTATTTTGTTCATTAAAATCCTTTTGTTAACAAGGTTGATCAAGTCTTGTTACCAAAAAAATCTTATATGAGACAAAACTTTGTATTCCACAAGGTGATTATGTTACCTCATACTTTATAGCAATGGTCCCGATCATAATAGTTTCAAAATTTTCTTGTGGAATGGGACAATATATTTATCCAACCTTAATGCTCTCAACATTTTCAATGGAATCCAGGCAATAGCTCTTAGCAACCTTCTTGGGGAAATAGATAGTATGCTCTTTGTCATTAATATTGAAAGTTACTTTTCCTTGATTACAATTAATGACAACACCTGTAGTATTAAGAAAAGGTCTCCCAAGAATAATAGACATATTATCATCTTTAGGCATTTCAAGCACAACAAAATCAGTTAAAACCAAGCAATTATGAGCAACTTGAACATGAACATCCTCACATATACCAACAGGAATAGTAGTTGACTTATCAGCCATTTGCAAAGATATATCAGTTGGTACCAACTTTTCTAGATGGAGTCTCTTATAGAGAGAAAAAGGCATAACACTAACTCCAGCTCCCAAATTACATAAAGCAGTTCTAACATAATTGTTCTTAATAGAGCAAGGAATAGTTGGTATACCTGGATCACCAAGTTTCTTTGGAACCTTACCATTGAAGGAATAATTAGCAAGCAAAGTAAAAATCTCCTCATTAGGAATATTCCTTTTATTAGAGACAATATCCTTCATATACTTTGAATAAGGAGGCAACTTAATAGCATCAATCAAAGGAATTTGCAAAAATAAAGGCTTCATCTACTCACAAAACTTGTTGTAGTGTTCTTCCTCCTTTGACTTGTGTTTCTTACCTGGAAAAGGCATAGGTTTCTGCACCCAAGGTTCTCTCTCTTTACCATGTTTATTAGCAATAAAATCTTCCTTAGTGTACCTAGTGTTCTTAGTGTGCTTCTCAGGTTCTTCCCCAACTTCCTCCTTATCAGGAGCATCATTTTTATCATTACCACTCTCAGTTTCAGCATCAGAGACAGATATACTATTGGGATATATAGAAGGTTCAAGTGGTTCCTCAACTATTCTATGTTTATTTTTCTTTCTCTTACGAGGACTACCACTATCTTCACCTTGTTGGGAACCTTGCTCAATTCTTTTAGTGTCCTTCAGGATATAAAGGATCTTGAGTAGCTATACCACTCCTAGTTATAATTCCATAAGCATGTTTATCTCCTGAGGCATTAACTAGCATATCCTTTTGTACCTTGGCAAGTTGATCAAGTTGGGTTTGAACCATTTGAAAGTGTTTACAAAGCATTTTAATATCATTAGAAGTTATTTCCAAAATATCTTTCTACTCTTTAATAGCTCTAGAGTTTTCCAATAAATGATTCTGAACTTGATTATTAAAATGGCCTTGTTGAACAATAAAAATGTCAAGTTCCTCTAAACATTGATCAGGAGGCTTACCATAAGGAATATCACCTTCATCAAAGTGTTGGAGGGAGTGTACCTCAATAGTGGATGAGTGGAGAATTGGCTTACATAATTCTTCTATAGGAGGTAGATTCTTCACATCTTCAGCTCTAATACCTTTCCCCTTTAGACACTTCTTAGCTTCCTTCATCACTTCATCATTTAATGCAATAACTCCTCTTTTCTTTGGTGTTGGTATTGGAACTGGTTCAGGAACAACTGGTTCAGGAGTAATATGCTCAGGTATATTCAGCTCAGTTGAAGTCCAATCATTATAATTCTTGCTTATCTTAGCCATTAATTCTTCAGCATCTGTAGGATTTCTTTTCCTGAAAACACAATCAGCAAAGCTACCCAGGTATGTCCTAGAATCATCAATTAGTCCATTATAATAAATATCAAGAAGCTCATTCTTAGGTAATGGACATCTAGGATGTGCATGAATCAAGGCACAGAACCTTGTCCATGACTCAGGCAATTTCTCTTCTTCTCCTAGTTTAAAATCAAAAAATTCTCTGCAAAGCAGCATGTCTACCACTGGGAGGAAAATATTTTTGGAAGAAAGAAGCAATCAAACAATTAGGGCTATCAATGGAACCAGGAGGTAATCTATTAAACCAAGCCCTAGCTTCTCCTTTTAGTGAAAAAGGGAAGATCTTAGTAACAAAGTACTTGCGCATCTTAAAATCATCAGAGAATAAATCACTCATAGTAGAAAGCTCATTCATATGAGCCACAACACTCTCATTTTCAGTCCCACGGAAAGGTTCTTTCTCAACAATGTCCAAATAGGATAAATCAAGAGAGAAATCATAATCTTTATCTTTAATATCTATGGGAGAGGTGGCAAACTTAGTATCAGAGGACAACTTAGGAATAATGGTGTGTCTAGCAAGGGGACTCTTAATAGCACTAGTACCATGTGTGTTTCAGCACTCTTCAACAAATTCATCAGTGAACTCAATGTAACCATCATTAATATCATAACTCTCTCTAGACTCAGGTGAGCTAATAGGT
Organism: Avena atlantica; assembly: GCA_910589765.1. Lineage (NCBI taxonomy): Eukaryota > Viridiplantae > Streptophyta > Magnoliopsida > Poales > Poaceae > Avena > Avena atlantica. The sequence goes on from OU342735.1 coordinate 104,511,418, forward strand.
GTAACAGTGTCTTCACTAGGAGTTTCAGTATTTCCTAGACTAGCCATAGTAGCATCTAGGAAAGGACCTAATGAACCACTCGCATCAAGCACAGTAGAAGTAACATCATGAGTATCAAAAGCAGTTTCAGATTCAGCAGTAGTAGCAGTGTGTGTAGCATGTGTGTGTGGTGGTGGTGTAACAACCTTACTTATAATAGACGGTGAATCAAGAGCAGCAGAGGTGTTTAGGATTGTACCTCTTCTTGTAGTGGATGGTAAAATAGGTAACTTTCCATCACGAGACTTCCCCATGATGAAAGGAGTAGCATTGAACAATAATAGATCCAAGTGAACTTACAAATAAAGCTATGCTCCCCTTCAACGGCGCCAGAAAATAGTCTTGATGACCCACAAGTGTAGGGGATCGCAATAGTCTTTGCGGGTAATATTACCTAATTTATTGATTCGACACAAGGGGAGCCAAAGAATACTTGCAAGCCTTAACGACTGAGTTGTCAATTCAGCTGCACCTGGAAATAGTTCTTGCTCACAGAAGTTTATTAGTAGCAACTGTTTGTAGTAGCAACAACAACAGTGGAACAAGAGAAATAGTAACAGTAACGGTAAATAGTGGGATTCGAGTGCGGTAGGCATAGGGATGGATGGACGGGCGTTGCATGGACGAGTCTAAACATATAACTTCAAGATTTAGGGCATTGTAGATAAATAATAACAAGCATCCAAGTACTAAACAATCCTAGGCATGTGCTCCAAATATAGTCATACATGCTCGCAATGAGAACTTGCACAACATCTTCTATCCAGCCAACCCGTGGCAGCGGGGCCTCTAGGGAACTACTGGCAATTAAGGGTGCTCCTTTTAATAGAGCACCGGAGAAAAGCATTAACACTCCATGAACACATGTGATCCTCACACCACATCCATCCCATCCGGTTGTCCCAATTATTTTCACTTCGGGGCCTTTGGATCCGGACAATGATATGTGTACACAACTTGCAGATAAGATCACAAACAATACTATCATAATGATTCAATAATAAGTTCAAATATGAGATCATGGCACTTGGGCCCTAGTGACAAGCATTAAGCACAACAAGTTGCAACAAAGTCAAATAACACTAACAGAGATACTAGGCACCAATGCCCTAACAATCTTATTCGATTACATGATAGAACTCATCCAATCCCTACCATCCCCAAGCCTACATCGGGAGATTACTCACTAATGGATGAGGGAAACATGGATGGTTGATGGAGATGCGTTGATGATGATGATGGCGATGATCCTCTCCAAATTCCCCGTCCCGGCAGGGTGCCAGAACGGAATTTCTGGATCCGAATCTTGGTTTCTGGTGGTGGCAGCGGCGTAGCGGAACTCTTTCTGGAAAACTATCGAACCCCCCTCCCCCCTCTGTTTTTAGGTCGAGAGGCAACTTATAGGCGTAGAGGGAGGCCGAGGTGGTGCCTGGGGAGGCTGCACCCCCCCTAGACGCGGCCAGAGGTGGGTCCGCGCCTGGCAGGGGTGTGAGCACCCCAGGCCCCTTCTCAGTCTCGTACTCTGGCTCCGTGGATCTTCTGGTGAAATAGGATTTTTGGCATATTTTCCCGGATTTTCCCTGATAGTTGATTTTCTGCACAAAAACTAGACACCAAGGTAATTCTGCTGAAAACAGCGTCAGTCCGTGTTAGTTGTATCCAAATCACACAAGTTTAGAGGAGAAACAATAGCAAAAGTGTTCGACAAAGTAGATACATTTTGGACGTATCAGGGAGCTTGTAAGTCCATGGAGTTATGTATGTGTCTTAGAGAAACGCCTGGGACGCTAGCCTAAGCCATGCCTAATCATGGTGGAAACTTGCAGCATCACCACAGTGAGCAATCGATGAAGCATTCTTCTTATAAAAAAGAGATTGAGAAAAAGAAAAAAAGATGAGAAAAGAGGAAAGAGAGAAAAAAGCACCATTTTCCCATGGTAAATAAGAAGATTTCTGAGATGCTCATTGTCTGCTTGCCTTGTCATTTTGATTATGGGATAGCTCCTATATCATGTACAAGGGGTACCCCGTTGGCGGTTCTCTATAATACACATGTACTTACTATGACAAGAACTTACCGGTGACTAAAGTTGAGTAGCATGACGAGCGGCCCTCGTACTCAAGGGACATGAGATTGCCAACTTATAATTTGTCAAGCATATACTCCATAGTTTGTTCACTTTAACCTTAATCACTTCAAGATGCTTATGATAGGGGCAATAAGAGCTGAAAGCTAACAAGTACCATAATTTTTAGAAAGTCTTTATGAGACTTGAAATCCCTGCTTCCCTTTATGAAGGGTCTTTCTTCCACTATTATATTGAGTCTCCACCTTCTATCTTTAGGCACCAATTAAGAGAGCATATTTGCCATTCTTAGTTCTACGTGCATTGTCCCAAACTTATTGATTGATTCATATTGTTGATATTGCTTGTTCTTGAACAATTTATATCTAGTCACTCTTATGAACTTTGAAGGTGTCCTATGCATTTATTTGCTACTCCATGAGGGACAAGTTGAATGCCACTATGCTATGTTTTCTATATGTGAAACAAATAAACGTCTTTCAATGCATTGTTATTCATGATCTTTGTTTGTATCATTTCATGTTGCATGCTTAGTTACTTTGTTTTATTGTTAGAACTTCTTCTTCCATGCTCATGTTTACAGTACTTTGATCCCATCTTTCAATTCTTGCAAATGGTTTGATCTTGATTTTCATGGTGCATGTCACCTAAAAAATTATTCTTTTTATCACTTACCTACTCGAGGACGAGCAGGAGTTAAGCTTGGGGATGCTTGATACGTCGTAAACGTATCTATATTTTTTTATGTTCCATGCTTGTTTAGTATATATTTTTCTTTTCTTTGTATTCTCTTTGAGGTATTTTTATATGTTTTCTAGGACTATCCTATTAACAAGATGCCATAGTGCCAGTTGCATGTTTTCTGTTGTTTTTTGTTCCAAAAAAGTCAGAAAATCAATATTCTTGGAATTGGACGGGACAAAAGCCAGAGTCAATATTTTACCGTGGGGAACACGGAGCCAGAAGACAATACGGAGGAGGGCCTCGAGGGGGCCACACCCCCTGGCCACACATCCTGGCCTGGCCCGCACCTGGGGATGCAACCGCCTCGGGCACCCCCTCGGCCTCCCTCTTCGCCTATAAGAAGCCCCTGATACCTAAATCCTAAGTACACGATCAATCTTCCACAAAACAGTCTGTAGCTGCCGTTACCATCGTCCCTAGATTGGGGGGGGGGGAAGAAGCTCTTCCCGGCACCCTATCGAAGGGGATAGATCATTCCGAAGGCCTTCTTGATCACCATGCCAGCCTCCGATATGAAGCGTGAGTAGTTCCACCTTGGACTATTGGTCCATGTAGTAGCTAGATGGTTGTTTCCCCTCCTTTGTGCTACCATGTTTAGATCTTGTGAGCTCCGTTCATGATCAAGATCATCTATTTGTAATCATGCATGTTGTGTTTGGGGGATCCAATGGATATTGAGATTACTATGTCATATTGGTTAATGATTCTATCATGTATGTGTTGTTTGTGATCTTGCATGCTCTCCATTTCTAGTAGCTATCTTGGCCAAGTAGATGCTCGATAGTGGGTTCATGCCTCTATTTAATCTGGGGAAGTGACAGAAATCTCTAAGGTTGTAGATGTGCTACTGCTACTAGGGAGGAAACAACAATCTCTTGTTTATAGAACAAGTGTATTGTTTACTTTACACACTTTGCTTAAAGCAGTTATCCGTTGCTTGCAACTTAATACTGGAGGGGTTCGGATGATAACCTGAAGGTGGATTACTAGTCATAGATGCAGTTGGATGACGGTCTATCTATGTTGTTATAATGCCCAATAAAATCTCATAGGATCACGAATGTCTAGTATTGCATTTTTATGCCTTGCTCTGTCCTGTCAATTGCCCTGCTGTAATTTGTTTACCCAGCATGTTCATCCGTCGGAAACGTATCTATAATTTTTGATGTTCCATGCTTGTTTAGTATCTACTTTGCTTTGCTTTGTCTACACTTTGAGGTGTTTTTATATGTTTTTTGGTACTAACCTATTAACAAGATACCAAAGTACCAAAGTCAATATTTTACCATGGGGAACACGGATCCAGAGTACGAGATGAAGGGGAGGCACCAGGGGGCCACACCCCCTGGCGCCGTGGGCTAGGGCTAGCCACGCCTGGGCGGTGTGACCACCCTGGTTTCCCCTGCATCGCCTCTTCGCCTATAAAGACCCCCGATGCATAAACTCTAAGTACCCGATAAATATTCCATGGAACCGTCTGTAGCCACCGCCACCATCGCCCTAGATCGGGGGGGTCTGAAGATCTTGCCGGCACCCTTCCGAAGGGGAGATCATCCTGGAGGCCTTCTTCTTCATCATGCCAGCCTCCGGTATGAAGTGTGAGTAGTTCCACCTTGGACTACTGGTCCATGTAGTAGCTAGATGGTTGTATCTCCACCTTTGTGCTACCATGTTTAGATCTTGTGAACTCCGTTCATGATCAAGATCATATATTTGTAATCATGCATGTTGTGTTTGCGGGGATCCAGTGGATATTGAGATTACTATGTCAGATTGATTAATGGTTTTGTCTTATTGATTCTATCTTGTCTGTGTTGTTTGTGATCTTGCATGCTCTCCATTTCTAGTAGCTATCTTGGCCAAGTAGATGCTAGTGACTTGATACGTCGGAAACATATCTATAATTTTTGATGTTCCATGCTTGTTTAGTATCTACTTTGCTTTGCTTTGTCTACACTTTGAGGTGTTTTTATATATTTTCTAGAACTAACCTATTTACAAGTTTCCACAGTGCCAGTTGCCTGTTTTCTTCTGTTTTTGGTTCCAGAAAGGCAGAAAATCAATATTCTCGGAATTGGACGGGACAAAAGCCAAATCAATAACTTTCCGTGGGAAACACGAACTCCAAAGGGGATACAAAGAGGCAAGCCAAGGCCGCCACACCCCCTAGGCGCAGCCAGGGGTGGGCCTGCGCCTAGGCAGGGTGTGGGCCCCCTGGTCGCCTCCTCGACCTCCCCCTTCGCCTATAAGAAGCCCCCGATGCCTAAACTCTAAGCACCCGATCAAATCTCCACAAAACCTTCTGTAGCCGCCGCCACCATCATACCTAGATCAGGAGGATCTGAAGTTCTTCCTGACACCCTTCCGGAGGGGAGATCATCCCGGTGGCCTTCTTCTCCGGTATGATGCGTGAGTAGTTCCACCTTGGACTATGGGTCCATGTAGTAGCTAGATGGTTGTATCTCCTCCTTTGTGCTTTCATGCATAGATCTTGTGAACTCCGTTCATGATCAAGATCTAATCTATTTGTAATCATGCATGTTATGTTTGTGGGGATCCGATGGATATTGAGATTATTATGTTGGATTGATTAATGGTTTTGTCTTTATGATTCTATCATGTCTGTGTTGTTTGTGATATTGCATGCTCTCCGTTGTTAGTAGCTATCTTGGCCGAGTAGTTGCTAGTGACTCCAAGAGGGGGTATTTATGCTCGATAGTGGGTTCATGCCTCTAGTTTTTGAGGGAAGTGACAGAAATCTCTTCAGTTGTAGATGTGTTGTTGCTACTAGGGAGAAAACAACGGTCTCTTGTTCATGGAACATGTGGACTGTTTACCTTACACACTTTGCTTAAAGCAGTTGTCTGTTGCTTGCAACTTAATACTGGAGGGGGTTCGGATGATAACTTGAAGGTGGACTTCTAGTCATAGATGTAGCTGGATTACGGTCTATGTATATTGTTGTATTGCCCAATCAACCTCATAGGATCTTTCTGGCTAGTAATTGTATTGTTATGCCTTTGCTCAGTTCCTGTCAATTGCCCCGCTGTAATTTGTTTACCCTTCATGCCATGTTGTTTATCTAAGGAGAGCACCTCTAGTGAACTATGGACCCCGATCCAATCTTTACCATTGATACATCTTCCACTATTACTTGTTTACTTGCTGCAAACCATTACCTTACACACTTTGCTTAAAGCAGTTATCTGTTACTTGCAACTTAATACTAGAGGGGGTTCAGATGATAACCTGAAGGTGGATTTCTAGTCATAGATGCAGTTGGATGGCGGTCTATGTATCTTGTTGTATTGCCCAATCGAATCGCATAGGATCATGAATGTCGAGTATTGCATTGTTATGCCTTGCTTAGTCCTGTCAATTGCCCTGCTGTAATTTGTTTACCCAGCATGCCATGTTTGTTTATCTTAAGGAGCACACCTCTAGTGAACTATGGACCCCGGTCCAATCTTTACCATTGATACATCTTCCATTGTTCCTGTTTACTTTCTGCAAACCACTATCACCTTCCACACCATATAGTTAATCATTTGTTACAGCAACCGGTGAGATTGACAACCTCACTGTTCGTTGGGGCAAAGTCTTGAGTTTGTGTTGTGCAGGTTTCCAAGTTGCTTGCAACACCTTTGAGATGTTTCCTTCCTCCTACTAGTTCGATGTCCTCGGTTTCTTACTGAGGGAAGACTTGCTGCTGTGCTCATTATACCTTGCTCTTGGGGTCTTCCAACGAAGCGCTGTCACACGCCATCAATGCCTGGACGGTACTTCCGGCCGCGCTGCTCCAACGACTCTTCCGACTAGTATTACCGGTCAACTACCAGCCCAAGTACCAGCAAATATGCATAAAAAATAGAATGGGTACTGAGAGCATTTCCATGCTCATCGAAACTAGACAGGAACTTCAGCTAGTACTACCAGCGCCAAATTGGCCTAGAGGTACCTAACAACATGATACCGGCAAAAGAGAAACCCTATCAAGATCATACCTTTGCCTTGATCATTGCACTTGAGCTTGATGTAGACCGTCTTGTCCTTCTCGATATGGAACACATTTCTTGATTGCTCTTTCTTGATAAAGACTTGCAAATTGTTCCCCAATACACCATAGGGAGGCCTCTTCCTTGAATTTTTCTTCATCAATCCATGATCACAAAGGATGGCAAGCTTCAAGCATGAGATCTTCTTCTAGAGATGGTGCATCCTGAGCTTGCACTTCATTTATTCTATCCCCATAAGGATGATGTCTTAAAGATGCACATGAGGAAATCCATCTTCATCATTTCAACTACCTTGAAACCAACACATGGTCTAAGCAATGCCAACAGAGAAAACCTACAAGTTAAACTCAACTTAAATATTAGTTAATAGAGATTGTCATTAATTACCAAAACCACACATAGGGGGCATACATGCACTTTCAAACTTGTTGGGTGAGACTTGGAGCAGTGGAGCAGAATAGTATATTAATTGACTGATTCAATTGATTGACACCGCGTCAGCTGGTATGTTCCCAAGATCTCGCTTCCTCTCTCTCAAGTCTCAAGATTGAAACTAAATTATTTTGTTAATTTATTCATCTGTAAAATAGGATAAATCATGAGGAAAACAAAGTGTCAATCTGGTGGTGAAAAAGGAAGAAAAAAATATATTAGAAACAACCGCTCAGTCTCAAAAGGGTGCTCTATATAGATTTGTCATGAAAGAGTCTTAAATAAATTCTAAAATCAAACTGCAATTACTAATATTGATGGTCGTGTTGATGATGAGGTAGAGGCTTAGGCTCACCCCGTAGAATTTGATGAAGGTGATGATGCTAATACTGGTGAGGAACACAATGATGATAATACTAATGATGAATGTAACAATGCTAATGATGGCGTTGAAGGTAATAACGCTAATACTAGTGTTGAAGGTAACGATGCTACTACCTGTGATGACACCAATAGCTTTTTTCATGCTGATATCTCGGAGAAGATTAATTATAAATTCATGATTGAAGATTTTATTTCAAAAAATACTAGACGGTGATGCTTTTTGGTAGAACATAAGGTTTGTTTACTAATTACTACCTTGGTGCTATGTTTACTATTTTAGAATAAATCTTGATATATTTTTGAACATTGTATGAAATAGCATATTATGAAGTTATATACTTAGTAAACCTATGATTTCAATTTTACTAGTTATCGAGGTTGAATAAAATTTGGGGCCTTATTTTGTAAGTTGCACCGGGCCCCCAAATCCTGGAGACGGGGCTGGTTTCAACTAGTGATTGTGAAGAGTTGCTCTCTGAACTTTCTCTTTTCTCCAAAAGGATGAAGTTATATGGAAGATAAAACTCAAACGGGTATGGTGAAAACAAGAGAACTTGCTACAACTATGATGAGACAAATCACTTCATCGACAAGTGCACGTATGAGAAGGGGAGAGACTAGCCCAAGTATGAGAAGGGTGACCAGCCAATATTGAAGCCCAATCCCATCAATGAGAGATATGAAAAAACACGACAACACACATCCGTGTGCCTTGGCGCTTATAAACGCCGAGACACACGCCTAGTCGCCGCGCTCGCGCTAGCGCAGCAAAAAAAGCCGTTAGGGATAACTGTGTCTGGAAAAGTCTTTACGCGACACCTTTTTTGCTCAGCACATCGTTATTCGCCGAGCTAGTGTTACCTCGATGCAACAGAGGATCTGACTCGGTACATAACAGAAGACAACACTAATTTAGTGCCATGACACCTACTGTGTGTGTTGTGCTTCGCATACCATTAGCGATACAGAGAATTAACTAAAGAGATATAAATAATTAATTAAGGGTTGCATGTATTATATAGGAAACAAATATGAGAAGTTGGTGAGATCTAGGATTTGCTACTTGGGTTGTCGAACAAGTGTAGCCAGGAAAATTGGACCGAATTTGCAAAAACTGTCCATCCGATGATCTCCAGCAGTCAACACGTGGCCAAACAGGAAAAAACTAGACTAGCAATTGTTTTCTAAATTAATTGGCCATGTGTCAATCATAAGAGTTGGTCCACTTGTCGACCAGGTCCCATAAAATTATTTTTTGTAATACTCATACTCGGGTGAGTAATAGTGGGCCCACACCTATTAGCGGGTTGTGCTTGATCATTCTTCAGCGTGCGACCAACAATGAACGGCGCTTGGGATGGACGACGTAACGAGGATGTCACCATTGCCCAAACACGGCACTAAGCACTGCCACCCTTGCGTACCATGTAACACGACACATATATGTGACGGTGTCGTGTCTGCCACGACGTATAGGTGGCCGCCGCGACAAAATGATGCCGGGACAGCCCATCCGCTGACTATCCAACTTTCGAGGTACTTTTTACTTGTGCCGCCCCAAAAAAGGTGGTGGGAACCGGGGATGGGGGAGGTTTTTTTTGTTGTAGTGGAAGGAAGAAGAGAAGAGATGGCAAAGCTCTTCTTGGTGCGAAAACGATTTTGTTTGTGTGGTGATGTCAATACCAAAATTGTGTGTGTGATAGCTCTGAGCTTGGTGAATGGTGAATGGTGAATTGCATAAGTGTCCCTGTAAAACGGAGGAGGGTTCACAAGGAGACGATTTTCTAATTGTGGTGGTTGGTTCATGCAGCTGCTGAAGCCGTTGATCACTTTGGCATGATATTTTTTCGTTTTTTACTTTGGTCATGTCTTTTTTGGTTTTGTGTATCTTTAATATCTTGACAATTTCTTGACATTATGGATGCAATGTGTATTTTTTCTATAATGTTATACTCCCTCCGACTCATATTAATTGACTCACATTTGTCTAAATTTGGATAAACCTATATACTAATTTTTTTTGTCCAGATTTATCCAAATTTTGACAAATTCAAATTAATTAATATAGGTTGGAGGGAATACTTTCTTTGTTAAAAAAAATGGTGCACTGCAAAGCTGCTTGAGCTTGGTCAGGTCGCGAGTAGACACGGTCCGAGGTTAATTATTAATTTGGAAAATCCCTTTGCTTTCCTGAACACGTCAATGATGGTTGTAGCATCACTATGTTACTGATTGATAGCTCCCGTTGGAGAGCATGTTCCTTGATCACATTATTTTAGTTAAGTGTATCTAAACCTCTTTTAGCACACACAAAAAAAAACATTATTCTAGTTGCTTGCAGTAGTACCCGGCCGCAGCCTGCAGGTTTGTATTGCTCAACCTCATTCCCTTTCGCAAAAAGCCCAGATTGCTAATTCTCTGATTGTGTCAAGGACCGGAAGACAACATTGATCCCCTGTATCTTCCATGTATCGTGAAAGCAAAAGTGTGTTCCTATGATGCACGATTTCTAAATGATCCCGAAGCTTCGTGGACGACTTTAGGAATGGGAACATTAACTGACCGTGTACTTAGATATATCCTTCTAAGTATATAAGATTCCACAATAAGAGACCCCCCATCTGAAAAGTTTGCTTGAGAAACCTCCCCAAACACGAGTGCTCATCAGGGTGTCCTGCTTTCCTTTTTTTTTTTGGTCTCCAAAAGCTCCTACGCACATTGACTACACACAAAGGAATAGGCTGAAATGCGACCGGCCAACCGCGGTCGGTTGGTGCCAACAAATGTACAGTCTTCAAATCAACTAATAAAAAGACCAATTAATTAGCCGAGCTCCACTTTCCTCAACCCATGCATTTTGAAATGGTCTTTTATATTAGTATACAAGACAAGAGTCATTTTCCCATTTGGACCAAAGGTGGGATCTTTTGGTGCAAAAAACAAATACTAATTCAAAGCACCTGTCCAACCATAACTAAACAATGCATGGGGCGGAGCAAAAAAGGAGAAATGTAAATATATATATATGCAGAGAAGACAGCTCAACTCGAGAGACATTGATGTTTCTTTTCTGACAAGCAACCAGGAATTGGCATATGGCAGGCTCGGACGATTTCTCTGCCGGACATAACTAATCAATCAAGAGAAGGAACGATAGAAACATTATTTCTTCGCCATAGAAACAGTCAACCCACTTGGTGATGGTGCAGGGAAGTTAAACAAATAAAGTTGAGAGATACCAAACATGTAGTACCAGTTACACACAAGTCTGAACCTTACTTTTCCACCCAAATCGACATAAATTACACAATCAGCTAACATGTCTCTGGTGAGGAGATTGAGCACTCGAGAGAGAGAGCATGCACGAATCCAGTGATCGATTCCTGTTGAAGCATGGTCAGGAAGCGACTGATGATCTTGTTGTGAAATCGTAATTACAGCAAGCAGAGGAGTACTGAACGATCAGGCATACATACGTGCCGTGGGTAAAAACTAATCGAGAGAGATAGACAGAGGGAGAGGGATGCGTGGGTGTGGGTTTAGGTACTTTATCAGCCCCTGCACTGGGTGATGGCGCTGCATCCGCGGGAGTAGGGGTTGGCCTCTGCGCCGGGCTGACAGTTGTAGTAGGATGCTCCGCGCTGGGAGCAGGGCACGCTGTCCCGCCTGAGCGCGTCGTAGCCGATGTACCCGGAGCCGTCCTGCAGCAGGCGGCGCTTTCCGCCGGCCATGGCCGCCACGTCGCCCTCGCCCTCGCCGTCGACGCCGAAGTACTCCATGCAGTCGCCCACGGTGCCCCTGCACGTCCGCCCGCCGCGCCGCATCAAGACGGCCGCCGCGCCGCCCAGGTCGCCGGCCGTGGTGAACGCCGACGCCGCCGAGGCCGCGAGGGCCAGGAGGAGGAGGGCTGCGGCGGCCGGCAGCAGCTTCGGCGCCATGGCCGGCGGCGGGTGGTGGTAGTAGGTACGTACGTGGGGATGGGTGCGGGTGGCGTGACGGAGGTACGTACCAGGGAGCGGTGGTGGAGCTGTTGGGTGTGTGAGGGAGAGAGGGGCGGGGTGGTGGGTTATATGGCGAGACGATGGCGCGACTCGGCCGGCGGGTCGCAGTAGGTGAGAATTAGGAGGGGGAGAGGGGGAGGGGATGGCGCGTCGCGTCGGTGTGTCACTGTTGTGGTAACAGCGACCGTTGGTTGGTCTGGATCGAGACCGATCAAGAATCAAGATTGCCGGCTTGCCGCCGCGCACGAGGACGTCACCACTGATCATTGTTATCCCCAGGGCCAGGGCCAGGGGCCGGTAACTGAGCTTGGATGGTTCCATGGAGTTGAAGTGCGGGCGCATTGGATCACGCGCGCGCGAGCCCAATCTCCATGCATGCTCTCTTGGGTCACGACAAGAGTGGGTGTGCGTGGTTACGTAATATGTGTGCCACAGTCATATGCGTGGCATGTCATTCTTGGATCAGTCTCTCTCTTGGCTAAAAAAACAGTGTGCAGCCAGTACAACCTGCGAAAAACTTGTTTTAAAAATTAAGCGCGCGTATCGTACGTGCGGTTAATACACCATTCAGGGCCAGGGGGTGGGGGTCTCCGTTTCTTCCGTGCAACACGGCGGGTACGTGCCCTCATCAAACCTAGCTAGTACTACGAGCTATGATGGTTATGGTGGTATGCAGCACACGTCGTCAAGTCCAGTACTGTACATTTATTACCGTCATGGGTTGTCTCACGGACAAGCTATAGCTAGTTATGACTTTCGTGTAAATGTAACTTTATCACGGATCTAGTCTAGATCTAACAGTAGCAATAGAAACATCACCTTTGTAGATCAAGAACGGAGGGAGAGAGAGAGAGAGAGAGAGAGAGAGAGAGAGAGAGGAGAGAGAGAGAGAGAGAGAGAGAGAGGAGACGCGCTCTACCTGCTCCCTGGCTCGACAGACAAGAGCCAGAGGGAATGCCCGAACCGGCGCCGGAGCTAGAACCTCCGTCGTTGGCCATGGGTGGAAAGGGGGTGAGTGTGGCGAGCGTGTGGCTAGAGTGGCGGCGGTGGAGCTTTCCGTCGGCGCATCGCTAGCCTAGATCGGATTGGCTTGTAGGTGGGGCGGCTAGGGCACGGCTAACCTCGTAGGTCGTGCTGCCGGCTCCCCACCACTTTATATAGCGCTGGCGACAGGGGCCCACCGTCCTAGATAAGGATGGGCGCCCCCGATCAGGGCGCAGTTAGGGGGCGTGTTGGGCTGTTGGGCCCAGTCATGTTGAGATCTATCCGACAATCTCCCCCTAGATCTCGACTTTACTTTTAACCTTGTTCTTTACTTATTTCATCACAGAATGAGACATAGAGCATGTTTCATCGTCTCGGCTCAATTGCCGATAGAATCAGACAGCTACTATATACCTTCATGTTCTGAAACAAATTCTGTTACTTTTGGGTCTCTATAGTCCAGGAATCATAGGCTTCCCGTTAAACCCATGCCGGCTATGTGCTCCTTGAACACATTGGGTGGTAAGCCTTTCGTTAGCGGATCCGCAAGCATATCCTTTGTCCTTACATGCTCGAGACTTATAGTTTAATCCTGGACTTTGTCCTTCACAACATAATACTTTATATCTATAGACTTTGAAGCATTACTCGACTTGTTGTTGTGAGTATAGAATACTGCGGGCTCGTTGTCACAGTACATCTTTAGTGGCCTGCTGATGCAGTCAACCACTTTCAAGTCGGGTAAGAATTTCTTTAACCATAACGCCTGTCCCATGGCCTCATAACATGCTATAAATTCTGCATACATCGTAGATGATGCAACTATTGACTGTTTGGCGCTTCTCCACGAAATAGCACCTCCTGCGAGAGTAAAGACATACCCTGTCGTGGACTTTTGGTCGTTTTTATCTCCCGCAAAATCTGCATCTGAATACCCTTTTATCTCTAGGGAATCAGATCTTCTGTATGTTAGCATGAGGCCTTTTGTGCCTTGCACATAGCGCAAAATCTTTCTTTACCATCTTCCAGTGCTCTATGCCTGGATTCTCTTGATATCTACCGAGTACCCCTGGTGATAAATGCCAAGTCAGGGCGAGTGCACACTTGTGCATACTGTGAGCTTCCAACAGCCGAAGCATATGGTACTGACTTCATTTGATCGATCTCATATTGATTCTTTGGACATTGGGATTTCCCAAAACTATCGCCCTTGACTATGGGAGCAGGTGTTGAATTACTCGCATGCATATTGTATTTCTTTAAAATCTTTTCACAATACGCTTTCTGCGACAGTCCTAACACTCTATTCTTTCTGTCTCGGTGAATTTCTATGCCCAAAACATAAGATGCTTCACCAAGGTCTTTCATGTCAAAGTTTGATGACAAGAATTTCTTTGTTTCTAGTAGTAGACTAACATCACTGCTAGCAAGCAGAATGTCATCCACATATAGAATTAGGAAAATATATTTCCCACTTTTGAACTTTGCATAAATGCAATTGTCCTCAACATTTTCTTTGAATCCAAATCTTTTAATGGTATCATTAAACTTTAAATACCACTGCCTAGAGGCTTGCTTTAACCCATAAATAGATTTCTTTAGGCGGCATCCCATATGCCTTTCCCTCCATGAAAAAACCCTTGGGTTGTTTCATGTAAACATTCTCTTCTAAATCTCCATTTAGAAATGTCGTCTTGACATCCATTTCATGTAACTCTAAATCAAAATGTGCAACTAGTGCCATGATGATTCTGAAGGAGTCCTTACATGAGACCGGAGAAAAAGTCTCATTGTAATCTACGCCTTCTCTTTGCGTAAAGCCTTTTTCCACGAGTCTAGCTTTGTACTTTTCTACATTCCCATTGGAGTCATACTTTGTTTTGTAGACCCACTTGCATCCTACTGTTTTGGCTCCTTTGGGAATTTATTCTAAGTCCCAAACATTGTTGGAACTCATCGATGTCATTTCATCTTCCATTGCCTCTACCCACTTGGCTGAGTGAGGGCTACTCATGGCTTCTTCATATGAGGTAGGATCGCCCTCCATATGAACTACATTGTAGACTTTGTAGATGTATTTGGAAATGGCTGGTCTTCCTTCTCTTTTAGACCGTCTGAGTTCATCAGACTCTTGCTCATTTCTTGCCTGGGGTTCAGGCACATTTACAGTAGGTGGCTGTTCTGGCTCCCTTTCGTGCTCAATAGTCGGTTCAGGTGGATCCTGATGGACAGGTTCCGAACTTTCGCCCATTGTTGTCACGTGTGGAGTCACAACAGGTGCCGGCACCACAACCTCAGGGGTTGTAAATGGTGGCACAACGGGTAGCGAGAAAAATGGCTCCTGAGTCATCGGATTAGGTGCATGCACCCTCTTCTCCTCAAGATCAATTTTCCTAGATATCGTGCTCCCCCTCATCAATTCGTCCTCCAAGAAGACAGCATGTCTCGTTTCTACAAATTTTGTGTATCTGTCGGGACAGTAGAAACGATAGCCTTTGGACTTATCTGGATAGCCAATAAAATGGCAAGATACTGTTTTGGGGTCTAACTTTGCAATGTTTGGATTGAAAACTTTTGCCTCAGCTGGGCTCCCCCAGACCCTCAAGTGGTGCAGAGAGGGGACTCTGCCTGTCCACAATTCATACGGTGTTTTGGGCACCGATTTACTTGGTACTCTGTTGAGAATATGAATGGCGGTTTTAAGCGCCTCCATCCACAATCCCAATGTAAGGGTTGAATAGCTCATCATGCTGCGCACCATATCCATAAGGGTACGGTTGCGCCTTTCAGCTACTCTGTTTTGCTGAGGTTCGCCCGGCATAGAATACTGGGCGACTATTCCATTTTCTTGCAGGAACCGTGCAAAGGGTCCTGGTACTTGACCATATGGAGTATGCCGACCGTAGTACTCCCCTCCACGATCGGACCGAACTATTTTGATTCTTTTATCGTGCTGATTTTCTACTTCAGCTTTGAAAATTTTAAATTTATCCAACGCTTCAGATCTTTCTTTGATTGGATAAATATAACCATACCGGGAGTGATCATCCGTGAATGTTACGAATGAATCATAGCCATCCACACTTTTCACCAGAAACGGTCCACAAATATCCGTGTGGATTATTTCTAGTGTAGCTATGCTTCGGTTTGCACCCTTTTTAATTTGTTTAACATACTTTCCTTTAATGCAATCTATGCATTGTTCTATGTCAGAGAACTCTAACGGAGGAAGAATGTCATTTTTAACGAGGTTTTCTATTCTTCCCCTCGAAATATGGCCTAGTCTACAGTGCCATAGTTTCGATGAGTCAAGAGTTCGCTTTCTTTTCTTTTGTTCTTTGTTCGACAAGGAAACTTTTTCATTCACATCACACACAGAAAGAACTTTCTCATGCAGGGATAACAAATATAACTTATCAAATAATGTAGCAACACCCACACATTTGTCTTTCAACCAAATGGCACACTTGCCATTTCCAAAATAACATTCGTAAGAATCTTTGTCCAAACAGGAAACACTTATTAAATTCCTATGTAATGAAGGAACGAAAAGCACATCTTTGAGCAAAAGCAAAGAGCCATCAGCCAGCTCCAGAGGGACGTCACCAATGGCCTCCACTTCTGCTTCTATTCCATTCGCCACTTCAATGTGTCTTTCTCTTCTTGGCGTGGTCCTTGTCGAATGGAACCCCTGTAAAGAGTTGGCAACATGAACAGTTGCTCCAGAATCAATCCACCAAGTGGATCTAGTAAACTTTTCATACAAAGATTCATTAACAAAAGAAACAATATCTTTACCATTTTTGGCCATGATGTACTTTAGCCAAATCGGGCAGTCTTTCTTGTAGTGGCCCGGCTTTTTACAGTGATGGCACTGATCCTTCTCCCCAGGGGTGGACTGGTGATGCTGGTACTGGTGCTGCATTGGACCCTTGCCATGGGGCTTGGAGGATGAGCCACCATGGTTGCCGCCTGTGAAGCCTCTCTTCCTGTTGTCCTTCACGAAGTTCAGAGAACCGTCGTGAAGGGCTTTCAGCCTTTCCTCTTCCTGGGAGCACATCCCAATGGTCTTTTCTATGTCCCACTTTTCAGGGGACATATTATAATTTATTACAAAGTTTTCAAAAGGCTGTGGAAGTGAGGCCATCACAAGGTGCACCAAGAGTGCTGGCTTTAGCTCGAGGTCCTCATCCATGGGCTTGAGTTTCGCTGCCATGTTTGACATCCTCAAGATGTGCTCTCTTATTCCGTGGGGTCCTCCCGTATACTTTTCAGTAACCAGCTGCTTTAACAGCTGGGTCGCATACATCTTTGAAGAGCTAGTAAACTGGCTCTTTATCTTGGCGAGATACTCGCCCACGGTAGCACACTCTCCAATTGAGCCCACTATTGCGTTCTCAATTGTGTTCTTTACAAAGGCCAGACACTTCTTGTTGGCGATCACCCATTTCTGGTTATCGATAGAGTAAGCAGCTCCAATGGAGCATGGTCCCTCTTCCTTTTCTCAAAGTCAGCACTTTCCTCAGTGGCCCCCCTGACCGGGTCAGCGGGCTTGACTGGTTGCTTGGTGTCAACCACCCAATTCACTTCGGCGCATACGAACGCCAAGTCAACTTTCTTCCTCCATTCGGAGTAGTTGTCCCCCCTTAGGAGCGGGATGTCCTTCAAACATGCCATGAGGTTGAGACCTCCTGAAAATTACAAAAGATGTGAGATCACCAAGTAAAACAACTGTATGCGTTAACTCAACGTTGGTATAAATTAAGCATGCAATCGTTTTGTGCCTTTTAAAATTACATCACCGTTGGGCAGAAATAAATTTAAATGCACCTTTAATACTTAATAGGAAAAAGATTATGGTCATGATTATTAATAACGTTGGTCAATTAATAGCATGAGGCATAATCACTTTAATCACATCTTTATGTCACGACTTAATCAACTTTTATTGCATTTGGTGCAATTTTAAACCATACATTTGCAATGAAAAATAACTATTTGCAGCGGAAACTTTCAATAATAACTTTCATTAAGCTCATACTTTGCAGAAAAAATGCCTTTTTAGCTTTCTCTAGTCAAAAGTACATGAAGGTAAAAAGACTAAAGAAAACTATGTAAAACATTGCTTAAAAACTAAGCAAAACCATTAAAAAAATAATTCTGTAAAAAATAAAACAGAAAAACTGTAAAAAAAACGCCCTACTGGGCCAAAACAGAGGCCAGCGCTCAGCGGCCCAAAACGGCCTGGCTGCGCCCGCGCCTGGCTGCCGCCCACGCGCGTCTGGCAGCCGGCGCATGCGGCCCAACGCGGCGGCCCACGGCGCCGCAGCCGCCTCGGCCTGCCTGGCCCGGCGAGCAGCCCAGCTGGCCTGGCCCCGCCCGCGCGCTCTCGCTAGCTAGATGCTGCCCGCGTGCTCTCCCCTAGCAGCCTGCAGCGGCCCATCTGTCTCCGCGGCGCGTCTGCCACCGCCCGCGGCCGCACGATCTGAGCTGTTGAAGCCCGGGACCCTAGATCCTACGGTGAGGCGCGCTGTGCGGGGGTATAAAAATCCCCACAGCCGCCGACCCCCACAAAACCCTAAGGCCACTTCCCCCCAGCCCCGTCCAGCTCCCGCGTGGCCACCGCGGCGGCGCCGCGTCTCGCGCGCGGCCGCCCCGCGTGGTCACCGCGCCCACCGCGTGCAGCGCCCGTCGACCGCGGCGGCGCCGCGTCCCTCGGGCCGGCTGCCCCGCGTCGGCGGCGCGTGCACCGCGCGTGCACCCCGCGACCCCGCGCCTTCGCCGCGTCCCGCGTCCGTCGACCGCGGCGGCTCCGCGGCCCTCGGGTCGGCGGCCCCGCGTCGGCGGCGCGTGCACCGCGCGGCCTTGGCGCGCCTGTCCCCGCGTGGTCGATGTGCCCTCCGCCGGTGGCGGTGTGGCGGCGCGTGGGGAAGCCGGCGAGGTGGCTTCGGCCCCTCCCTTCTCCTCACGTCCCCACCCGTGGCGCGGCGGCGTGGCCCGCCGGAGGCCGAGGTGAGGCGGCCGCCTCCGTGCGTGCCCCTCCCTCCTCCTCCTCTCCGTGAGCCGTACCCCCCCCCCCCCCGTCCTCCTTGCCGGCGGTGCGTCCACCCGAAGGTGGGCGCACCACCGTCAAGAGGGGCGGCGGTGGAGCCCTTTGCTCCTTCCCCCCCTTTTTTTTGTAACTTGCTTGGTCCATGGTGGAACTGCGAAGGCGCCCCCCACCTTGCTCCTTGCCGATGTGTGCATCCACCCGAGGGTGGGTGCACCGTCGTCAAGTGGCCGAGGTGTGGGGCGGAGACTTTCCCGGCGATGGCCGGAGTGGACCCTCCCTTCCTTTTTTTTTGATTGCCTTTTTCTTTGGGGATCTATGGGGTTAGGACTTGCATTCGGGATCTTTTTGGGGCTTTAGATCTAGGGTTTTTCTTTGCCCCGAAGGGTGTGTTCTTCTTCTAGATGTCTCCACACTGGATGCCCATCTAGATCGAGAGGAACGGCGCGGCCCTAAGGCAGGCGTACTTTTGGATCTAATTCTTTCCTTTCACTTTCTACCAAAAAGCACTGTAAAATCTAGCAACTAAAACCTTGCTCTGATACCAATGTAAATGTAACTTTATCACGAATCTAGTCTAGATCTAACAGTAGCAATAGAAACATCACCTTTGTAGATCAAGAACGGAGAGAGAGAGAGAAAGAGAGAGAACGGAGACGCGCTCTACCTGCTCCCAAGCTCAACATACAAGAGCCAGAGGGAATGTCCGAACCGGCGCCGGAGCTAGAACCTCCGTCGTTGGCCATGGGTGGAAAGGGGGTGAGTGTGGCGAGCGTGTGACTAGAGTGGCGGGTGGAGCTTCCCGTCGGCGCAGCGCTAGTTTAGATCGGATTGGCTTGTAGGTGGGGCGGCTAGGGCACGGCTAACCTCGTAGGTCGTGTTGCCGGCTCCCCACCACTTTATATAGCGCTGGCGACAGGGGCCCACCGTCCTAGATAAGGATGGTTGCCCCCGATCAGGGCACAGTTAGGGGGGCGTGCTGGGCCGTTGGGCCCAGTCACGTTGAGATCTATCCAACATTTCGTGGCTAGCTTTACTGCTACTCGTAGCCTACATACACGTAGTATGCGTATGACAGCTTCGTCAATTTGTATCACTGTTACCTAATCATCATGGATTAGTATATAACCCAAACATGTTTTAAAATAGGATCAAAAGTCAATGTTCAAAAGTTTTTCTGAATTTAACCGTGTCCACCACGACAAATTTATGAAACCGATGCGAGTACAACAACGCTCTTTCTGGTGATCAGTACAGTATACATTAACAAAAGCTATAGGGCGTCAGATTTCTTTCTTTAATTTTGGGGTTGATGGGGGGTGTCAGATGGACAAGCTAGAGAAGCAGCTGGATGGTGATCAGTACTACAGGCCTAGCTTCAACGCCACTCACTCCTAGTGTACGTACGTCACAGCTTTGTTTGTTTAATTACTGTAGTAGTAGTTAGCAGCACTGTTACTAGTGGCAGTTAACTGGTTCTGCTACGTGTAGGCACCATGCACGTGGGAAGTACACATTCGTCGCAGTGAAATGTTGCGCAACAAACGGACAGACACTGTGTTCGGTGCTCCAGGTCCGGCGCCGCGCTTTGCTCGTCTCGCAAGCGAGCGAGACTGCGAGAGGCGGTTAGCTTAACAGTGTTGGTGTTGCAGATTCAATGCAACACAACAGCTATCAGCTATGGCACATGTCCTTTTCCAACTTTATGGTACTACCGGTACCGCGCACTGTTCAGTGTTCACTACTGGCTAGCTTGGCCCTGGCTAAGCTTAGCTCGCGAGCCATCAATCGAGCGGTCGAATTTGTTTGGCATTTAATTTTTGCACGGCCAAGATTACTACGCACGTACGGTGTCATGCATGTTCCAGCTTAATCAGGGGCACGTACGTGTATATGGAACGATAACTGCCGCCCGTGTACCCCAAGGCGTGCTGGCCACTTTTTTTTTTTTGCGAATGGCGTGCTGGCCACATTTATTAATAGACAGATCAAGAGCTCGAGGCCCTCATTATTTCCTCATGTATAGACATCATGAACGTACGTAGAACTGAAGACCCGTCTAGCGTGATATACACGCTATGTAATATGTTTAATTCGTGGTCGATGATATTGCAGAAAAACCAAGGGCAAGGAAAAGTTTAAAGGATTTATACATTAGCCAATTTATTCTAAAAGACCGATTTTATGGAAAAAAGAAGGCTAGACAGTATATATTTATATTCAACACTTCAACTCACGTCTAGGCTATTTAGTCCTTAGCGTGGTATAGGAGTATGCCGCAGAATTACTTTTTTATTTTTTAATAGTGCATGAATAGGATCTTAAACTCAAGACTTTGTAGGTCTGATACTATAAAGGATTTATGCACTATCCAATTATCTCAAAAGACCGATGTCATGAAAAGAGGCTAGACAATATATTTATATTCAACAGAAGATAGTGTGAAAATGCTCAAGATGGTTGTCAGAGAAGTTTTTGCAATTTCACAAAATAAAAGAGAGAAGCTTTTGCAAGATCACATGGATGGGCATCGACAAGTGATAGATTAACTATATTCTGTAGTTAAGCGGAACTTGTAATAATTTCTCAGGATGTGGAATTGTTCTTTCTTTTCGGGAGTTTGTACTGAATTGACGGTTTCTTGATTCACTTGATTATCAAAACACAGGAATAGAAAAAAACGCAAGACCAAACGGCTTGTCCCATTGAATCCTACTCTCTCTTAGTTCCAAGTTATAAGAGCTCGTTTGGTTCAAAGGAATTTCAAAAGATTTGCGAAGGATTTTGTGCCTTAGGAAATATTCCTATGTTGATTGTTTGATTCAAATGATTACTATCCTTAGGAATTCCTTTAAAGGATTCTTTTGTCCTCTATTTTGTAGAAAAAAATTCATCCACTCCAACCTCATGTTGAAATTTCTTTGTCTTTCCTCTGATTCAAACACATACTTTAACCAAATTCCTGTAGATTTCTATTCATGCAGGATTCAAGAGGCCATGCCATTTCAATCCTATGGTTTTCATGTTCCTATGTTATGAGAATCCTACAAATCAAACGAGCCCTAAGATGTTTTAGCTTTTAAAAAGAACTATAAATCAAGACGTCTTTTAGTGTGTAGGTTCATAGCAAAATGAGTGAATCTACACACTAAAAAATATGTAGATACATGTTTTTAGAAAAAACTATAACATCTTATATTTAAGATGGAGGGAGTATATGATTAGGAAAGTACAAGAATTAAGATAAAAAGTGTTTCATACATACGTAAACAAAAAAATGTAGCAAGAGATTTGACTGGGACCATATATTTTATTAAACATGCAAATTAATCTTTAGAAACACTTCACATGCATATATATATCATGTTAATCAAATGACCATCGTATAAAATATTACTAGAAATTCAAATCTTATGAAATTCCTTACGAACGAGCCTATGCCAATATATATAAGCATGGATGTTCTATTGTACAACAATGCATCATGGGCCATCCCAATCGGCTCGATCCGATGGTCCAGATCTTATATACTATCTCAGATTTTCGGTAGTATATTTTGTCTCCAGAGTAACATTGTATTTTCACTTATAAGTAAATGTATAATTTTATGTCCAAAAATTTCCACGGTAATAACCAAATTAGCTAATGGCTTAAATTGGACCAATTAATTTCGACCGGCCGATCAGGTCAAGCAGAACAGAAAGAGCCGACATTATCTCAGGGATCAGTACATAAGGAGTACAGGGAGTGCACGATGTGCATGAGATCCGATCACCATGGGATCGGTAGACTAGGCCTATAGCCGTTACACAATGTGACATAACTACAAGGTACAAACACAACGTTCACCCCCCTCCCCTCCCCCCTGTAACATCCCAAAAATACCAAACTTAGAACAACAAACGCTAATCATCAAGATTAGGGTTAACAAAAACTTTTCTTAATAAAATCATGAATGCATGTATATGTGTATGCATGGATTTTGAATTTCCTTAAAAACCACCTTGTTTGTGTGACCCATTGCTTGTAAAATGTTTCTTAGGTGAAATGAACATCATCTAAAACATTTCCCACACTTTTCCTAAAGACAAGTAAATCAAAATAAATATATTAAGTGAATGGTCATTTTGACCAATTTAACTCCCATGCCTACTTTGGCTGTCTCAAACTTTCAAAACCTAACAGAAACTTTTCTGGATCTTTGCACCCCTTGAATGTACTCATAACAAGGTATCAAGGCCCACTTTGTGATCATCCAGAAACTTTCAAATGCATAGTTTAAATGACAATTCAAAATTGAATCTTCTTCATATGGGAAGATCCCACATTTTCAGAACCCACTCAAACAAGCTTAATTTTAAAAACCCAAGCATCTGCAGACTCACCAGCACCAATCTAGCAAACCCACTAAAAATCATTTCAAAATTCAAAACTTGATTTCATGCGGCAATTTCATCAAACAGGTTGCAGACACAAATCAAACAAAACATCAAACACTATAGTGTGCAGTGTTTTGAGCCTAACTTGTTCCCTAGTTAGCACACACACACCTCAGTAGATCATCTAGAAAGATTAGCCCAACACTAGCACCCCTGTGAGCTTGCCATTGTCATTAATGGTGAACAACCGAGCACCCCCATGTCACCCTATTGTGGACAGCAGGCTAGAGGAAGAACTAGCCGTGCCAACCTTGTCTGGGAGGCAGCCCACCGTCCACCGCCACTGCCTGTCCCAGCCGCGAGCGTTGCCAAGCCCTGGACCACGCGCACGAGACACGCCCAGACCATGCCGAGCGTGCGCCAGAGCGCCACCCTCGACCAGCGTCCACAGACCGTGCACCGCCCTCACCGCGTGCACACACGATCACCACCGACCCAGGAGACCGCCAGACACCCCCGTTTGCCGCCCCGTGCCATACAGCCACCGCCCGCCGTCGAAGACGCCGCCTCTGTCGCGCAGAGCACCGCCCGTTCCAGACCAAACCACACCGCCCCATGCCTCGCGACCATATTGTTGAGCATCGCCAGGAGACACAGCACCGTCCCCTACCCTTGCCCATGCCATTAGCCGCCTGTAACGTCGCCCCCGACGAGCTCACCGTGCGCCCCGACGGTCCCCTCGCTCGACTATAAATAGAGGCCACCCCCGCACGATTTCTTCACACCATCTCACTCCCCTCTCCCCACTGATCGTGCCACACCATTCTCAGAGCAAGGCGAGCACCACCTCGCCGGAATTTCACTGGAGCCTGCCGCTGCCGGAGAAGAAGGGAGCCAGCGATTGGAGCCGCCCCAGGAGAAGCCACCGGTATCAGGAGGTTCTCCGTCGTCGACTTCGTCGTTCGCCCGCCTCGCCGACCCTCGCCCATACCCCGGTGAGCCCCCAGCACCCCTCACTGGCCGCGCTAAGTTTCGTTCTCGCCGGAGTTGTCTCGCGTCGACGATGACCCTCAGCCGTTGGATTAGAACTAGATCGAACGATCCACGTTGCCCCATACCGCTTCGCCCAGCCCCGTGTCACTGATGAGTGGGGACACCCACTTAAGCAGCCCGCGGGAGCACTGCGCTTAGCAGGCCGGCCCAGTAACATTTCCCGCGCAGCCCAGCAATTCAAATTAAACCTTTTTCTATTTCTTTTCAAAAACACTTCAGCACCCAACTTCAAAAATTAACCCAGATTGATTCAGTGCATCAAATTGGATGAAACCAATTTTGTTGGAAAGGTATGTGAATGCTTAATCCAAGCCCGTTGGATTCAAGTCATTTGGATCTGTAGATCACCCATAGTAAAAATAACAAGGCAGAAGCTTTTCTGCATTCAAACATTTTTCAAATTTCAACCATAAAAGCTTTTGAGTTGATTCCAACTCTCAAAAATCACATTTAACCATACCTTTAAGAATATATAAAAATATATAGGTTTACTTGCAGAAATAATGTTAAAATAATAAAAGAATGCTTCATAAGCATTTCTAGCCACTTTAATTAATTAAGATAAAAGGGTAAAAGCTTATTAAATTGTGACACCACTTTAAATCACATTCCCATGGACTACAATATGTGGTGATGACATGTGTCAACATGATCCCATGTTTAGTTTGGAGAATATTAAATCTTAAGTAATTTTTCAATGAGTAGAAATTACTTTTCTAAAAATAAAAAGGATTTAAACCAAGCCTTAACCTTGTAATGTTAGAAATGATGCTAGATCATCTATAGGACCCTTGTGTGTGATGATTGCAAGTAGTTAAGTATTTTTTGGTGATTGTGTACCTCGTATTTATTCATAGACGCTAGTACCGACCAAGGATACTACGAGGAGGAAGGAGGATACTACGAAGAAGCCGAGGAGAACTTCAACCACTGCTCTGCACCAGGCAAGCTTATATTGACATTGATGCAAGCCTTACTAATCAAGTTGACCTATGCAAGCTAACACTTGCAAGATACCCTATTGATGCCAAAAACCCATATTTATGAGATGACTACTTTATGCCTTAAGCATATGTGATCATACCCACTTGCTAAACCAATCCTAGTTTTATGGCAATCTTCTTACTTTATTTCTTTATCAAAGCTTATTTAGAGTCTACCTAAGAGTTTGGTAGATACTAGACAATTGTGCTGAAGGTTGCATAAAGAGCATAAAATTTGGCCTAAGCTAGAAACCTTGATATCAACCTAAGATATAAGGTTGTACTTAGTTGAAACTCCACCAGCTTACCACCCCTCATCATTACTACCCCCACTTGTAGATGCTAGTGCTAAGCATAAAACTTGATCAACTTTTAGATGGGAATACTTGGTGGAAAGATGGTTATGAAAACCTTGGAATGATGGATCATTCTATTGAAATGTTTTGGACATGTGTTTCCAAACACTTGATGATTTTGGTGATGAAAATGTTGAGGCATGAGCCTTAGCCCTTTATAAAACTGATGGTTGTCTGGATGCGATACCATTCCAATTTTAGCGTACAACCACAATACCCGAATATTGGGTAGGGCTTGACTGGAAACTTATATACCTTAGTATTAGTTCCCTCACGGCCAAGGTCTGAGCTAAGGCTACCTTGTGAAGATTGTCCACCTGTGCAGTACCCAAGATGACAGTGGTCATGGTTGGGAGGCCAAACTCACAGGAGAGGTGCTTATACTAGGGAGTGTAATTGAAAGGTTAAGATTGATTATCCGCATACTGAGTATGGTGAATTCAGTATTTGTTCCTGACGGATGTATCGAATATTGTGGTGAAAGTGTACAATCTCTGCAAAGTGTTAAACTATTCGAATAGCCGCGTCCGCGGTTATGGACAGTTGGAGTGGCCATACTGTTCCCCCGCCAGACTTTTCAAAAGTGACTTGTGAAATGAATTGAGACTTTGACTTGACCACAATAGAGTTGTGACCTGAATTACAAGATCCCATTTAGGAATTTATAAAATTGTGACTAGCTTTGGAACTTAGTAGAAATAAACCTGGCTTTTTGCAAAACAACCCTAGAGCCTAGTGTCCTATTATCCAAAAACCCCCTTTACTTGTTAGTATTAGTTTGCGAGTACTTAAAGAGTACTCATGGCTTTGTCCCTGGCTATTCCCATGGCCAGACTATGAAGAGGAGTACCTGGAGGATGGACCCCAGGAAGGTTACGACAACTAGGATCATCTCCCATCGTCAGCATTGCCTGTGACCCCGAAGATGGAGCTTCGCCTACGCTACCATTATTATTATTACGTATTCCGCTGCTTGATGTTGTATTAAGAACTGGATCATGAGATCCCTATTTGTGTAAGAACTTATGTATCGTTTGTAATGGATGAAGTACTATGGTATCCAATTTTGTTATGTCTCGCAAAAATGGTAATCCTGGGATTGCGATGTATGGCATAACATGCATCTAGGATTGAAAAATCCGGGTGTTGACAAGTTGGTATCAGAGCCATCCTGACCATAGGAGACCCTAGTTAGATGGGACGTTGAACCAAAAACTTAGTTTCAAAACCAAAGAACAAAAATATTTACGAAAACTTATTCTCATTCTTACCTCTTTAATTCTTTAATAAAACTTAATGTTCCTCAAAAACTCTTGCAAAATAGATAAAATTTTGACACACTTGATCACTCTGCTAATCAACTCATCCTCTATTTTTATAGATGGACGTGAAGTACAGCAAGTTTTACCAACTCGGGAATGGAGGAGACCTTATCTTTGAGAGGGATCTGGATCAGCTTTCGGAACTTCTGGAGCGTCCGCATCCCGAGTTCTTCGAAGCTCAGCTCAATGATCAAGGAGGAGAAGATCTGCAGTGGCTAATTGTTGCAAGTCTCCAAGGAAAGATTGAACCTTCCACTGCGGAGGGAATTCAGTTTACCTTGAGGGAAAACAACTGGCTCGATGGACTGGCCAGAGCAATGCAGGAAGCTCTTTCCCGTCTGTGTGGGCAGAGCATCAATCAGATCAAGGGTACTCGCTTTGAGTTTTGCCCAAGGCGTGATGCAAATGGCCAACCACTGGAAGCCCCATACCACCCCGAGCTGAAGACTCAATTGGACCACCTTAGCTTGATGATGTATGATCGTCAGCAGGAGTTGGACAACTGCCGTGACTATTGCAACCACAAGTCTGCCATCATCAAGACGAAGGATCAGACCATCGCCACGCTAGCAAAAGGATCGCAAGTCTCGCCGCCGTCAGCTCGACAAGAAGGAGCGCATTATTGCCCGTCTTCTCCATCGCATCCCATCTCTAGAAGAGACCATCCACGAGAGAGACATGCAGTTGGAGGAAAGGGAGAATGCCGGAGAAGATCTCCGTGGAGACCCTTACTCCTATCTCAGCGAAGACGATGATTTTCTGGAGGATCAGGCCATGGACTTCTTCACTGATGAGGATGATTTCGCCTTCATCGATGATGCGGAAGATGATGAAGCCACAGACTCCGAGGAGTAGTAGCACTGAGCACTAGCATAGTGAGTAGTAGTCGGTCCCACTGTATCGTAGTTTCCAGAATGGTTCTTAAAACCATCTGTTTTTCCTTGTTGTGGTGTGTGTTGTACTGTGTGCTATGAGTGAATGAATGAAAAAAGCAAGTTGCTAGAAAACTTGAGTCAAACTCTAAAAAATTTTCAAAGACCCAAAACCTTAGAAATTTCCCTCTTTTCTCATGATCTATATCAATCTTCAGATGCCACGTGGAGGAAGCGGTTCAGCCCCGGACCCGATGTTGTAGATCCTGCAAATGTTGACTTCTGACCGCGAAGCTGAAAGAGCGGAACGTCAATCCAACCTAGCCACTCTGCAACAGATAGCCCAGCTAGCCCACAACAACCAAGGCCATGGAAATCAGGAAAACCATGGATCTAAGCTCAAGAATTTCCAGAATACCAACCCACCCGTTTTCACCAAGTCAGAAGAACCCCTAGACGCCGATGATTGGCTGCAAACCATGGAAAATAACTTAGAAGTAGCAGGAGTGGAAGCCAACGAGAAAGTCTTGTTCGCCACCCATTATCTAGCCGGAGATGCCAGGGCATGGTGGAACAGTGTGCGTGCAATGACCGGAGGCCAAATGATGACCTGGGAGGAATTCAAGGTCAAGTTTAGCCGAACCCATGTGCCACCAGGTTTGATCAAGAGAATGAGAGACGAGTTCAGGGAGTTGAAGCAAGGAAGGATGACTGTAGTAGAATACCGTGACAAATTTTTGTCATTAGCTAGGTATGCCCCGGACGAGATAGACACCGAAGCCAAGAAGAAAGAAAGATTCCTGAATGGTCTGCATGACAAGATGCAGACAGTGTTAGTCAATATCCCCTTTGCTGATATTGAAGCCCTTGTCGACTTTGCTATCCATATGGAAGGAAAGATCAACCAGGCCAATGAGAACCGCAAGCGTCGCATGATGCATCAACCAGGAACCCATCAGACCCCAAAGTATCGCCCCAACCCATCTCCAGGATTTGCCCCAAGAACCAACAGACCCCCTATGACCCGTCCAACCTATCCCAACCGTGGAAACCCTAGACCCGGAGGAAATCGCAACAACCCCGGCAACTCTAGCAATTTCACCCGCGCCCCAACCAAGTTCAACACCAACAATGCTACCGCCAACCCCAACACCGCCCCGAGGACTGGAAGCAATGCTGTGCCTGTCGCAGCCAAGGACAAGTCACAAGTGACCTGTTATGACTGTGGAAATAAAGGCCACTATTCCAATGAGTGCCCCAACAAGAAGAATGCTACAGGCCCTAATACCAATGTCCCAGATCAGCAGCAGCGTCGTGTCCAGCCAGGGAGAAGATTTGCCCCAGGGAATTCACTCAACCGCAATGGCCGTATTTTTCTCATGCATGCTGAAGAAGCTCAGGAAGCGCCAAACGTCGTGCTGGGTATGTTTTCTGTTAATTCAGTACTTGCAAGAGTGTTGTTTGATTCTGGTGCATCGCATTCATTTGTCACCGAAGAATTTGCTCGCACTAGTAAAATTCAACCAACCAAATTAAAGCATGTGATGATTGTACAAATTCTCGGATCAACCACCAAGGCTAGGCAAATTTGCAAGGCCGTCCCTATCCGAATCCATGGCATAAATTTTTATGCTAATCTAATAGTACTCGTAACTAAAGGTTTGGAAGTAGTACTAGAAATGGATTGGATGTCCAAACATAAAGGATTGATTGACTGTGCCAAGAAAGCCATTACCATGACCAGTACCACCGGAATATCAGTCGAGCATATATCTGAAACCTTACCTCGCCAATTCAAGTGTAACAAGAGTATAGCCCAACCTACCATTGACCAAGTTCGGATAGTCTGCGAATACCCCGATGTATTTCCAGATATTTTGCCCGGTATGCCCCCAGATCGAGATATCGAGTTTATCATCGAACTAATCCCTGGAACCGGACCCATAGCCCAGAGACCCTATAGTATGAACCTGTCAGAACTAGAAGAACTGAAGAAGCAACTGGATTCCATGTTGGAAATCGGATTGATTCAACCAAGTGCGTCCCCATGGAGGTCACCTGTCTTGTTTGTGGACAAGAAGGATGGAGGTAACCGTTTGTGTACGGATTATCGAAAGTTGAATGATGTCACCATCAAGAACAAGTACCCCTTGCCTAAGATAGAAGATTTGTTTGATCAGTTGACCGGAGCCCAGTTGTTTTCTAAGATTGATCTTAGAACTGGCTATCATCAACTCAAGATTCGTGCAGAGGATATCCCAAAGACTGCCTTTACCACCAGATATGGATTGTATGAGTATACGGTCATGTCTTTTGGATTAACCAATGCCCCCGCTTATTTCATGAACCTCATGAATAAGATTTTTATGGACTTCCTGGATAAGTTTGTCGTTGTTTTCATCGATGACACACTGATTTATTCCAAATCAGAAGAAGAACATGAGCTACACCTAAGGACCATTCTTGGAACCCTTAGAGAGCATCAGCTGTATGCAAAATTTAGCAAATGTGAATTCTGGTTACAGGAGGTAGGATTCCTCGGTCACATTGTATCAGCCGGAGGAATTGCCATTGACCCTGCCAAAGTGAAAGATGTAGAAGATTGGCAAGCCCCAACCACTCAAACCCAAGTTCGCGCTTTTCTCGGATTGGCGGGATATTACCGCAAATTTGTAGAAGGATTCTCTAGTATCGCCAGACCCATGACCCAATTGCTGAAGAAGGACAAGAAGTTTGAATGGACCGACAAGTGTGAAGCGAGTTTTCAAGAACTCAAGAGGAGATTGATTTCAGCCCCAATCTTGATTATGCCGGATATCACGAAGCCCTTCGATGTGTATTGTGACGCATCCAAGATTGGTCTCGGATGTGTGCTAATGCAAGAAGGCAAAGTTATATCTTATCTATCGCGACAATTGAAGCAACATGAACAAAATTACCCAACCCATGACCTCGAACTCGCAGCCGTAGTTCTAGCCCTGAAGACATGGAGACATTACCTGATGGGAAACCGTTGTGAGATTTATTCGGATCACAAGAGCCTAAAGTATATATTCACTCAGAAGGAGTTGAATATGAGGCAGAGAAGATGGATTGAGCTAATCAAGGATTACGACCTGGACATTCACTATCACCCTGGTAAAGCCAATGTGGTAGCCGATGCCCTTAGCAGATTGCCGTGCCGCTTAAACTCCATGATTTTGAAGGAGCAACCAAGTTTGCACAAAGAGATGGAAGATTTTCGAATGGAATTAGTAAGTGAAGGATTTTTGGCTAGCATAGAACTTCAGCCCACTTTGATCAGTCAGATTAAAGAGGCGCGGAAAGGAAATGCTAGTATCGCCGGAATCAAGCGTCGTATCGGTACATGCAAAGTACCCGGATTCACCGAGGACGAAGAAGGAGTTCCGTGGTACAAAGGACGCCTTTGTGTACCAGCAGATTCTGAGTTAAAAGAAGTTATCTTGAAGGAGGCTCATGATACTCTTTATTCTATCCATCCCGGAGGAACTAAGATGTATCAAGATTTGAAAGAGCAATTTTGGTGGCATAAGATGAAGAGAGAAATCGGAAGCTATAGTGATATATGTCAGCGAGTCAAGGCAGGACATCAAAGACCCGCTGGATTGTTGCAACCTTTGCAGATTCTGGAATGGAAATGGGATTCTGTAGGAATGGACTTTATCACTGGACTACCTACTTCTAGTAGGGGAAATGACCCTATTTGGGTCATAGTGGACAGATTGTCCAAAGTCGCCCATTTCTTGCCCGTTAAAACTACCTATCAGAGTTCGAAGCTAGCAGAGTTGTATATCGCTAGGATCGTTAGTTTGCACGGAGTCCCCAAGAACATCGTATCGGATCAAGGAACTCAGTTTACCTCGAGATTCTGGAAGAAAGTCCAAGAAGGTTTAGGAACCCGCCTAGATTTCAGTACCGCGTATCACCCTCAGACCGATGGACAAACGGAGCGAGTAAATCAAATACTCGAATATATGCTTAGAGCATGTGTGCTAGAATATGGATCCAAGTGGGAAGACTGTCTGCCGTTTGCAGAATTTTCCTACAACAACAGTTACCAAGCCAGTTTGCAAATGGCCCCATTTGAATTTATGTACGGAAGAAAGTGCCGCACCCCTTTGAACTGGTCGGAAGTAGGAGAGAGTCAGATTTTCGGACCCGACATCCTACGAGAAGCAGAAGAGAAGGTTCACAAGATTCGCGAGCACCTCAAGACAGCCCAATACCGACAGAAGAGTTACGCCGACAAGAGACGTCGAGACCTCGCCTTCAACATCGGAGATTTTGTTTATCTGAAAGTGTCGCCATTGAAGGGAATGCAGCGTTTCCAACTCAAAGGAAAGTTAGCCCCTAGATATATCGGACCTTTCAAAATTTTGAACCATCGAGGAGAAGTATCGTATCAACTGGAGCTACCTGAAGAGATGCCATCTGTGCACAATGTATTCCATATCTCGTTACTTCGCAAATGTCTCGAAGTCCCCGAGAAGACCGAAGTGTTCAAGAATATCGATCACTGGACCATAGAGATCAACGATGACCTAACCTATCCCCAAGTACCCATCCGTATTTTGGAAGAAGCCTTTCGAACTACCAGAACCCGAAGCATCAAATTTCTCAAGATTCAATGGAGCAATCACACAGAAGAGGAAGCTACCTGGGAACGCGAAGATCACATCCGAATGGAGTTTCCAGATCTCTTCAAATCCTAGGTAATCTTTTCGTCCTTTTTTCAAATCTCGGGACGAGATTTTGTTTAAGGGGGGAAGGTTTGTAACATCCCAAAAATACCAAACTTAGAACAACAAACACTAATCATCAAGATTAGGGTTAACAAAAACTTTTCTAAATAAAATCATGAATGCATGTATATGTGTATGCATGGATTTTGAATTTCCTTAAAAACCACCTTGTTTGTGTGACCCATTGCTTGTAAAATATTTCTTAGGTGAAATGAACATCATCTAAAACATTTCCCACACTTTTCCTAAAGACAAGTAAATCAAAACAAATATATTAAGTGAATGGTCATTTTGACCAATTTAACTCCCATGCCTACTTTGGCTGTCTCAAACTTTCAAAACCTAACAGAAACTTTTCTGTATCTTTGCACCCCTTGAATGTACTCATAACAAGGTATCAAGGCCCACTTTGTGATCATCCAGAAACTTTCAAATGCATGGTTTAAATGACAATTCAAAATTGAATCTTCTTCATATGGGAAGATCCCACCTTTTCAAAACCCACTCAAACAAGCTTAATTTTAAAAACCCAAGCATCTGCATACTCACCAGCACCAATCTAGCAAACCCACTAAAAATCATTTCAAAATTCAAAACTTGATTTCATGCGGCAATTTCATCAAACAGGTTGCAGACACAAATCAAACAAAACATCAAACACTATAGTGTGCAGTGTTTTGAGCCTAACTTATTCCCTAGTTAGCTCACACACACCTCAGTAGATCATCTAGAAAGATTAGCCCAACACTAGCACCCCTGTGAGCTTGCCATCGTCATTAATGGTGAACATCCGAGCACCCCCATGTCACCCCATTGTGGACAGCAGGCTAGAGGAAGAACTAGCCGTGCCAACCTTGTCTGGGAGGCAGCCCACCGCCACTGCCTGTCCCAGCCGCGAGCGTTGCCAAGCCCTGGACCACGCGCACGAGACACGCCCAGACCATGCCGAGCGTGCGCCAGAGCTCCACCCTCGACCAGCGTCCACAGACCGCGCACCGCCCTCACCGCGTGCACACACGATCACCACCGAGCCAGAAGACCGCGAGACACCCCCGTTTGCTGCCCCGTGCCATACAGCCACCGCCCGCCGTCGAAGACGCCGCCTCTGCCGCGCAGAGCACCGCCCGTTCCAGACCAAACCACACCGCCCCATGACTCACGACCATGTCGTTGAGCATCGCTAGGAGACACAGCACCGTCCCCTACCCTTGCCCATGCCATTAGCCGCCTGTAACGTTGCCCCCGACGAGCTCACCGTGCGCCCCGACGGTCCCCTCGCTTGACTATAAATAGAGGCCACCCCCGCACGATTTCTTCACACCATCTCACTCCCCTCTCCCCACTGATCGTGCCACACCATTCTCAGAGCAAGGCGAGCACCACCTCGCCGGAATTTCACTGGAGTCTGCCGCTGCCGGAGAATAAGGGAGCCAGCGACTGGAGCCGCCCCAGGAGAAGCCACCGGTATCAGGAGGTTCGTCGTCGTCGACTTCGTCGTTCGCCCGCCTCGCCGACCCTCGCCCGTACCCCGGTGAGCCCCCAGCACCCCTCACTGGCCGCGCTAGGTTTCGTTCTCGCCGGAGTTGTCTCGCGTCGACGATGACCCTCAGCCGTTGGATTAGAACTAGATCGAACGATCCACGTTGCCCCATACCGCTTCGCCCAGCCCCGTGTCACTGACGAGTGGGGACACCCACTTAAGCAGCCCGCGGGAGCACTGCGCTTAGCAGGCCGGCCCAGTAACATTTCCCGCGCAGCCCAGCAATTCAAATTAAACCTTTTTCTATTTCTTTTCAAAAACACTTCAGCACCCAACTTCAAAAATCAACCCAGATCGATTTAGTGCATCAAATTGGATGAAACCAATTTTGTTGGAAAGGTATGTGAATGCTTAATCCAAGACCGTTGGATTCAAGCCATTTGGATCTGTAGATCACCCATAGTAAAAATAACAAGGCAGAAGCTTTTCTGCATTCAAACATTTTTCAAATTTCAACCATAAAAGCTTTTGAGTTGATTCCAACTCTCAAAAATCACATTTAACCATACCTTTAAGAATATATAAAAATATATAGGTTTACTTGCAGAAATAATGTTAAAGTAATAAAAGAATGCTTCATAAGCATTTCTAGCCACTTTAATTAATTAAGATAAAAGGGTAAAACCTTATTAAATTGTGACACCACTTTAAATCACATTCCCATGGACTACAATATGTGGTGATGACATGTGTCAACATGATCCCATGTTTAGTTTGGAGAATATTAAATCTTAAGTAATTTTTCAATGAGTAGAAATTACTTTTCTAAAAATAAAAAGGATTTAAACCAAGCCTTAACCTTGTAATGTTAGAAATTATGCTAGATCATCTATAGGACCCTTGTGTGTGATGATTGCAAGTAGTTAAGTATTTTTTGGTGATTGTGTACCTCGTATTTATTCATAGACGCTAGTACCGACCAAGGATACTACGAGGAGGAAGGAGGATACTACGAAGAAGCCGAGGAGAACTTCAACCACTGCTCTGCACCAGGCAAGCTTATATTGACATTGATGCAAGCCTTACTAATCAAGTTGACCTATGCAAGCTAACACTTGCAAGATACCGTACTGATGCCACAAACCCATATTTGTGAGATGACTACTTTATGCCTTAAGCATATGTGATCATACCCACTTGCTAAATCAATCCTAGTTTTATGGCAATCTTCTTACTTTATTTCTTTATCAAAGCTTATTTAGAGTCTACCTAAGAGTTTGGTAGATACTAGACAATTGTGCTGAAGGTTGCATAAAGAGCATAAAATTTGGCCTAAGCTAGAAACCTTGATATCAACCTAAGATATAAGGTTGTACTTAGTTGAAACTCCACCAGATTACCACCCCTCATCATTACTACCCCCTCCTGTAGATGCTAGTGCTAAGCATAAAACTTGATCAACTTTTAGATGGGAATACTTGGTGGAAAGATGGTTATGAAAACCTTGGAATGATGGATCATTCTATTGAAATGTTTTGGACATGTGTTTCCAAACACTTGATGATTTTGGTGATGAAAATGTTGAGGCATGAGCCTTAGCCCTTTATAAAACTGATGGTTGTCTGGATGCGATACCATTCCAATTTTAGCGTACAACCACAATACCCGAATATTGGGTAGGGCTTGACTGGAAATTTATATACCTTAGTATTAGTTCCCTCACGGCCAAGGTCTGAGCTGAGGCTACCTTGTGAAGATTGTCCACCTGTGCAGTACCCAAGATGACAGTGGTCATGGTTGGGAGGCCAAACTCACAGGAGAGGTGCTTATACTAGGGAGTGTAATTGAAAGGTTAAGATTGATTATCCGCATACTGAGTATGGTGAATTCAGGATTTGTTCCTGACGGATGTATCGAATGTTGTGGTGAAAGTGTACAATCTCTGCAGAGTGTCAAACTATTCGAATAGCCGCGTCCGCGGTTATGGACAGTTGGAGTGGCCATACTGTTCCCCCGTCAGACTTTTTAAAAGTGCCTTGTGAAATTAATTGAGACTTTGACTTGACCACAACAGAGTTGTGACCTGAATTACAAGATCCCATTTAGGAATTTATAAAATTGTGACTAGCTTTGGAACTTAGTAGAAATAAACCTGGCTTTTTGCAAAATAACCCTAGAGCCTAGTGTCCTATTATCCAAAAAACCCCTTTACTTGTTAGTATTAGTTTGCGAGTACTTAAAGAGTACTCATGGCTTTATTCCTGGCTATTACCATGGCCAGACTATGAAGAGGAGTACCTGGAGGATGGATCCCAGGAAGGTTACGACAACTAGGATCATCTCCCATCGTCAGCATTGCCTGTGACCCCGAAGATGGAGCTTCGCCTACGCTACCGTTATTATTATTACGTATTCCGCTGCTTGATGTTGTATTAAGAACTGGATCATGAGATCCCTATTTGTGTAAGAACTTATGTATCGTTTGTAATGGATGAAGTACTATGGTATCCAATTCTGTTATGTCTCGCAAAAATGGTAATCCTGGGATTGCGATGTATGGCATAACAGGCATCTAGGATTGAAAAGTCCGGGTGTTGACACACCCCCTCCCCCGCAGTCAGAACGACGCTATAAGCGACGTTAAGACTAGAACGAAAATCTTGAAACACACTCATCGGGAGTCCTTTTGTGAAGATGTCAGCAAACTGCGAGCTGGTAGGAACATGAAGAACACGAGCCTCGCCAAGAGCCACATGATCCCGAATAAAATGAAGATCAATCTCCACATGCTTAGTACGCTGGTGCCGCATAGGATTGGAGGCCATATACATTGCGCTGACATTGTCGCAGTAGACCACTATGGTTCGCGAAGGAGGAGGATGGAGATCCTAGAGTAACTATCGCAGCCAACAAGACTCAGCGATACAATTGGCAACTACTCTATACTCAGCTTCCGAACTTGATCTTGAGACGGTTTGTTGCCGCCTTGAGGACCATGAGACCAAGTTATCACCAAGGAACACACAAAAGCCCGAAGTGGACTTGCGTGTGTCGGGGCATCCGGCCCAATCAGCATCCGAATATGCAATGAGATCAAGTGAGGAGGACTTGTGAAGCCGCAAGCCAAAATGAGATGTCCCTTTGATGTACCTCAAAATGCGTTTAAGAAGGTTGAAGTGCATCCCGCGGATCATCCCTGAAAAGGCACACTTGCTGGACAACATAGGATATGTCGGGACGAGTGAGTGTGAGGTATTGGAGAGCGCCGACAAGACTCCTATAGAGAGTGGGGTCACCAACCCGAGCCCCATCATGGGCCAACACCTTGGAGCTAGTGTCGATGGGTGTAGGAATGGGGTTGCAATTCATCATTTTTCCACGCTCAAGGATTTCCAAGGCATATTGTTGTTGAGAGAGAAAAAGACCATCGGTGGTGCGGTGCACATTAATGCCGAGGAAGTGATGAATGTCGCCAAGATCACTCATAGAGAACTCGTGTTTGAGGGAGTGAATGATGGACTGAAGAAGGGTGGTGGTGTTGGCGGTGAGAATGATATCATCCACATATAAGAGCAAGTATGCGATGGAAGAACCATTTCGGAGGATGAACAATGAGGAATCACTCTTGGAGGCGGAAAACCAATGGAAACAAGGAAAGTGGTGAATCGGTGAAACCAAGTGCGAGGAGCTTGCTTGAGCCCATAAAGAGACTTGCGCAAATGACACACATGAGTGGGACAAGAGGAGTCAACAAAACCAGATGGCTGGTCACAATATACCGTTTCTTGGAGATCTCCATGGAGAAAGGCGTTCTTCACATCAAGCTGATGAATGGGCCACGAGTGAGAAGTGGCAATGCTGAGGACGACTCGAATAGTGGCAGGCTTCACAACGGGGCTGAAGGTCTCGTCATAGTCCACGCCATGTTGTTGAGTGAATCCCCGAACAAACCAACGCACCTTGTAGCGAGCAAGAGAGCCATCAGGAAGAAACTTGTGGCGGAAGATCCATTTGCCGGTCACCACATTAACACCTGCAGGACAAGCGACTAAAGACCAAGTGTCATTCCGCATTAGGGCAGTAAATTCATCAAGCATAGCATTGTGCCAATGAGGGTCCTTTGAAGCGGAGCGGTATGTGGAGGGGATGGGCGAAATTGGAGTGGTGGAAGTGGCGAGAGTGAATTGTTGCCGTGGCATGAAATACCCAGATTTCCCTCTAGTGACCATAGCGTGTGGATTGATGGGTGGCTGTGCCGATATGGCTTTGGGAGGCAGAGGGCAAGGTGGCACGCGGGCAGTGGAAGGCAGGAGCTGCTCAGGTGCTGCGGAAAGAGGCGAGGCAGGCCCGCGACGGGACGTGTCGGGAAACAGCGGGGCGGGGCGCGCAGGGGATTGGCTGGGGGGTTGCGTAGATGTCGTGGTGGGACCGCGGGCGGGAGGGAGTGCGCGTGGGGAGCGCGGCGCTGTTGGAGAGGGGTGTGGGGATCGGTGTCGAGAGGGGAGGAGAAGGCTGGGGCCGCCGTGCCGGAGGAGGATGGAGGAAGATCGTCGGCCATGGGGAGGAAGGAGAGCTCTGATACCAAGCAGAACAGAAAGAGTCGAACAGTTGTTGCATTATCTCAGGGATCAGTACATAAGAAGTACAGGGAATGCACGATGTGCATGAGATCCGATCACCAAAGGATCGGTAGACTAGGCCTATAGCCGTTACATAGTGTGACAGAACTACAAGGTACAAACATAACGTTCAACAGGTCACACCTAAATGTGTAGTCTTCTAAAAAAATCTTCCTATAAGTCTTCTAAAAAAATATCCCTGTAAGCCTTCTAAAAAAAGAATCTCCCTATACGTATGTTCACGTACACACTTTGCTAAAGAATTTGGAGTTTTTACAGTACTCTGGTTGGCTAGCTCCGTACATATACACTACCCCGCGTATGTATTTCCTACGACCGGTACGCTGATCCTAAATGCTCCGTCCCTACACCAGCTGGTATACGATATCCCCGCAAAGAAAAAAAAGGTATACGCGTTAATATACATACGTACACGCACATGTTCGCCCGTCCGGTCGGAAATAAATCCCGACCGATAGCTCGATGTATCGTTGCGTGGACTATGCACCTATATATGCGTACACACGTACGTATATATACCCTCATGAACGAATTGGAAATAAAATAATTAACAAATCGGAGCTAGCGGTTACACCGGCCTGCACGGAATAGTTCAATGCAGTGCATGCAATGGTTGGTTTGGTAGTACTACTGCTGCTGTACGCGCATACGTCGCGATCGCTCGCTGCATGACGTGTAAGCGATCGGTCGATGGATCAGCGCGTTGAATTGGTCCTTCGTTCGGTGCGACGGGCGCGCGCGCGGTAGATATATGCTGAGCCGGCGCGTTGGTGATTTGCACCCCTCCAAGAAATTTCTTCTCCTTTTCCCTATTGGACGACCGACGTTGTCGTACGCTTGTCGGAGTTCCCTAGTGGGCGGCGATGCTTGTACTACATATGCTTCTCTAGAGCTAAATAATGATGATACGTGGACATAGAAAGTACCCTAATCACAGTGCAATGGTTACGACTGTTACTATTACTACTAGAGCATCTGCTGCACTCTGTCTTTTTTCCTGCAGGCTGCAGCACTAATCTCTGTCAACGACAACCATCCGGCCCAGTTGTTCGAACGTCATCGCAGCCGTCCGTTCGTCCGCTCACTTTTGGCAATGATAATGGAGCTACTTAATTAATTCCTTCGTCCTGCCCCTCCGAACCATAGCTATCAGCTATCGATTAGCTGCTGACCTGATCCTGATCGGGTTGAGCTGCAGAGGCATCGCGTCGTTTGTGTCCAAATCACACATTTCCTTTTGTGGGGGCGCGAGGAAACATCGAGTGGTCGCCTGCAACCATCAGCATATCATACGGTGGTTGTGACTTGCAACGTGGGGCGCGTTGCTACGGAAAATAGAGTATCAGTTTTTTCAACCTAATTAGTATTGTATTACTTCTTCCATTCCAAAACTAGTTATAGTTGTAGTTTTGATTCCAAGTCAAACTTCGGTAAATTTTACCAAAACTACACATAGATTGGTATACTTTCTTTGTTTGGGATTATATGTCCGACACATATACCTAAG
Source organism: Avena atlantica (assembly GCA_910589765.1). Taxonomy (NCBI): domain Eukaryota; kingdom Viridiplantae; phylum Streptophyta; class Magnoliopsida; order Poales; family Poaceae; genus Avena; species Avena atlantica. The sequence goes on from OU342735.1 coordinate 104,551,509, forward strand.
TCGTTAATTTGACTAATAAAATATAAATTATATAGCATAAAAATTATACCATTAGAAAATATAGCATCTAAAGTTTCTAATTGTATAATTTTTGTGTTATTTTATTTATATTTTGTTGGTTAAATTGGCAACCTAGGTATACGTGTCGGACCTATAATCCTAAACGGAGGAAGTACCAACTATTATGCAAGCTGTGACGAAGGATAATTTTCACGGTTCCACTGCAGTCTCACTTCCAAAGATCGAAAAAAAATTATAACAATCGGCTCCGGTCAATCACAGATCGAAAGAGATTGATGTTGATAGACGTGTCAACAGTTATCCAGTTCGGGCCGCTCACGAATCATGGTCTATTGTAACCGACCTGTGCGCGATATAGAATCGGCCCACGTTGCGTACGTTAGAGTTTTCCCGAGCTGCTCTATATAAGCACCTGCGCCACCAAAATCAATCTAGGGTTTTGCCTTCTATCTGCTTACGCCTCCACTGTAGTATGATCTATCCTAAGTGCTGGCGTGCAACGACGAACATGAGTGCAGGTATCCGAAACCTGTAGGGTTCGTTGCATGAAAAACAAAAAAATTCTATCGCAAGAACACATAAAACCAAGATCTAATCTACGAGATCGGTGCAACGAGATTGAAGAGAACTAACCCTCGTAGATCCAAAAAGTTAATGAGATCGGATCTCGTGGTTGATATAGTTGATCACTTGCCGATCTCAAGATCGCGTAGATGATCCTTCTAGCGCCATGTTCCGGCAGCGCTTCCGCACTCGGTCACACGTACGGAGTCGATAAAGACCTTACTCTCCCTGTTCCAGCGGGCAGCGGATGTAGTAGATCCCCTCGGAATCCCAGCAACACAACGGCGTGGTGGTGGTGGTGGTGGAGGAGAAGACCTACAGGGCTTCGCCTAAGACGGAGCAAATCGATGGAGGAGGGAGGAGGGTGGCGGCTAGGGTTGGAGTCAATGGACAAGGGTGCGCCCTCCCCACCCCTCTTTATATAGAGGGGGGTTTGGCCAGGGTTCCCAGCCCTTGGCCTACTCCTTCCCCAAGTCGGCGGCGCAAGAGGGATAAGAGGGAACTTGCCCCCCAAGTTTCCCTTCTTTCCTTATTAGGGTTTTTGCCCCTTTCCTTGTGCTGCCCGGTTGGGTCCTTTGGGTCATGGTGCGGCTGGCCCATGGCCTCCGCAGCATAACCTTGACCCATGTTGCCCCTCCCTAGGTGGAGGGCCCATTGGTGGCCCCTTCTAGAACATTCTAGAAGCTCCGGTCAAAATATCGATAAATTTTCCGAACCCCAGAAAATGACTTTCCTTAGATGAATCTTATTCTCCGGACCATTCCGGATCTCCTCGTGATGTCCAGGATCCAATCTAATACTCCGAGCAACATTCAGTCTCCAACTCATATTCCATATCTACTTAAACAACATCAAACCTTAAGTGTGTCACCCTACGTTTCGCGAACTATGCAGACATGATCGAGACACCTCTCTGATCAATAACCAATAGCGGGATATGGAGATCCATAATGGCTCCGACATATTCAACGATGACTTCGTGATCAAATGAAACATTAACATACGATACCGATTCCCTTTGTCGCGCGATACTTTACTTATCTGAGGTTTGATCGTCAGTATCTCCGTACCTAGTTCAACCTCGTTACCGATAAGTACTCTTTACTTGTTCCGTGATATGACATCCCTTATGACCTAGTCACAGGATTGCAAGACAATTGGATGATTCCACCGAGAGGGCCCAGAGTATATCTATCTGTCATTGGATGGAAAAATATCACTCTTGATTCATGCACTTCAACACATACTTTCAGAATACCTAATGCCACCTTTATAACCACCCAGTTACGGAAGTGGCGTTTGATGTCATCAAAGTACTCATCCAGTGATGGTGATTAACATGATATCATGGTCGAAGGATTACGTTACTATATATTTGAAATCTTGTAGCGAAACGAACTTAATAACTTGATCTTATTCTATGCTTACTATGGGTGTGTGTCCATCACATCATTCTCTGTCTAACATCCCAGCATATAGTACCAAACGAAGGGTAGATTTAGGAATATGAATTTGTGCATGCATTCATTTGTGAAAATGTGGGTAAAATTTTCGCCAAATAAAAACCTTGAGTGATCAATGTTTCTTTCTTACTTTAAGATTAGGTTTAGACTTAAAGGAGGATTGCTATAAACTTTGATGTGATCTTAAAGGAATTATGTGTGTTTTGAAATGGGTTTGAATTTAAAAACTTAAGTGTTTGAATAATAATTTAAATGATTTGGATATAAGATTTGAATCTTAAATTAATTAAGGGATAGGTATTATAACTTAAATCTCAAAACAATAGAAACTATGAAATTCATTTTCATATTATAAAGACATAAACAAGTTACAACAGAATAAAGAATAAGAATATTCTTTATTAATAATAATATAATCTTTATTACAATTGAATAAAATAAAGATTACAAGAATTATAAAAGAAAAATTACAAAAGAATAAGAAAATTACATCTAATAACTATCCTATATCTAAAATCTACACTAAATCTTCATCATTATCTTTGAACCTGCAAAACAAAGATTAAACAGAAATAAAATAAGATTAGTGTTAGTATATTTCTCTCAGATATGTCAGTGAGATGCACTTGACAAACTCATCATTGAGAAATGTTATAAAGGGGCAAGTTTCACCAATATGAAATATTTCATCTTTCATAAATTCACAGCCAGAATGCAAATGACAGCCAAAAGGGATCAATTCACCTGCCAGGTGAAAGTAAGCTAGTAATAGTAAGTTCAAATTTTCTGAACCTATCCACAAGTGCATAGCAGGCACACAAGCTGGACACAAACCAGCATTCCAAGGGTGTGTTGTCGACTTCACAAGCACCGCCAGATCAAACAAAACCACAGCACAGCTGTGGGGGAAGCACTAGTGTATCACTCCACTACACATCACACTAGAACAACCAGTGTAGAACAGCAACCAAACCAAGAACAGCAGCCAAACCAAATCATCCAGATCAACCCAAACATCACCTGGATGGTGACATAAGGAGAGGGATGAATCTGGTGGACAGCAAGGTCAAGCCCAGGAGCTATGAGGAGCAGGCAAGCCCAAGAGCAAGCTCAGGAGCCCAACAAAAGCAGATCAAGATCAAGCTCAAGATCAAGATCATCATCAATCTACTACACCAACATCAAATTTGTGGTGAGCCTCATAAAACCATGACATGATTTCATCATATTATCTAAACAAAAGCATGTGTTGCTTTATGAAGTGATCTCTCAATAATCACCCAGAGGAGGTGAATCTATCCTAGAATTTCAAGTATAAGATAAGAAATCAAGCCCAACCACAAGAACTAAACTCTCAGACCAACATCATTGAGTTCAGTGTTACTTTTGCAACTTAGATCATTCATTTGATCTTATCAGAGCAGGGCACATCTCTCAAAGAGAGTAGCACCAATAATCCTATAAGTTTCAAACAAACTAATGCCCAACTAACTAGGAATTAAATCCTAGAGCCTCAGACCAACATCATAGGTAGGAAAGATAAGAAAGCTTTCATATCATCTTATCATTTTAAATCATAAGCATGATCAAGCTAAGCCATAAATAAAAACCCAATCACTTGTGTGCCAGAATACAATGGTATCACAAGGACAAATTCTTAAGGAACCAAAACCAATCTTTACTTAGTTCCCACAGAAAAAGGGACAAACCACTACATATCATTTTCCTGGGCCAAGTGCCAGGAATCAACATTAAATTCATCTATAGATCCACAAAAATCATTATATGTAATGATTTGGTTCAGTGTGTATAATCTTATACAAGCCAACACTATAATTACAGTAAGCAACCACTGGAAGAAACTACTGTCGGTATGAGCATTCTGACAGTAGAGTAAACTCTCAGATCAACAGCATAATCCAATCAAAGATTCCATTGAAACACTAGCATTGATCATAGTGGATTACCACTAGAATAAATCTGACAGGCAACTAGCATCATCAAAGCCACTACCAATCATTAACCACAACAGACAATCATTTACCATGATTAGATATGATCAACACTAGATCTAAAGCATCATAGATATGATCAACAGGGGGTGATGAACCCTAATCAGACCAAGAACCCTAATCTAGAGATTAACCCAATCAGCACATAGTCACTCGGCATGAGAAGCCACTAGATACACATAGAGAGAATCATGGCAGTAGCATGGACAAGGACCATAGAGACAACTTACCCGAGGTCCTCGCTGACGAATCGAAGAGGAAGCAGTGTGGCCGACGAACCGCGGCGACATAGGGAGCACCCAGAAGGGCGCTGCAACCTGCACCTGCCACGGTGGCAGCCGCAGCAGCACATGAGCCCAGCACACCACCGCAGGCGGGATCACGGCGGCGGCGACAACACCTTTTCTAACCCTAGGGTTCGGGAACGAGGTAGACCTGGCCACGGGGAAGCCCCGGAGTCAAATCCAATTGGACAAAACGAACGAGCGTCATCGACAACCCAACCTCGCACCACGGTGGCGGCCAGAACGCCCGACGGTGGTAGGGAACGACGGTGGCGACATCGCCGGCCATGGGGTCGAGTCAGAGGAGGAGAGGAGAGGATAGGGTCGAGGGAGAGAGGAGGCAGAGAGTGGGATGGGTGGGCCAAAACCCCCTCGGGGAAATGTTTTGACTTTGCCCTATTGGGCTACACTAGCCCAATAAGCCCAAGTTATTTAATAAATCTTTTTGATCAATTGGAAAAGACCAAAATACCCCTCACCTCAATAAAATTATAAAAAATAAAATAAAAGTCCAAAAATTATAAATAAAATATTTTTGGATTCACAATAATACACTGTATCCAAATAAAATAAAATATAAAATTTTGGACATTTACATTTCTATAAGAATTTTGTAATTTATATATTGTTTATGGAATTTTACAAAATTATTGAAAGGTGATAAAAATAAATAAAAATCACTTTCATTATTTATTAATATTATATTATTTATAAAAAATACTAAATAAATATTTAATAATAAATTTAATGTATAATTAATAATTCCTAAAAGAATTATTAAATTAATAAAAGTCAAATAAAAAGGGAAATGATTCAACAGGTGCAATAAATATAAAAATAATATTTATAAATGTTTTATTAGAAGGCACCTTATATAAGGAAAATGCATATAGAATCAAATAATGCATTACATTACTTGCATAATCATTTTGCTTCTTCAAATATTGTCCTTACCGGGCAATAATGATGTTTTTGTAGAACTAGAAGCTCAAGGTCAAGTGCAAGCATCAGACTTTACTACCTTGCCATCACAAGGCAAGTTCATCACTTGCTCATGTCCTTTGAAGAGTCTTTATCAAAGTATTTGCAAATTGTGTGTTATCATATATGCTATAAAAGAAAGAAAATATTATTTTCATAAATAAAGAAATGATAGATATCATCCTAAGTGGTGATATAATGGAGCAATAGAACTTAGGGTTCTACTTGAAACAATGATGATCAAGTAGGGACTTAATAACCCCTGACGTCAGTGATTCTAGCGCCGTATATTACGCGTTAGCCATGAGATTTGGAATGGGACAGAGAAGTCAGCTGTATCTTCTTCCTCTCGCATGAAGCCGGATGTGCAGGTCGTGGTTGTTATCCTTGTAGCGTGCATATTAATTGGTAATTCATAGAGGATATGCAGCATATGGGTGGGAACCCTCATCGTCCCACGATAGTTCTGGCATCTAACGGTTTGTACAAACCATTGCCGTAATTCATTATGTGGGCATGGTGTACACCAAGGAGGCATGCGGGGTCACGAAGGGGGCAGTGATTGGCTTGGACCAACTACTGGCCCCACATCATGGAATTGTGGACGGGAAAGTATGCCCGGTTGTGCAACAAGGAGTTGATCTCTCATGGGTAAAGTAACGCACCTCTGCAGAGTGTAAGAACTGTAACTTGTTACTCCCTGTTCCGGGAAGGAGCTACGAACGCGGGAGGAAAGGAACTCCATGAAAGTTCTAGTCAACCTGTGAAGGTTGATTGTCATATTTTTTTTGTCAGAAATAAAATCAATCTTTGAATAAAGATTTACAAAAACTGCATAGTGCCAAGGATTTATAATCCGAGATGGTAGTTAGAGCATCAAACTTCCCACCTTGCATATAATGAACTTGTTGAGTAACGCTGTTACTCATTCTTTCCTTTGATCCCTTGCTTAGACTCTAAGGATCCCGAAGAAGTGCCAATGTATGCAGCTGAATGCCAAGAAGACGTGTTCTACGAGGAACCTGATCTATCCGGAGGAGTTGAAGGAGTGGATTACGAGATCCGCTACGGTGTCGATGAGAACGAGACCAACTAAGTACCTAGTTAGTAGTAACCATCGGAGCCGAGCAGCATGAACTCTATAGAATAAGCTATTGAGCCCCACTCCTAGTCGGAGTTGTTACTTTTAAATTTCCGCTGGACACTTTATATTTTGGTTTGTAAGTTGGATCTTTGGAAGCTTGAACTTCCGGTATTGTAATAATAATAATGTGTGTACTTTTGTAATATGGGCCCACAATGTTTCTGTTGTACCACTCTGAGGGGTGTGATATTTACGGAACGGTGTTATGTGGATGTCATGTCAACGACTATAGTGTACTACACATGCAGTGGTATGCTGGGTCACCGCAGTTGGTATTAGAGCAAATTGCTTTGACCTTAGGTTGGAAAACTAGTAAAGGGTATTACCTGTAGGAGAATTAGCAATGATAAAAAATTCTCTAAAAGTAATATAATGGGAATTCAAATGAGAATATTCCGTTATACATTTTAGTGCGATAATTCTTTGTTATGATGCAATATGCCATTGGACACTAACCAAAATTATTTTTCTGAATACAGATATATGGCACCAAAGTTTCCAAAATAAACTTTGGTAAGGAAAGAGGAGACTCTTGATGATTATCAAGGATCATTTACAGACCAACTTCGTCAACTTTTAAAGCTCTTTAATTGTCCAACTAGAATTCCAGTGAACACTATCACTTACCTTGATGGCCGTATGTTATCCAAGTATCGTGTGAGTATCCAACTTCAAGAGAAGCTTGGACTATACCACGATCTACCCATAGGAGAAGGTAGGAGTCATTTAGCAGCCTATCATGTTGTTGTTGTGGAGGCAATAGCTAATATCCGGGAGCAGAAAACCAAGGAGCTAGAAGGTAGCACATTTTCTGTGATACCTCATGATTCTATAGACTCGGAGCCTATACCGGATCATATTAATTTGGTTAAGAAGCATCCTAAGTTAGATTCCAAGTTTATGGATAGATACCGGACACTCGTTGCGTATTTTTATAAGAGTCATCAAGTGATTGTTGAAGACAAAAATGACATGTTAGAGGATCTAACTAATCCGGAAAGGAGGAAGCAGTTAGCATCCTAGTTAGAGAAAGAAGCAAGTAGTAGTGCAACATATATCTTTAAGGATATACCTATAGATCCGGAATCTTTTACACCATATCCTTACTCACCAAGACCTAAACCTACACATGATCCTACTATAGATATGCGGTATGCAGTACCACAGGGCTCAGAGGATCGTTCTAACTCAGAACTTCCTATTGAGAACTCATGGAGAATGGGATCATATAATGGATCTCATGAACACCAGATGTCCACAGATGGTTCTGACAGAAATGTTGGACAATCTAGTTGGATGGGTGCAAGGATGAATCCTAATAACAGAAGTAGAAATACCATGTCAATAGATGATCAGGATGAAGAAGAAGATCCTGAGGAGAGGGTGTTTGAATCATCAACATTTTCTCAAAACCCAGCGAATATACACTACCCAGTGTTTAATTATCTTCTCCACGAGAGCACCTTGGAAGCATCAGGATCTGCGTATTCTGTTGACAACTCAAGGAATGAAGCTCAGGAGATGCAAGCTGGAGATAATGTTTCTGAAGACTTTTCAGCTGAGCTGGAGGGAGTCAATGCGCTCAGGTTGAGTAATGACTCAAGCCCTGATACTTCAGATATAGAGTATGTTCCTTTTGGAAAGCCATTTGTTCCACAAACTGTGCGACGGTCAACACGTCATCACGGTTGGACATCAGGCATGTATGATGAGCGTAGTTACTACTAGAAAGAGACAACTAGTCAGTAGTATCAAGTACTGTGTATTGTACTCAAGAAATAAGGTAGCTTTGTAATTATACCAATATGGTATATGTTGTAATGACCTTGTATCATCATGATATTATGTATAATATGTGAAATGCATATTTGGATTTTCTTTGGATCTTCATTGTGTGACTAGTTCTGTGCGTAAAGTCGAGCTCAGAACACATGTGCATGATGTAATTATGAGTATTCGCTTTATGATGCAGGACTAGGGGGTCATGGATACGGGTGTAGAAATGGAAACTGAGCAGCAGCGAATGGAACGTGGGGCCAAGGAAAAGGCTGATGCAGATGCAGCAAATCAAGGAGCATTACCACCATCACCAATGAGGCCGTTAATGGAGCAGAACTTTATGCAATGTATACAAATGATGCAAGAGACCCAGAACAAGTTCATGGAAGAGTTGTCGGGGAGAGCAAATCAGAGGGCACCTGAAGGTGGAGGAGTAAGTTTATCTGATTTCCAGAATGCAAGACCGTTACCTTTTGCATCAGCTCCTGAACCAATGGATGCAGAAGACTGGCTAGCAGATACAGAGAGGAAGTTGAAAACTGTATGTTGCAATGATGAGGAAAAATTGAGGTATGCAACTCATCTGCTGACTGGACCTGCAGCATCATGGTGGGAAAATCAGTTAGCCATGCAACAACCAGGAAGGGAGTTTACCTGGGAGGAGTTCAAGCAGAGATCCCGTGAATATCATGTTCCGAAAAGTGTCATGGAATTAAAGCGGAGAGAATTTGAGGAGCTTCAGCAAGGATATACTAGTGTCATGAAGTACATCCGGGAGTTTAGTCAACTGTCTCGTTATGCTGAGGAGGATGTTAACACTGAAGAGAAGAGGAAGAAACGTTTCTTGCATGGATTAAATCCATTTGTGAAGATGCAGCTAAGGTTAGCCAATAAGCAAACTTATCAGCAGTTGTTGGATGCAGCCATTACTTTTGAAGATGACTACAAGAATGTCCAAGAGGATCGGAGGAAGAGAGCCAAGAAGGAAACCAAGAGAATTCAGGCAAGCAAACCTAAACCTAACCTGGAGTTCAAACCTCGGAATAGGAATTATGGCAACAATAACAATAACAAGGGCAGTGGTGGAAATCAATCTAATCCGAGAAGGAATGTTATCTGTAACAACAATGGAATTCCAGGGCATTTCCAGAGGGAGTGCAAAAATCCTGTAGTGATCTGTTATGGTTGTGGTCAGAAGGGGCATATCAAGCCAGATTGTCCGAGAAAACCACCAGGTGGGTGGCCTACCAATGGAGGAGGACAAGCCAGTGGAGGAAATGTACAACCCAATAAAGGAGGAAACAATGGCAAGAACAACAATGGCAAGAGAAACCGACCTACCGGAAAACTAAACTGTGCAACTCTCGAGGAGGTGGATAATTCGGAGCATGCAGTGATAGGTATGCTCAATATCCTTACCAATCCTGGCAAAGTTCTATTTGATACTGGTGCAACTACTTCGTTCAATTCTGAAGAATTTTGTGATAAGTTCGGGATTAGAAGGGCAACGCTAGAAAGTCCTATGACCGTAGTTACGGCAGGAGGGAATGTGATTGTACGCCACATAAAACAAGATCAGGTCATCTTGATCTGTGGATGTACATATTTTGCAGACCTTTATGTGATTCCTTTGAAGGTAATTGCAGTAGTGCTGGGGATGGATTGGATGATGGAACACGGAGCTCAGATTAATTGTGAGGAGAAAACTGTCTCAATCAAAACTCCAAGTGGAGCAAGGATAGTTTACCAAGTAGATAAACACAGTCATATCATGGTGGACCTGCAGTTGAATTCAATGAAGGAAGTTAAATTAGAAGAGATTCCTATAGGTAATGAGTTCCAAGATGTTTTTCCAACAGAGTTACCAGGAATGCCACCAGACCGGGAGATAGAGTTCACCATTGACTTAATACCTGGTACAGCACCAATAGCTCAAGCACCATATAAAATGGGACCCAAAGAATTGAAAGAACCCAATGAGCAAATTGATGAGTTAGCAAGAAAAGGATTTATACAGGAAATTGTATCCCCATGGGGAACACCAGTAATTTTTGTGGATAAGAGAGATGGTGGAATACGGATGTGTGGTGATTATAGAAATCTGAATAACGTGACTATCAAGAATAAGTATCCTTTACCAAGAATTCAAGATTTGTTTGATCAAGTGAAAGGAGCTGGAGTATTTTCAAAGATTGATTTAAGATCTGGATACCATCAAATAAAAATCAAGCCGGAAGATGTTCCAAAAACAACATTTGTCTCAAGATATGGACACCATGAGTATCTGGTAGTACGTTTGGTTTGACCAATGCACCGGCTATATTCATGAATCTGATGAACAAGATCTTCATGCCATATTTGGACAAGTTTGTCATCGTATTTATTGATGATATTCTGATATATTCCAAGGATAAGGAAGAGCATGCTGACCATTTGAGAATAACATTGCAAACTTTAAGAGAACATAAGATTTATGCTAAGTTCAGTAAGTGTGAGTTCTGGTTAGATGAGGTAGAATTCCTCGGTCATGTGATCAGTAAGGATGGGATTGTCGTGAATCCATCTAAAGTTCAGTCGGTACTAGAGTGGACTGCACCGACCAATGTGAAACAAATTCGATGTTTCTTAGGAATGGCTGGTTATTATCGGAGATTCATTGAAGGTTTCTCCAAAATAGCCGGACCAATGACCAAATTATTAAGGAGGAATACACCATTCAAGTGGGATGATAAGTGTGAAGCAAGTTTCCAAGAATTGAAGACTAGATTAACCACAACTCCAATCTTAGCAGTTCCTGAAACAGGGAAGGATTTGACCATATACTGTGATGCATCTAAAGAAGGTTTGGGTTGTGTATTAATGCAAGATCGGAAAGTGATTGCTTATGGTTCGATACAATTGAAATCACATGAAGTCAACTATCCAACTCATGATTTAGATTTAGCAGCAGTAGTTTTTGCACTAAAAGGATGGAGGCATTTTCTTTATGGAGCCAGATGTGAATTATACACTGACCATAAAAGTCTCAAATATTTCTTCACTCAAAAGGAATTGAACATGAGACAGAAGCGTTGGTTGGAATTAATCAAGGATTATGATCTAACAATCAATTACACCCCAGGGAAAGCAAATGTTGTAGCAGATGCTTTAAGCAGAAAGAGTGCAGATATTCAGCCTAGCAACAGAGAGTTACCAAAAGAGTTATAAATGGACTTGGAAAGATTAGAACTTCAATTCATCAGAACGGAGGTTCTTGGAGGATTATCTACTATGCAGGTAGTTGCAGAGCAGGACAATGATCTTAAGCAAGAAATTTTTAGACATCAAGAAGAAGATCCTTTTATTGCTGAGGAAATTCAGAGGATATCTCAAGGGCAAAATTCAGTTTTTCGCCTTGGGGATTATGGGTCTTTATGGTTTCAAGACCGTCTATGTGTTCCAGATGTGACTGAGATCAGAAATGTCATACTCAAAGAAGCACATGATACACCATATTCTATACATCCAGGAAGTACTAAGATGTATATGGATTTGAAAGAACTATTCTGGTGGAATAACATGAAAAGAGATATTGCTAAATATGTATCTGAATGCCATACTTGTCAAAGGGTGAAAGCTGAACATCAAAATCCAGCAGGACCATTACAAACCTTGGAAATTCCTGAATGGAAGTGGGAGGAAATAGGTATGGACTTCATTATAGGATTATCTATGACACCAAAAAAGAAAGATATGATATGGGTAATTGTGGACCGACTCACTAAGAGTGCACATTTTATTCCAGTGAATCAAAAGGATAATGCCGAGAAGTTAGTTGAAGTATATGTTAAAGAGATAGTAAGTAAGCATGGAGTGCCCAAAAAGATCGTAACTGATAGGGGATCAGTGTTTTCTTCAGCCTTTTGGAAGCAATTGCATGAAGCACTTGGTTCAAAGTTAGATTTCAGCACGGCATATCATCCTGAGACAGGAGGTCAAACTAAAAGAACAAACCAAATACTAGAAGACATGTTGAGAGCTTGTGCACTAGATTTTGGAGGAACATGGGAAGATCACCTACCATTGGCAGATCTTTCTTATAACAATAGCTATCAAAGTAGTCTAAAGGCAACTCCATATGAGATTTTGTATGGAAGAAAGTGTAGATCACCAATATGTTGGTATGAACCTAGAAGCAGCAAAGAATTTGCGCCAGATTATATCAAGGAGAGACAAGACATCATTGATAAGATTAGGGATAGACTGAAAATAGCCCAGAGTAGGCTAAAAAGTTATGCGGATCAAAGCCGAAGATCATGGCATCTAGAAGTGGGAGATATGGTCTATTTGAAAGTAAGTCCTATGAAAGGAGTAAAAATATTCGGAGTTAAAGGGAAATTGAGTCCAAGATATATCGGACCATTCAAGATACTGAGTCAAAACAGAACTATAGCTTATGCTTTAGAGTTACCATCAAGATTGGCTCAAGTGCATAATGTTTTCCATGTGTCACAACTTCACATATGTTTGAAGGTTCCAGATGATGCAATAACACACCAAGAGATAGAACTACAAGCAGACCTGACTTATATTGAAAAGCCTTGTAAGATTCTGGAAGAAAACTGGAAAAGATTGAGGAACAGAGCAATCAAATATTGCAAGGTACAATGGGAACATCACCCTGAGAGAGAAGCCACATGGGAGAAAGATGAGGATTTAAGAAAAGCTTATCCAGAACTATTCAGGCACATCTCCACAAACTTCGGGACGAAGTTTAATTTAAGGGGGGAATTCTGTAACATCCCAGCATATAGGACCTAACGACGGGTAGATTTAGGAATATGAATTTGTGCATGCATTCATTTGTGAAAACGTGGGTAAAATTTTCGCCAAATAAAAACCTTGAGTGATCAATGTTTCTTTCTTACTTTAATTAGATTTAGACTTAAAGGAGGATTGCTATAAACTTTGATGTGATCTTAAAGGAATTATGTGTGTTTTGAAATGGGTTTGAATTTAAAAACTTAAGTGTTTGAATAATAATTTAAATGATTTGGATATAACATTTGAATCTTAAATTAATTAAGAGATAGGTATTATAACTTAAATCTCAAAACAATAGAAACTATGAAATTCATTTTCATATTATAAAGACATAAACAAGTTACAACAGAATAAAGAATAAGAATATTCTTTATTAATAATAATACAATCTTTATTACAATTGAATAAAATAAAGATTACAAGAATTATAAAAGAATAAGAAAATTACATCTACTAACTATCCTATATCTAAAATCTACACTAAATCTTCATCATTATCTTTGCCTGCAAAACAAAGATTAAACAGAAACAAAATAAGATTAGTGTTAGTATATTTCTCTCAGATATGTCAGTGAGATGCACTTGACAAACTCATCATTGAGAAATGTTATAAAGGGGAAAGTTTCACCAATATGAAAGATTTCATCTTTCATAAATTCACAGCCAGAATGCAAATGACAGCCAAAAGGGATCAATTCACCTGCGAGGTGAAAGTAAGCTAGTAATAGTAAGTTCAAATTTTCTGAACCTATCCACAAGTGCATAGCAGGCACACAAGCTGGAATCACACCAGCATGCAAAGGGTGTGTTGTCGACTTCACAAGCACAACCAGATCAAACAAAACCACAGCACAGCCGTGGGGGAAGCACTAGTGCATCACTCCACTACACATCACACTAGAACAGCCAGTGTAGAACAGCAACCAAACCAAGAACAGGAGCCAAACCAAATCATCCAGATCAACCCAAACATCACCTGGATGGTGACATAAGGAGAGGGATGAATCTGGTGGACGGCAAGGTCAAGCCCAGGAGCTAGGAGGAGCAGGCAATCCCCAGAGAAAGCTCAGGATCCCAGAAAAAGCAGATCAAGATCAAACTCAAGATCAAGATCATCATCAATCTACTACACCAACATCAAATTTTGTGGTGAGCCTCATAAAACCATCACATGATTTCATCATATTATCTAAACAAAAGCATGTTTTGCTTTATGAAGTGATCTCTCAATAATCACCCAGAGGAGGTGAATCTATCCTAGAGATTTCAAGTATAAGATAAGAAATCAAGCCCAATGTGGCATCCCGCAAAACCACTACTAGAAAATCGCGTTATTTTTGTGCATTGCGTCATCATGACCGCATGCTTATGTCATCATGCCACATCGCATTTGTGCATCGTCATGTCATCATGCATTGTTTGTCTGAAACTATTTTCGAAACGCCTAGTTTTGTGTTCTAAATAGCCCCCGTCTTTATTTCAAATTAAAACATCGGTCTGTTCAGATCTTTTATTTGTCTAAAAACTATTTACAAAAGGTTATTTTAAACTAAATAAAGTCTTATAATATTTTTGGGAGGCAGCCGCTAGGCCCGAAAGCCCGGCTGGCCACCTCCAGTTAAAAATCCTGGCTACCCCAAATTTTTCCTACCTAGTCCTAATCTACCCAGCCCCCTCCACCTCACCCCGGCCAATGCCCTCTCGCCACCTCATCTCTCCTCTCTCCCCTAACAAATCCTAGCCCGCCACCTGGCCACAGCTCCCTCTCCCGCTGCCACCTCACCCTCACCAACTCCACCCCCTCTCCCTTCCACCCCGGTCCCACCGCGCCTGGCCCACCACTTCCTCCCTCACCCCCACACCGACCCACTCCCCTGGTCAAACCCACCCACACAGCACGCACGCACCCTCGCGGGTCCCACCCCGACCCCACCTCCCCACGCGTCGCTCGCCCCCCTCTCTCCCCCGACGCTCCTCTCCCCCCCCGCATCCTCGCGTCTCTCTGCCTCGCTCCCTCCCCATCCCGCGTCCCCTCCCTCAACCTCCGTCGCCCCACCTCTCTGCTGCAAGCTCGCCCCTCCGCCGCCTCCGGCCACGTCGCCCTCGCCCCTCCGGCCGCTCGAGCCGGCACGCGCCACCCTCTCCTCTCTCTGGCCTCGAGCCGCCGCCGCCCCGCGAAGCTCGCCGCCGGCGCGCCCACCGTCGCCCCTTCTCCGCCCTCTGTCTTGTCGCCGCCCCCACCGGCCTCTGCGTCGGTCGGTCCCGCCCGCCTCTGCACCGCCGCGCTCTCCTCCGGACGCCGCCGCCCGCCGCCCTCCAGCGCCGGCCCCGGCCGCGCGACCCCGCTGTGCTCGGCTTCGGCCGGCCTCGCCGCCTCGCCTTCAGCCGCATCCGGCGCAGCCGCCGCGTCGCGACCTCCGCCGGCCACCTGCCTCCCTCGGTCCCCTGTTCTGCCCTCTCCATGGCGCCGCCGCGCGCGTCCCCGACACCGCCAGGCCCTCCGCCCCGCCATGGACTTCTCGACCTCGCGCCCTGCCGCTCGTCTTCCTCCTGCCGGCCTCCTCTCGCCTCCCCGCGGTCGTGTTCCGAGCCGCCACCGACGGCCGCCCTGTGCGCGTCCTAGCGGTGCTCTGCCTCCCATCGCTCGCGCCTCCCCGTGGCCGCCACCGTCCGTCGAGCCCGCCTTTGGCCCTGGTGCTCCTCGTCTCTGGCCGTTGCCGTCCTGGCGCCCTCGTCGGCCTCGTGCATGTGGTGTGCTATGAGGTGGTGAAGTGACTCGTGTCTTTTGGTGATAGTACCGTGACGTTTCTGCTACACGATGGCCTGAAGACTACTACAATCTTCTTGAAGTCAGCAAGATCGTCACCAAGACCTACCGAGCCGAAGATCCTCAGACACGGACGCCGAGACCCCCGAACCCGAGGGCCGATTCCATAACCGGCGCCACGCCAAGTGCTCCTTCCCGGACCCAAAGACCATCGGTCAAGATCACCACCGACAAATACGGACGACAAGTTCTACTTCATGGGCACCGAGCGTCAAGATCGCCTACACGGGAAACCGCAAGACATCCTTCCCGGGATTTGAAGACCGAACCCTCGGCACGCCAAGGTCTTCGCCTCGGAACGCCATGATCTCCTTCACAGATCCGAAGACCCTAATCCCGGAGTCCAAACCTCGTTTCCCGTCGAACCGATCCCCGACGAACCCTGAGACCGAACCCCGAACCCCGGAACCCCAAGATCGCCGAACCCTAATGTGTGACCCTAAGCCCCTATTTTTATAAATAATATATACTTGTTGCATATTAAATTGTCATACTCGCATGCATATTGTGTGGTTTGGGGGCATTATGCTGGTTCACCTAAATTAAATATGGGGCCCATATGTGGGCAAATCTAGTCTTATATTGGCCTCATTTAAATTGGTGTAGCAAACCGGTGCCATCTTTTGCCACGTTAAGACAACATTTAAATTGCGGGGTATCTAAACAACATGAACCTAATAATTAATTATCGGGACCCCGGTTCCGCTTAATATGACCTAATTGCATCGCAGCTTTGCCATGCCATACATCATACATGCATCATGCCCGATCTTTTGCCGTAGTATTAAATATTGCATCCGGTTTTTATTCTAGTGTTTTGGTTCTTCGCGGATAAGGCCGTTGAGTTGATGTGAGCGTCGACCCGATCTTCGGATGAACCTTCGGCAATGTTTTTCAGGCGAGCATCTCCCCCTTTCTACCTATCTTACTTTTATAGTATTTATTTCCCTCGCGTTGATCTATTGCTATCTGTGTTGCGATGCTCTAGTTTTCGTACCCGTGATATCCCTTGCAGCCTTATATTGCCATGGACACCTCCTATTACCTGTTGTTTGGTAGATAGTTGGACCTGCGCGTCGTAGTCGCTTGCTCAAGTGCTGTTGCGTGTCGTCAAGTACCACAGTTGTTGGAGTATTGCCGTGTGTTTATTGTTGGAGTTGATCAAGACTTTAATTACTGTTTAACAACTAAAATTGAAGTAGGTAAGCAGAGGCACAGGTGGGCAATAGATGTTATTTGGTTGTTAACCGTCCACTTGTGTCCCGTAGGACCCCGAGTACTTGATACATGTTCCTTGAATATTCGCGCTATCCACATCCGGGAGGATTATGGGACCCCCCTTAGCCAGAGCTTGATTCATTCTTATTTCTTGGGGCCACAAACTAGTTTGAGGTTTTATTTACGATCCCGTACTTATGCCATGCTTTACTGCTTTATTTACGATTGTGCGAGGAGCACCTGTACTGTTTAGGATCGTGACCCGTTTACGCGGTATCGACAAGCCCAGTTTTGGGTTCCCAGTCGTTTACAGCCGGCCCCACAAACCTTGAATCCGTCTCGGAGTCAGCTAACTTCGTTGCGGGTGTACTCAACGGGGTGGCCCCCAGAAATATTTCTGAATCTTTGATTGCTTTGTCGTGAAGGCCTCGTTGGGTTTTGATTTGGTTTTTCCGAGGTTGATCGAGTGTGTGTTGCTATTTGTGCACCCCTGCAGGGTAAAACTTTCTGAAAGCCGTGTCCGCGTTTATGGACGACTTGGAGCACAGTATCTCGATCATAGACAACTATAACTAAAGTAGTACTATAAATTTGACTTTATAATGACTAGTAATCAGCTTCACTATAATGGAATGGCTAAATAAAACTGCCAACAATTGCTTGTTTGGGTTGTCGCTTGCTACCAATGTACCTGACTAGTAAGGATTGCAACTATAACGGAATGGCTAAATAAAAGTGCCAACAACTGCTGGGTTTTGGGATATTTCATGCTAACCGTATCTGACTAGTAAGAGTGCAACTACAATGGAATGGTTAACTAAAACTGCCCACTGCTTATTATATCAGGATGATTATCTATACCTGACTAGTAATTGTTGCAACGATAACTGAATAAATAAAACTGCCAACGGTGTGAGTTCCTCGGTTGACTTCCTCGTCTGGTCTCGAGGGGGAAATACCAGGATGGGTATGTTTGGTGGTAGTATCAGGATGGTTCCGAATAGGTCTTTCTTATCCCTCTCTGATAGCCGACAGTTATCTCGAGTCTCTATAGGTTGTTTAGTGCATGTCGCGCTGCCGCTCAGTCCACCATACCTATGTAGGCGAGGACCGCCGAATTCTAGCCTCGCCGTGTACTGGCCTCAGTACTGACCGCTCTCTCTTTTTCCTTTGCCCTTTGTCGGCACCCCTTTTATTTAAGCAGGTTTTGAGATCGACGTCGTTAGCAGGGTTACCCTTCCGGCTTGGCCTGGGCAGGGTTATGGACGCCATCGGTTATTCTTCAGGGCTCTTAGCCCCATTTGCATCTTGTCCGTAGCTGGACGCTCTATCGTTTTCAAGGTGATTTGGATCTTTGTTCTGTATATCTGTATTCTTGACTCATTGAGTCGCTGTTGTATATATATCTGTTCTGTGGGTCCCATCGAGGACTGTTGTGTAATGTTATTACTTCGTTTTCCACCCGCACGAAAGTGCCTGGTGGGCACCTTTGAATCGTTTCTATGTGGGTATTGGCGGGAAGCGCTGAAACTTGCATAGGTCCGATTCTGAGGGTGTTATAGAGTGGTATCAGAGCTCAGCAGTTGCGATACCCCACAAGTCCAGCCTGTAGGATAACCTAGCTAACGGCCGAAGTAGAGTGTCAAAACTATTTTTGAAAAATCGGTTGGATAGTTCTGATTAGGTCTGATTTTACTCCTTACCCCTCTTCTATTCTCCTCTTACCTCTACGTGTTTTGAATCCGCTCTCTTCTCTCTCTCCGAGTCCAGGATTTCTCGTGGGTGGGTTTCCGTCGTACCTTCAGGGTTTCGCTTCCTCCTTTGGTAACGGTGTTGCTACATCTGGTCTTCATGCTATCCGAGGAATCCTCCGTCGGGTGGACTTCTCTTTGTTCCTTCTCGTGCCTTCCGGTGTTTTCCGACGCGACGACATCATCTACGCCAGATCCGATGCAGAGTCTGCATCACTCCTTTGTTTCTGAACCTCGTTTGTCGAGATCTTCAATTTGAATTCCGAGAGTTGGTTGCATAATCCGCCTATTCGTGTGCAGAGTAATGATTTGGGTGCGCGATGGACTGATCACCATCCGACTACTCTTATCATTCGCTCTTGTACATCGAATCAGTGGATCCAGCAATTTTACTCCGTCCACGGAAGCTAGAGGTGGCTTTATTTGTTGATACCTCTACCTTCGACCTTTTGTTCCCGGAGTGTTCCCTCGACGATCACGGACAACGACCTCTTGTTAGTGGTGTCGCGAGGATCTACATGATGCGAGAAGATTCAGACCGTCGGCCTTCTTCCCCCTACCATGAGGCGGATCTCGAGGGCGAGATCCATTGTTAGTGGTGTCGAATTGTGGCATCCCGCAAAACCACTACTAGAAAATCGCGTTATTTTTGTGCATTGCATCATCATGACCGCATGCTTATGTCATCATGCCACATCGTATTTGTGCATCGTCATGTCATCATGCATTGTTTGTCTGAAACTATTTTCGAAACGCCTAGTTTTGTTTTCTAAATAGCCCCCGTCTTTATTTCAAATTAAAACATCGGTCTGTTCAGATCTTTTATTTGTCTAAAAACTATTTACAAAAGGTTATTTTAAACTAAATAAAGTCTTATAATATTTTTGGGAGGCAGCCGCTAGGCCCGAAAGCCCGGCTGGCCACCTCCAGTTAAAAATCCTGCCTACCCCAAATTTTTCCTACCTAGTCCTAATCTACCCAGCCCCCTCCACCTCACCCCGGCCAATGCCCTCTCGCCACCTCATCTCTCCTCTCTCCCCTAACCAATCCTAGCCCGCCACCTGGCCACAGCTCCCTCTCCCACGCTGCCACCTCACCCTCACCAACTCCACCCCCTCTCCCTTCCACCCCGGTCCCACCGCGCCTGGCCCACCACTTCCTCCCTCACCCCCACACCGACCCACTCCCCTGGTCAAACCCACCCACACCGCACGCACGCACGCACCCTCGCGGGTCCCACCCCGACCCCACCTCCCCACGCGTCGCTCGCCCCCCTCTCTCCCCCGACGCTCCTCTCCCCCCGCATCCTCGCGTCTCTCTGCCTCGCTCCCTCCCCATCCCGCGTCCCCTCCCTCAACCTCCGTCGCCCCACCTCTCTGCTGCAAGCTCGCCCCTCCGCCGCCTCCGGCCGCGTCGCCCTCGCCCCTCCGGCCGCTCGAGCCGGCACGCGCCACCCTCTCCTCTCTCTGGCCTCGAGCCGCCCCCGCCCCGCGAAGCTCGCCGCCGGCGCGCCCACCGTCGCCCCTTCTCCGCCCTCTGTCTTGTCGCCGCCCCCACCGGCCTCTGCGTCGGTCGGTCCCGCCCGCCTCTGCACCACCGCGCTCTCCTCCGGACGCCGCCGCCCGCCGCCCTCCAGCGCCGGCCCCGGCCGCGCGACCCCGCTGTGCTCGGCTCCGGCCGGCCTCGCCGCCTCGCCTTCAGTCGCATCCGACGCAGCCGCCGCGTCGCGACCTCCGCCGGCCACCTGCCTCCCTCGGTCCCCTGTTCTGCCCTCTCCATGGCGCCGTCGCGCGCGTCCCCGACACCGCCAGGCCCTCCGCCCCGCCATGGACTTCTCGACCTCGCGCCCTGCCGCTCGTCTTCCTCCTGCCGGCCTCCTCTCGCGTCCCCTCGGTCGTGTTCTGAGCCGCCACCGACGGCCGCCCTGTGCGCGTCCTAGCGGTGCTCTACCTCCCATCGCTCGCGCCTCCCCGTGGCCGCCACCGTCCATTGAGCCCGCCTAGCGTCGCCCGCCTCTGGCCCTGGTGCTCCTCGTCTCTGGCCGTTGCCGTCCTGGCGCCCTCGTCGGCCTCGTGCATGTGGTGTGCTATGAGGTGGTGTAGTGACTCGTGTCTTTTGGTGATAGTACCGTGACGTTTCTGCTACACGATGGCCTGAAGACTACTACAATCTTCTTGAAGTCGGCAAGATCGTCACCAAGACCTACCGAGCCGAAGATCCTCGGACACGGACGCCGAGACCCCCGAACCCGAAGGCCGATTCCGTAACCGGCGCCACGCCAAGTGCTCCTTCCCGGACCCGAAGACCATCGGTCGAGATCACCACCGACAAAGACGGACGACAAGTTCTACTTCATGGGCACCGAGCGTCAAGATCGCCTACACGGGAAACTGCAAGACATCCTTCCCGGGATTTGAAGACCGAACCATCGGCACGCCAAGATCTTCGCCTCGGAATGCCATGATCTCCTTCACAGATCCGAAGACCCTAATCCCGGAGTCCGAACCTCGTTTCCCGTCGAACCGATCCCTGACGAACCCTGAGACCGAACCCCGAACCCCGGAACCCCAAGATCGCCGAACCCTAATGTGTGACCCTAAGCCCCTATTTTTATAAATAAATATACTTGTTGCATATTAAATTGTCATACTCGCATGCATATTGTGTGGTTTGGGGGCATTATGTCGGTTCACCTAAATTAAATATGGGGCCCATATGTGGGCAAATCTAGTCTTATATTGGCCTCATTTAAATTGGTGTAGCGAACCGGTGCCATCTTTTGCCATGTTAAGACAACATTTAAATTGCGGGGTATCTAAACAACATGAACCTAATAATTAATTGTCGGGACCCCGGTTCCGCTTAATATGACCTAATTGCATCGCAGCTTTGCCATGCCATACATCATACATGCATCATGCCCGATCTTTTGCCGTAGTATTAAATATTGCATCCGGTGTTTATTCTAGTGTTTTGGTTCTTCGCGGATAAGGCCGTTGAGTTGATGTGAGCGTCGACCCGATCTTCGGATGAACCTTCGGCAATGTTTTTCAGGCGAGTATCTCCCCCTTTCTACCTATCTTACTTTTATAGTATTTATTTCCCTCCTGTTGATCTATTGCTATCTGTGTTGCGATGCTCTAGTTTTCGTACTCGTGATATCCCTTGCAGCCTTATATTGCCATGGACACCTCCTATTACCTGTTGTTTGGTAGATAGTTGGACCTGCGCGTCGTAGTCGCTTGCTCAAGTGCTGTTGCGTGTCGTCAAGTACCACAGTTGTTGGAGTATTGCCGTGTGTTTATTGTTGGAGTTGATCAAGACTTTAATTACTATTTAACAACTAAAATTGAAGTAGGTAAGCAGAGGCACATGTGGGCAATAGATGTTATTTGGTTGTTAACCGTCCACTTGTGTCCCGTAGGACCCCGAGTACTTGATACCTGTTCCTTGAATATTCGCGCTATCCACATCCGGGAGGATTATTGGACCCCCCTTAGCCAGAGCTTGATTCATTCTTATTTCTTGGGGCCACAAACTAGTTTGAGGTTTTATTTACGATCCCGTACTTATGCCATGCTTTACTGCTTTATTTACGATTGTGCGAGGAGCACCTGTATAGGATCGTGACCCATTTACGCGGTATCGACAAACCCAGTTTTGGGTTCCCAGTCGTTTACAGCCGGCCCCACAAACCTTGAGTCCGTCTCGGAGTCAGCTAACTTTGTTGCGGGTGTACTCAACGGGGTGGCCCCCGGAAATATTTCTGAATCTTGTGATTGCTTTGTCGTGAAGGCCTCGTTGGGTTTTGATTTGGTTTTTCCGAGGTTGATCGAGTGTGTGTTGCTATTTGTGCACCCCTGCAGGGTAAAACTTTCTGAAAGCCGTGTCCGCGGTTATGGACGACTTGGAGCACAGTATCTCGATCATAGACAACTATAACTAAAGTAGTACTATAAATTTGACTTTATAATGACTAGTAATCAGCTTCACTATAATGGAATGGCTAAATAAAACTGCCAACAATTGCTTGTTTGGGTTGTCGCTTGCTACCAATGTACCTGACTAGTAAGGATTGCAACTATAACGGAATGGCTAAATAAAAGTGCCAACAACTGCTGGGTTTTGGGATATTTCATGCTAACCGTATCTGACTAGTAAGAGTGCAACTACAATGGAATGGTTAACTAAAACTGCCCACTTCTTATTATATCAGGATGATTATCTATAACTGACTAGTAATTGTTGCAACGATAACTGAATAAATAAAACTGCCAACGGTGTGAGTTCCTCGGTTGACTTCCTCGTCTGGTCTCGAGGGGGAAATACCAGGATGGGTATGTTTGGTGGTAGTATCAGGATGGTTCCGAATAGGTCTTTCTTATCCCTCTCTGATAGCCGATAGTTATCTCGAGTCTCTATAGGTTGTTTAGTGCATGCCGCGCTGCCGCTCAGTCCACCATACCTATGTAGGCGAGGACCGCCGAATTCTAGCCTCGCCGTGTACTGGCCTCAGTACTGACCGCTCTCTCTTTTTCCTTTGCCCTTTGTAGGCACCCCTTTTATTTAAGCAGGTTTTGAGATCGACGTCGTTAGCAGGGTTACCCTTCCAGCTTGGCCTGGGCAGGGTTATGGACGCCATCGGTTATTCTTCAGGGCTCTTAGCCCCATTTGCATCTTGTCCGTAGCTGGACGCTCTATCGTTTTCAAGGTGATTTGGATCTTTGTTCTGTATATCTGTATTCTTGACTCATTGAGTCGCTGTTGTATATATATCTGTTCTGTGGGTCCCATCGAGGACTGTTGTGTAATGTTATTACTTCGTTTTCCACCCGCACGAAAGTGCCTGGTGGGCACCTTTGAATCGTTTCTATGTGGGTATTGGCGGGAAGCGCTGAAACTTGCATAGGTCCGATTCTGAGGGTGTTACAGAGTGGTATCAGAGCTCAGCAGTTGCAATACCCCACAAGTCCAGCCTGTAGGATAACCTAGCTAACGGCCGAAGTAGAGTGTCAAAACTATTTTTGAAAAATCGGTTGGATAGTTCCGATTAGGTCTGATTTTACTCCTTACCCCTCTGCTATTCTCCTCTTACCTCTACGTGTTTTGAATCCGCTCTCTTCTCTCTCTCCGAGTCCAGGATTTCTCGTGGTTGGGTTTCCGTCGTACCTTCAGGGTTTCGCTTCCTCCTTTGGTAACGGTGTTGCTACATCTGGTCTTCATGCTATCCGAGGAATCCTCCGTCGGGTGGACTTCTCTTTGTTCCTTCTCGTGCCTTCCGGTGTTTTCCGACGCGACGACATCATCTACGCCAGATCCAATGCAGAGTCTGCATCACTCCTTTGTTTCTGAACCTCGTTTGTCGAGATCTTCAATTTGAATTCCGAGAGTTGGTTGCATAATCCGCCTATTCGTGTGCAGAGTAATGATTTGGGTGCGCGGTGGACTGATCACCATCCGACTACTCTTATCATTCGCTCTTGTACATCGAATCAGTGGATCCAGCAATTTTACTCCGTCCACGGAAGCTAGAGGTGGCTTTATTTGTTGATACCTCTACCTTCGACCTTTTGTTCCCGGAGTGTTCCCTCGACAATCACGGACAACGACCTCTTGTTAGTGGTGTCGCGAGGATCTACACGATGCAAGAAGATTCAGACCATCGGCCTTCTTCCCCCTACCATGAGGCGGATCTCGAGGGCGAGATCCATTGTTAGTGGTGTCGAATTGTGGCATCCCGCAAAACCACTACTAGAAAATCGCGTTATTTTTGTGCATTGCATCATCATGACCGCATGCTTATGTCATCATGCCACATCGCATTTGTGCATCGTCATGTCATCATGCATTGTTTGTCTGAAACTATTTTCGAAACGCCTAGTTTTGTTTTCTAAATAGCCCCCGTCTTTATTTCAAATTAAAACATCGGTCTGTTCAGATCTTTTATTTGTCTAAAAACTATTTACAAAAGGTTATTTTAAACTAAATAAAGTCTTATAATATTTTTGGGAGGCAGCTGCTAGGCCCGAAAGCCCGGCTGGTCACCTCCAGTTAAAAATCCTGGCTACCCCAAATTTTTCCTACCTAGTCCTAATCTACCCAGCCCCCTCCACCTCACCCCGGCCAATGCCCTGTCGCCACCTCATCTCTCCTCTCTCCCCTAACCAATCCTAGCCCGCCACCTGGCCACAGCTCCCTCTCCCACGCTGCCACCTCACCCTCACCAACTCCACCCCCTCTCCCTTCCACCCCTGTCCCACCGCGCCTGGCCCACCACTTCCTCCCTCACCCCCACACCGACCCACTTCCCTGGTCAAACCCACCCACGCAGCACGCACGCACCCTCGCGGGTCCCACCCCGACCCCACCTCCCCACGTGTCGCTCGCCCCCCTCTCTCCCCCGACGCTCCTCTCCCCCCCGCATCCTCGCCTCTCTCTGCCTCGCTCCCTCCCCATCCCGCGTCCCCTCCCTCAACCTCCGTCGCCCCACCTCTCTGCTGCAAGCTCGCCCCTCCGCCGCCTCCGGCCGCGTCGCCCTCGCCCCTCCGGCCGCTCGAGCCGGCACACGCCACCCTCTCCTCTCTCTGGCCTCGAGCCGCCGCCGCCCCGCGAAGCTCGCCGCCGGCGCGCCCACCGTCGCCCCTTCTCCGCCCTCTGTCTTGTCGCCGCCCCCACCGGCCTCTGCGTCGGTCGGTCCCGCCCGCCTCTGCACCACCGCGCTCTCCTCCGGACGCCGCCGCCCGCCGCCCTCCAGCGCCGGCCCCGGCCGCGCGACCCCGCTGTGCTCGGCTCCGGCCGGCCTCGCCGCCTCGCCTTCAGTCGCATCCGGCGCAGCCGCCGCGTCGCGACCTCCGCCGGCCACCTGCCTCCCTCGGTCCCCTGTTTTGCCCTCTCCATGGCGCCGTCGCGCGCGTCCCCGACACCGCCAGGCCCTCCGCCCCGCCATGGACTTCTCGACCTCGCGCCCTGCCGCTCGTCTTCCTCCTGCCGGCCTCCTCTCGCGTCCCCTCGGTCGTGTTCCGAGCCGCCACCGACGGCCGCCCTGTGCGCGTCCTAGCGGTGCTCTGCCTCCCATCGCTCGCGCCTCCCCGTGGCCGCCACCGTCCGTTGAGCCCGCCTAGCGTCGCCCGCCTCTGGCCCTGGTGCTCCTCGTCTCTGGCCGTTGCCGTCCTGGCGCCCTCGTCGGCCTCGTGCATGTGGTGTGCTATGAGGTGGTGCAGTGACTCGTGTCTTTTGGTGATAGTACCGTGACGTTTCTGCTACACGATGGCCTGAAGACTACTACAATCTTCTTGAAGTCGGCAGGATCGTCACCAAGACCTACCGAGCCGAAGATCCTCGGACACGGACGCCGAGACCCCCGAACCCGAAGGCCGATTCCGTAACCGGCGCCACGCCAAGTGCTCCTTCCCGGACCCGAAGACCATCGGTCAAGATCACCACCGACAAAGACGGACGACAAGTTCTACTTCATGGGCACCGAGCGTCAAG
Organism: Avena atlantica; assembly: GCA_910589765.1. Lineage (NCBI taxonomy): Eukaryota > Viridiplantae > Streptophyta > Magnoliopsida > Poales > Poaceae > Avena > Avena atlantica. The sequence continues at coordinate 104,577,847 of OU342735.1, forward strand.
ATCGCCTACACGGGAAACTGCAAGACATCCTTCCCGGGATTTGAAGACCGAACCATCGGCACGCCAAGATCTTCGCCTCGGAATGCCATGATCTCCTTCACAGATCCGAAGACCCTAATCCCGGAGTCCGAACCTCGTTTCCCGTCGAACTGATCCCTGACGAACCCTGAGACCGAACCCCGGAACCCCAAGATCGCCGAACCCTAATGTGTGACCCTAAGCCCCTATTTTTATAAATAAATATACTTGTTGCATATTAAATTGTCATACTCGCATGCATATTGTGTGGTTTGGGGGCATTATGTCGGTTCACCATATAATTAAATATGGGGCCCATATGTGGGCAAATCTAGTCTTATATTGGCCTCATTTAAATTGGTGTAGCGAACCGGTGCCATCTTTTGCCATGTTAAAACAACATTTAAATTGCGGGGTATCTAAACAACATGAACCTAATAATTAATTGTCGGGACCCCGGTTCCGCTTAATATGACCTAATTGCATCGCAGCTTTGCCATGCCATACATCATACATGCATCATGCCCGATCTTTTGCCGTAGTATTAAATATTGCATCCGGTGTTTATTCTAGTGTTTTGGTTCTTCGCGGATAAGGCCGTTGAGTTGATGTGAGCGTCGACCCGATCTTCGGATGAACCTTCGGCAATGTTTTTCAGGCGAGTATCTCCCCCTTTCTACCTACCTTACTTTTATAGTATTTATTTCCCTCCTGTTGATCTATTGCTATCTGTGTTGCGATGCTCTAGTTTTCGTACCCGTGATATCCCTTGCAGCCTTATATTGCCATGGACACCTCCTATTACCTGTTGTTTGGTAGATAGTTGGACCTGCGCGTCGTAGTCGCTTGCTCAAGTGCTGTTGCGTGTCGTCAAGTACCACAGTTGTTGGAGTATTGCCGTGTGTTTATTGTTGGAGTTGATCAAGACTTTAATTACTATTTAACAACTAAAATTGAAGTAGGTAAGCAGAGGCACATGTGGGCAATAGATGTTATTTGGTTGTTAACCGTCCACTTGTGTCCCGTAGGACCCCGAGTACTTGATACCTGTTCCTTGAATATTCGCGCTATCCACATCCGGGAGGATTATGGGACCCCCCTTAGCCAGAGCTTGATTCATTCTTATTTCTTGGGGCCACAAACTAGTTTGAGGTTTTATTTACGATCCCGTACTTATGCCATGCTTTACTGCTTTATTTACGATTGTGCGAGGAGCACCTGTACTGTTTAGGATCGTGACCCGTTTACGCGGTATCGACAAACCCAGTTTTGGGTTCCCAGTCGTTTACAGCCGGCCCCACAAACCTTGAGTCCGTCTCGGAGTCAGCTAACTTCGTTGCGGGTGTACTCAACGGGGTGGCCCCCGGAAATATTTCTGAATCTTGTGATTGCTTTGTCGTGAAGGCCTCGTTGGGTTTTGATTTGGTTTTTCCGAGGTTGATCGAGTGTGTGTTGCTATTTGTGCACCCCTGCAGGGTAAAACTTTCTGAAAGCCGTGTCCGCGGTTATGGACGACTTGGAGCACAGTATCTCGATCATAGACAACTATAACTAAAGTAGTACTTTATATTTGACTTTATAATGAATAGTAATCAGCTTCACTATAATGGAATGACTAAATAAAACTGCCAACAATTGCTTGTTTGGGTTGTCGCTTGCTACCAATGTACCTGACTAGTAAGGATTGCAACTATAACGGAATGGCTAAATAAAAGTGCCAACAACTGCTGGGTTTTGGGATATTTCATGCTAACCGTATCTGACTAGTAAGAGTGCAACTACAATGGAATGGTTAACTAAAACTGCCCACTGCTTATTATATCAGGATGATTATCTATACCTGACTAGTAATTGTTGCAACGATAACTGAATAAATAAAACTGCCAACGGTGTGAGTTCCTCGTCTGGTCTCGAGGGGGAAATACCAGGATGGGTATGTTTGGTGGTAGTATCAGGATGGTTCCGAATAGGTCTTTCTTATCCCTCTCTGATAGCCGACAATTATCTCGAGTCTCTATAGGTTGTTTAGTGCATGCCGCGCTGCCGCTCAGTCCACCATACCTATGTAGGCGAGGACCGCCGAATTCTAGCCTCGCCGTGTACTGGCCTCAGTACTGACCGCTCTCTCTTTTTCCTTTGCCCTTTGTCGGCACCCTATTTATTTAAGCAGCTTTTGAGATCGACGTCGTTAGCAGGGTTACCCTTCCGGCTTGGCCTGGGCAGGGTTATGGACGCCATCGGTTATTCTTCAGGGCTCTTAGCCCCATTTGCATCTTGTCCGTAGCTGGACGCTCTATCGTTTTCAAGGTGATTTGGATCTTTGTTCTGTATATCTGTATTCTTGACTCATTGAGTCGCTGTTGTATATATATCTGTTCTGTGGGTCCCATCGAGGACTGTTGTGTAATGTTATTACTTCGTTTTCCACCCGCACAAAAGTGCCTGGTGGGCACCTTTGAATCGTTTCTATGTGGGTATTGGCGGGAAGCGCTGAAACTTGCATAGGTCCGATTCTGAGGGTGTTACAGAGTGGTATCAGAGCTCAGCAGTTGCAATACCCCACAAGTCTAGCCTGTAGGATAACCTAGCTAACGGCCGAAGTAGAGTGTCAAAACTATTTTTGAAAAATCGGTTGGATAGTTCCGATTAGGTCTGATTTTACTCCTTACCCCTCTGCTATTCTCCTCTTACCTCTACGTGTTTTGAATCCGCTCTCTTCTCTCTCTCCGAGTCCAGGATTTCTCGTGGTTGGGTTTCCGTCGTACCTTCAGGGTTTCGCTTCCTCCTTTGGTAACGGTGTTGCTACATCTGGTCTTCATGCTATCCGAGGAATCCTCCGTCGGGTGGACTTCTCTTTGTTCCTTCTCGTGCCTTCCGGTGTTTTCCGACGCGACGACATCATCTACGCCAGATCCGATGCAGAGTCTGCATCACTCCTTTGTTTCTGAACCTCGTTTGTCGAGATCTTCAATTTGAATTCCGAGAGTTGGTTGCATAATCCGCCTATTCATGTGCAGAGTAATGATTTGGGTGCGCGATGGACTGATCACCATCCGACTACTCTTATCATTCGCTCTTGTACATCGAATCAGTGGATCCATCAATTTTACTCTGTCCACGGAAGCTAGAGGTGGCTTTATTTGTTGATACCTCTACCTTCGACCTTTTGTTCCCGGAGTGTTCCCTCGACGATCATGGACAACGACCTCTTGTTAGTGGTGTCGCGAGGATCTACATGATGCGAGAAGATTCAGACCGTCGGCCTTCTTCCCCCTACCATGAGGCGGATCTCGAGGGCGAGATCCATTGTTAGTGGTGTCGAATTGTGGCATCCCGCAAAACCACTACTAGAAAATCGCGTTATTTTTGTGCATTGCATCATCATGACCGCATGCTTATGTCATCATGCCACATCGCATTTGTGCATCGTCATGTCATCATGCATTGTTTGTCTGAAACTATTTTCGAAACGCCTAGTTTTGTTTTCTAAATAGCCCCCCTCTTTATTTCAAATTAAAACATCGGTCTGTTCAGATCTTTTATTTGTCTAAAAACTATTTACAAAAGGTTATTTTAAACTAAATAAAGTCTTATAATATTTTTGGGAGGCAGCCGCTAGGCCCGAAAGCCCGGCTGGTCACCTCCAGTTAAAAATCCTGGCTACCCCAAATTTTTCCTACCTAGTCCTAATCTACCCAGCCCCCTCCACCTCACCCCGGCCAATGCCCTCTCGCCACCTCATCTCTCCTCTCTCCCCTAACCAATCCTAGCCCGCCACCTGGCCACAGCTCCCTCTCCCACGCTGCCACCTCACCCTCACCAACTCCACCCCCTCTCCCTTCCACCCCGGTCCCACCGCGCCTGGCCCACCACTTCCTCCCTCACCCCCACACCGACCCACTCCCCTGGTCAAACCCACCCACACAGCACGCACGCACCCTCGCGGGTCCCACCCCGACCCCACCTCCCCACGCGTCGCTCGCCCCCCTCTCTCCCCCGACGCTCCTCTCCCCCCGCATCCTCGCCTCTCTCTGCCTCGCTCCCTCCCCATCCCGCGTCCCCTCCCTCAACCTCCGTCGCCCCACCTCTCTGCTGCAAGCTCGCCCCTCCGCCGCCTCCGGCCGCGTCGCCCTCGCCCCTCCGGCCGCTCGAGCCGGCACGCGCCACCCTCTCCTCTCTCTGGCCTCGAGCCGCCGCCGCCCCGCGAAGCTCGCCGCCGGCGCGCCCACCGTCGCCCCTTCTCCGCCCTCTGTCTTGTCGCCGCCCCCACCGGCCTCTGCGTCGGTCGGTCCCGCCCGCCTCTGCACCGCCGCGCTCTCCTCCGGACGCCGCCGCCCGCCGCCCTCCAGCGCCGGCCCCGGCCGCGCGACCCCGCTGTGCTCGGCTCCGGCCGGCCTCGCCGCCTCGCCTTCAGCCGCATCCGGCGCAGCCACCGCGTCGCGACCTCCGCCGGCCACCTGCCTCCCTCGGTCCCCTGTTCTGCCCTCTCCATGGCGCCGCCGCGCGCGTCCCCGACACCGCCAGGCCCTCCGCCCCGCCATGGACTTCTCGACCTCGCGCCCTGCCGCTCGTCTTCCTCCTGCCGGCCTCCTCTCGCCTCCCCGCGGTCGTGTTTCGAGCCGCCACCGACGGCCGCCCTGTGCGCGTCCTAGCGGTGCTCTGCCTTCCATCGCTCGCGCCTCCCCGTGGCCGCCACCGTCCGTCGAGCCCGCCTAGCATCGCCCGCCTTTGGCCCTGGTGCTCCTCGTCTCTGGCCGTTGCCGTCCTGGCGCCCTCGTCGGCCTCGTGCATGTGGTGTGCTATGAGGTGGTGCAGTGACTCGTGTCTTTTGGTGATAGTACCGTGACGTTTCTTCTACACGATGGCCTGAAGACTACTACAATCTTCTTGAAGTCGGCAAGATCGTCACCAAGACCTACCGAGCCGAAGATCCTCGGACACGGACGCCGAGACCCCCGAACCCGAAGGCCGATTCCGTAACCGGCGCCACGCCAAGTGCTCCTTCCCAGACCTGAAGACCATCGGTCAAGATCACCACCGACAAAGACGGACGACAAGTTCTACTTCATGGGTACCGAGCGTCAAGATCGCCTACACGGGAAACCGCAAGACATCCTTCCCGGGATTTGAAGACCGAACCATCGGCACGCCAAGATCTTCGCCTCGGAACGCCATGATCTCCTTCACAGATCCGAAGACCCTAATCCCGGAGTCCGAACCTCGTTTCCCGTCGAACCGATCCCTGACGAACCCTGAGACCGAACCCCGAACCCCGGAACCCCAAGATCGCCGAACCCTAATGTGTGACCCTAAGCCCCTATTTTTATAAATAATATATACTTGTTGCATATTAAATTGTCATACTCGCATGCATATTGTGTGGTTTGGGGGCATTATGCCGGTTCACCTAAATTAAATATGGGGCCCATATGTGGGCAAATCTAGTCTTATATTGGCCTCATTTAAATTGGTGTAGCGAACCGGTGCCATCTTTTGCCACGTTAAGACAACATTTAAATTGCGGGGTATCTAAACAACATGAACCTAATAATTAATTGTCGGGACCCCGGTTCTTCTTAATATGACCTAATTGCATCGCAACTTTGCCATGCCATACATCATACATGCATCATGCCCGATCTTTTGCCGTAGTATTAAATATTGCATCCGGTGTTTATTCTAGTGTTTTGGTTCTTCGCGGATAAGGCCGTTGAGTTGATGTGAGCGTCGACCCGATCTTCGGATGAACCTTCGGCAATGTTTTTCAGGCGAGCATCTCCCCCTTTCTACCTATCTTACTTTTATAGTATTTATTTCCCTCCTGTTGATCTATTGCTATCTGTGTTGCGATGCTCTAGTTTTCGTACCCGTGATATCCCTTGCAGCCTTATATTGCCATGGAAACCTCCTATTACCTGTTGTTTGGTAGATAGTTGGACCTGCGCGTCGTAGTCGCTTGCTCAAGTGCTGTTGCGTGTCGTCAAGTACCACAGTTGTTGGAGTATTGCCGTGTGTTTATTGTTGGAGTTGATCAAGACTTTAATTACTATTTAACAACTAAAATTGAAGTAGGTAAGCAGAGGCACAGGTGGGCAATAGATGTTATTTGGTTGTTAACTGTCCACTTGTGTCCCGTAGGACCCTGAGTACTTGATACCTGTTCCTTAAATATTCGCGCTATCCACATCCGGGAGGATTATGGGACCCCCCTTAGCCAGAGCTTGATTCATTCTTATTTCTTGGGGCCACAAACTAGTTTGAGGTTTTATTTACGATCCCGTACTTATGCCATGCTTTACTGCTTTATTTACGATTGTGCGAGGAGCACCTGTACTGTTTAGGATCGTGACCCGTTTACGCGGTATCGACAAGCCCAGTTTTGGGTTCCCAGTCGTTTACAACCGGCCCCACAAACCTTGAGTCCGTCTCGGAGTCAGCTAACTTCGTTGCGGGTGTACTCAACGGGGTGGCCCCCGGAAATATTTCTGAATCTTGTGATTGCTTTGTCGTGAAGGCCTCGTGGGTTTTGATTTGGTTTTTCCGAGGTTGATCGAGTGTGTGTTGCTATTTGTGCACCCCTGCAGGGTAAAACTTTCTGAAAGTCGTGTCCGCGGTTATGGACGACTTGGAGCATAGTATCTCGATCATAGACAACTATAACTAAAGTAGTACTATAAATTTGACTTTATAATGACTAGTAATCAGCTTCACTATAATGGAATGGCTAAATAAAACTGCCAACAATTGCTTGTTTGGGTTGTCGCTTGCTACCAATGTACCTGACTAGTAAGGATTGCAACTATAACGGAATGGCTAAATAAAAGTGCCAACAACTGCTGGGTTTTGGGATATTTCATGCTAACCGTATCTGACTAGTAAGAGTGCAACTACAATGGAATGGTTAACTAAAACTGCCCACTACTTATTATATCAGGATGATTATTTATACCTGACTAGTAATTGTTGCAACGATAACTGAATAAATAAAACTGCCAACGGTGTGAGTTCCTCGGTTGACTTCCTCGTCTGGTCTCGAGGGGGAAATACCAGGATGGGTATGTTTGGTGGTAGTATCAGGATGGTTCCGAATAGGTCTTTCTTATCCCTCTCTGATAGCCGACAGTTATCTCGAGTCTCTATAGGTTGTTTAGTGCATGCCGCGCTGCCGCTCAGACCACCATACCTATGTAGGCAAGGACCGCCGAATTCTAGCCTCGCTGTGTACTGGCCTCAGTACTGACCGCTCTCTCTTTTTCCTTTGCCCTTTGTCGGCACCCCTTTTGTTTAAGCGGGTTTTGAGATCGACGTCGTTAGCAGGGTTACCCTTCCGGCTTGGCCTGGGCAGGGTTATGGACGCCATCGGTTATTCTTCAGGGCTCTTAGCCCCATTTGCATCTTGTCCGTAGCTGGACGCTCTATCGTTTTCAAGGTGATTTGGATCTTTGTTCTGTATATCTGTATTCTTGACTCATTGAGTCGCTGTTGTATATATATATCTGTTCTGTGGGTCCCATCGAGGACTGTTGTGTAATGTTATTACTTCGTTTTCCACCCGCACGAAAGTGCCTGGTGGGCACCTTTGAATCGTTTCTATGTGGGTATTGGCGGGAAGCGCTGAAACTTGCATAGGTCCGATTCTGAGGGTGTTACGCCCAACCACAAGCACTGAACTCTCAGACCAACATCACTGAGTTCAGTGTTACTTTTGCAACTTAGATCATTCATTTGATCTTATCAGATCAGGGCACATCTCTCAAAGAGAGTAGCACCTCTAATCCTATAAGTTTCAAACAAACTAATGCCCAACTAACTAGGAATTAAATCCTAGAGCCTCAGACCAACATCATAGGCAGGAAAGATAAGAAAGCTTTCATATCATATTATTAGTTTAAATCACAAGCATGATCAAGCTAAGCCAGAAATAAAAACCCAATCACTTGTGTGCCAGAATACAATGGTATCACAAGGACAAATTCTTAAGGAACCAAAACAAATTTTCTTAGTTCCCACAGAAAAAGGGACAAACCACTACATATCATTTTCCTGAAGCCAAGTGCCATGAATCAACATTAAATTCATCTATAGATCCATAAAAATCATTACATGTAATGATTTGGTTCAGTGTGTATAATCTTATACAAGCCAACACTATAATTACAGTAAGCAACCACTGAAAGAAACCACTATCAGTATGAGCATTCTGATGGTAGAGTAAACTCTCAGATCAATAGCATAATCCAATCAAAGATTCCATTGAAACACTAGCATGGATCATAGTGGATTACCACTAGAATAAATCTGACAGGCAACTAGCATCATCAAAGCCACTACCAATCAATAACCACAGCAGACAATCATTTCCCATGATCCGATATGATCAACACTAGATCTAAAGCATCATAGATATGATCAACATGGGGTGATGAACCCAAATCAGAGCAAGAACCCTAATCCAGAGATTAACCCAATCAGCACATAGTCACTCGGCATGAGAAGCCACTAGATACACATAGAGAGAATCATGGCAGTAGCATGGACAAGGACCATAGAGACAACTTACCCGAGGTCCTCGCTAATGAATCGAAGAGGAAGTAGTGTGGCCGACGAACTGCGGAGGCACAGGGAGCACCCAGAAGGGCAGTGCAACCTGCACCTGCCACGGCGGCGGCCGCAGCAGCACACGAGCCCAGCACACCACCGCAGGCGGGATCGCGGCAGCGGCGACAACACCTTTCCTAACCCTAGGGTTCGGGTACGAGGTAGACCTGGCCACGGGGAAGCCCCGGAGTCAAATCCAATTGGACAAAATGAACGAGCATCGTCGACAACCCTAAATCGCACCACGGTGGCGGCCAGAGGGCCGACAGCGGCGGGGAACGACGGTGGCGGCATCGCCGGCCACGGGGTCGAGTCAGAGGAGGAGAGGATAGGGTCGAGGGAGAGAGGAGGCAGAGAGTGGGCTGGGTGGGCCAAAAACCCCTCGGGGAAATGTTTTGACTCTGCCCTATTGTGCCACACTGGCCCAATAAGCCCAAGGGGCCAACCCAAGTTATTTAATAAATCTTTTTGATCAATTGGAAAAGACCAAAATACCCTTGACCTCAATATAATTATAAAAAATAAAATAAAAGTTCAAAAATTATAAATAAAATATTTTTGGATTCACAATAATACAATGTATCCAAATAAAACAAAATATAAAATTTTGGACATTTAAATTGTTATAAGAATTTTGTAATTTATATATTCTTTATGGAATTTTACAAAATTATTGAAAGGTGATAAAAATAAATAAAAATCACTTTCATTATTTATTAATATTATAGTATTTATAAAAAAAATACTAAATAAATATTTAATAATAAATTTAATGTATAATTAATTATTCCTAAAAGAATTATTAAATCAATAAAAGTCAAATAAAAGGGAAAGGATTCAACAGGTGCAATAAATATAAAAATAATATTTATAAATGCTTTATTAGAAGGCACCTTATATAGGGAAAATGCATATAGAATTAAATAATGCATTACATTACTTGCATAATCATTTTGCTTCTTTAAATATTGTCCTTACCGGGCAATAATGATGTTTTTGTAGAACTAGAAAGTCAAGGTCCAGTGTAAGCATCAGACTTCACTACCTTGCCATCACAAGGCAAGTTCATCACTTGCTCATGTCCTTTGAAGAGTCTTTATCAAAGTATTTGCAAATTGTGTGTTATCATATATGCTATAAAAGAAAGAAAATGTTATTTTCATAAATAAAGAAATGATAGATATCATCCTAAGTGGTGATATAATGGAGCAGTAGAACTTAGGGTTCTACTTGCAACAATGATGATCAAGTAGCGACTTAATAGCCCCTGACATCAGTGATTCTAGCGTCGTATATTACGCGTTAGCCATGAGATTTGGAATGGGACAGAGAAGTCAGCTGTATGTTCTTCCTCTCGCATGAAGCCGGATGTGCAGGTCGTGGCTGTTATCCTTGTAGCGTGCATTTTAATTGGTAATTCGTAGAGGATATGCAGCATATGGGTGGGAACCCTCATCGTCCCACGATAGTTCTGGCATCTAACGGTTTGTACAAACCATTGCCGTAATTCATTATGTGGGCATGGTGTACACCAAGGAGGCATGCAGGGTCGCGAAGGGGGCAGTGATTGGCTTGGACCAACTACTAGGCCCCACATCATGGAATTGTGGACGGGAAAGTACGCCCGGTTGTGCAACAAGGAGTTGATCTCTCATGGGTAAAGTAACCCACCTCTACAGAGTGTAAGAACTATAACTTGTTACTCCCTGTTCCGGGAAGGAGCTACAAACGCGGCAGGAAAGGAACTCCAGGAAAATTGTAGTCAACCTGTGAAGGCTGATTGTCATAGTTTTTTTTTCGGAAATAAAATCAATCTTTGAAGAAAGATTTACAAAAACTACATAGTGCCAAGGATTTATAATCCGGGGTGGTAGTTGGAGCATCAAACTTCCCACCTTGCATATAATGAACTTGTTGAGTAACACTGTTACTCATTCTTTCCTTTGATCCCTTGCTTAGACTCTAAGGATCCCGAAGAAGTGCCAATGTATGCAACTGAATGCCAAGAAGACGTGTTCTACGAGGGACCTGATCTATCCGGAGGAGTTGAAGGAGTGGATTACGAGATCCTCTACAGTGTCGATGAGAACGAGACCAACTAAGTACCTAGTTAGTAGTAACCATCGGAGCCGAGCAACATGAACTCTATATAATAAGATGTTGAGCCCCACTCCTAGTCGGAGTTGTTACTTTTAAATTTCTGCTGAACACTTTATATTTTGGTTTGTAAGTTGGATCTTTGGAAGTCTTGAACTTCCGGTATTGTAATAATAATAATGTGTGTACTTTTGTAATATGGACCTGCAATGTTTCTGTTGTACCACTCTGAGGGATGTGATATTTACGGAACGGTGTTCTGTGGATGTCATGTCAACGACTATAGTGTACTACACATGCAGTGGTATGCTGGGTCACTGCATTCTCCTAATGATATGATCTTATTATTAATAACATCCAGTGTACATGATCAAGAAACCATGATCATCTATTAATCAACAAGCTAGTTTCAACAAGAGGCTTACTTGGGACTCTTTTATATTTACAAAACACACAAGTATTAATGTTTCCGGTTAATACAATTATATTATGGGATGTAAACATTTATTATAAACATAAATATACAATAATAACCACTTTATTATTGCCTCTTGGGAATATCTCCAACAAAACGGCTCGTCTTTATGATCCTATACGAGACATGGGGAATAAGGTTTCTTGGGAAGAGCAACAATAGTAGGCCGGCGACCCCCTCACCATCCCATTGTCCCCGATGTACGGTCGTGCTCCACTCCCAGCTTTTTTTAGAGGGAAGAGAGGATCTGCTATGATAAATGGGTCCCTCCAAAATTGACAAAAATACCCAAGACTGAAATCAACCATTTTCATCGTGCCACATGAGCCTGGGAGCGGGTCCCACCTTTCAGTTTCATGGTTAGATGAGCATCTCAAATCGATCAATGGTATCTACCGCGGTTCTAAAGCGGTGGTTTTTTGAAACCCTAACTTGTAATGTGGTGGTTTTTAAAAAAATTATCCAGTCGGGCAGATCGCTCTAACGATGCAGCTACCAACACTCATTCACCTATTCTCTCCGACATCATCAATGACCTAGCTGCATAGCGGCACAATCACTAACGTCCCCTCTAGCTCCATAGTCGGTGGACCGCCCCGTGTACTTGCCCTATCACCTTTGTAGCTGGAGAATTCATGATTCCTTCTTCATTTTTTTGCGAAATTCCACTAATAACCTATCAATAATCATCAACAACGGTATAAAGGATCCCAAAACTAATAAAAAAATACAAATAGATAATTATACCACCTAGCGATGAGTACATACACTAGCATGAGTCGAAGGCGCGCTGCCGCCCTCGACCCTCCATCACAAGAGCTGGGCAAAGCTTGTTGTAGTAGACGGACTGTAAGTCGTCGTGCTAAGGCCCCAAAGGACCAGCGCACTAGAGAAGCAATCATTGTCTAAAATGGCAATCATATATAGAAAGATACTAATATCAAACCACACTATCGAATACGAAAAACGACCGGATCCCAAGAGATCCGCCGGACACACGACTCCACGCACCTTCCATCGATGCTAGGTGCACCATTGGAGCGAGGATACGGCGGGAGGACTTTATTCTGACTTCAGAATGTAGCCGCCGCCTCAACATCCCGAAGAAGACACCAAAAATAGTATTAACAAGGAACATGAAGCTTCCCGCTAGCGAGATCCCGTGGTTAGCCACACCTCGAAGACTCTAAGGCCACTAGACATGGAGTGAACCAGCGGCGACGATGGCAGCGAGACGAATACCTAGATGGGTTCTATGATTGTCGTTGCCTCTCTCCTTTTTCTCATTCTTCATGTTTCTTTTGAATTTATTGGATTTTTTCTGACTGGCTAGGACTCTATGTTTCTTCTGAAGTAGACTACATGGTCTGGCTTTGCCTTGATGTTTTGTGATTCACATTGCCAGGTGTTGCCGGCGGAAGCTGGTCCACCGATCTAGTTAGGGGTATTTGATTCCAAATCTCTTACATCATAATAGGATGCATACAATGATTTTTCTCTAAGATTTTTTCTACATATGTGTTTTCAAATGTTTTTTCCTTCACATTATAAAGATTGACATAATAGAGTTTGAATAATAGCTCTGCCACTAGCTGTACGACTCAGGCCACATAAGATTGTTGATACGGCCCAACCTACGGTGTTGCCATATCAAGGTCTCCAACTTATGCCAAGTCGGCATGGACTCCAAAGGTGAATCATATCCTCTATGCGAGTCTCCTTTTTACACTATTAATTGGTATACTACTTCATACTCTATCACATAACCATGATAGGTTCAAACCGACAAGTACAAAGGCGAAGGAGGAAACCAAGAGCATCAAGCCCGATAAGCCCGTGGATTGGAATAGGATAAGGAAGAAGCAACTGTAGCTAAAACAGAGTCTTCGGCCCAGCCAGATCGGAGTATACGCTCCGTCACCTAGGAGTCTCCGGCCTACAACACCGGAGCTCCGCCCGAGGACTCTACACCAGTCTCCAGCCCACTTCTAGGAGCTTCTGGAATTTCCTCAGAGTCTACCCCGGAGACCACCCCGGAGTCTCCGCCCCCTCAACACCAGAGTCCCCGGCCTAAGAGAAGGGCATGTGTGCCAAGAGGTGGGCCCCGACCCATGTATCCCCTTATTATGTTCCAAGCCTAGTTTTATGCCCAAACTACCCTTGTTTAAGTGGTTCTCCTACATATAGAGCCCCATCCCCTCATGTATCCCTTAGACTTGATAATAGAACTAGAAGAACTACCCCTTAAAGGATCCTATCTAGTTTTGGTCTCACCTTCCTACCAAGGAAGATGTATTATAACAAACCTCTCTGGATTTTTCCCTTGAGCATCCAAGTTGTACAATATCTTCCAATTGAGTTAGCTCGTTGAAAGCTATCAAGATCTCACCAAGGTTCTTAACCCTCACCGATTGTTTTTTTTGAGAGAGAGCGTTCAATAATACCAATACTAGGGATTGCATTGGACCGGTAGCCATCGGAGTGAGCCAACAGCTAGTATATGCATTTGCGTTGCATGTGTTTGCCGGGTTATTTATGTGTGTGTGTGTGTGTGTGTGTGTGTGTGTGTGTGTGTGTTCGATTGTCCTCTCCCTATCCCCCTCGCGAATCCCTCACTTATCTCCGAGAATCGTGAAAGATCGGGCCATCCTGTGGCTTACCCCACAACAATTGTTCTCCTAACCGCGCCATCATCATGTTGCGTGTACATCGATTTTGGTACATTTCAAAAAACTTTTCATCATTATAATTTTGTTGCATGTTTTCGAAGGGAGACATTTGTGAATTTCAACGAACATGGGTAGTCCATTTGGATACAAGGGTTGATAAAGATGGAAACTGGGATTTGCAAGAACAGAAAAACTACACTTTGACATCAAGCGTGTCAGCCATGACAATCACACCAAGATGGATTGATTTTCAATAAAAGAGGTATATTGATATTTATACCAGTTATGAACCGGCTAACTGCTACAACGCAGCCTGTAAGCCGTTGAATGTCCTTTAGGCATGTCAGACGGTTTAAGTTTAGGATGGCCTTGATCTTCTCCGGGTTGAACTCGATTCCGCGCTGGGAAACGATGAAGCCCAATAATTTGCCGGCTGGAACCCCGAAGCGCACTTCTTTGGGTTAAGCATCATATTGTATTTCCGGAGATTATCAAAGGTTTCTTTTAAGTCAGAGATTAAGTTATTTGACTTTTTAGACATCACCGCTATATCGTCCACATAGGTGTGAACGTTCCGACCAATTTGATCGTGGAGGCAATGCTGCATAGTCCGCTGGTACGTAGCACCTCGTTTTTCAGCCCAAAGGGCATCGTGACATAGTAAAACACGTCGTAAGGTGTGGTGAACGAAGTGGCCAATTGGTCCGACTTCCTCATCTTTATCTGGTGGTATCCTGAGTATGCATCGAGAAAACACAAAAGTTCCAAGCCATCCATCGAGTCAATGACTTGGTCAATGCGAGGCAAAGCAAACAGATCTTTGGGACACGCTTTGTTCAAGTCGGTGTAATCAACACATATTCTTAATTCTTTGGTTCCCTTTTTGGGGACAAATACAGGATTGGCCACCCATCGGATGTGAAGGACTTCTCGGATAAAACTAGCCTTAAGTAACCTAGCTATTTATTTGCCTATGGCGCGTCTCTTCTCGTATCCGAAGCATCGTAGAGGTTGTTTCACCGGTTTGCATTTTGGATCAATATTCAAGCTGTGCTCGGCAAGTTCTCTAGGTACACCTTTCATGTCGGTAGGTTGCCAGGAAAAGATGTCCCTATTCTCACGGAGGAACTCGATGAGCGCGCTTTCCTATTTAGGGTCCAGGTTCGTCCAAATGGCGGTGGTCTTGGAGGCATCGCCTACCACAAGTTCCATCGGCTTGGTATCGATGGCGGCCTTGAAGGCGGTATCGGAGTCAGAAATCTGCTTCTTTGATGCCGGCATCTCCGTGGCATAGACCTTGCTCTGGATCTCCTTGAATTCTTCGTTGTAGAGGACAGCTTCTGCAAAGGCTGCTTCTCCAATCTCGTAGTTCCTTGCCTTGGTAAAGCTTCCGGATACGGTGATGACACCGTTTGGTCCGGGTATCTTGAGCTTTTTGTAGACGAAGCATGGCTTGGCCATGAAGGCGTGGAAGATGCCGCGTTCGAAGATGATGTGGTACACGCCCTTGAAGGGGACCACCTCAAAAGTCATGTGTTCTTGGCGGTAATTATTAACATTAACAAAAGCGACCTGAAGCGTGATGCACCCAAGGGACCGAGACTCCCGGCCAGGAACTACGCCATGGAACATGGTGCTGGTCCGCCTTAGGTTGGCCTCCATCAAGTTCATCTTTTGCAGCGTATCCAGGTACATGATGTTGATGCTGCTTCCACTGTCCCCCATGCATTTGGTGAACTTGTCACCGTCAATCAGGGGGTTGATGACCATGGCATACTGGTTCTCCGTAGGGATGAGGTCTAGGTGATCCTTCCTGTCCCAAGTGATTGGAATCTCCGACCAGCGCAGGTACTGGGGAACCGGGGGTAAGGTGGCCATCAGTATCCTCATGGAGGTTTTCTGTTGTCGGACAGTAGGGGTGCCAAGGAAAGTGTGGTAGACGGCGGCCTTTTTCTCGAACGGGTTCTTGCCCTTGCCATCGCTTTTGTCGGCGTGCTTGGGGTCAACATCCTCGTCCATATCACTTGACTCCTTGGACTCCTTTTCCTTCTTATCCCCTTTGTCCTTGCCTCACGGTCTATTCTTCCGGCTTCCCTTGTATCCGAACTCCGGGTCCTCCTTGAGGTCGTTGACGAACTTGCAATGGCGATTGTGTGAGTGGCTTTGCCATTGGAATCGAGGTGTACGAGGCATGGCATATCACAGTACTCCTCGTACGTTTGGGAAACGCGGAGCGCTACCGGGGTAGTTTCACTACCTCGTTGCTACCCACGACTAGCCCCCCGTCCTCGGCCATGCTGTCCGCTATCACCTTGTCCTGCGAATGTCATGACGACCATGTCAGAGGTTTGCTTTTCTTCTGGCAGGTTCTTCCGCTTGGTGCTATTGTTCCTCTTAGCTTGGGTTGGAATGGCTATTGCCGGCAAGGATCCGCGAGCATCGTCGTCGGCAGCCGCGAACTCACTGGCCAACTGGATCATCTGGTTGAGATCAAGCCTGTTGTTGTCATGCAAGCGCTTCAACTTATGTTAGAGCAATGTACCTTTTTCCAACCCATCGATGAAGGCGGCCATGGCGGTCTGATCGTGCACTCCTGCGCATGAATTCTTCGTATGCAGCCAGCGGAAGAGGTAGGCGCGAGATGACTCATCCTTCTCTTGCACGCACCGCTGTAGATCGCCAACATTGCATGGACGCTTATACGTACCCTCGAAGTTTTTGGTGAACGCTTCTTGCATGTCCAACCAGTTGCATATGGACTTCTCCGACAAGTCATCGATCCATTGGTGGGCCATGCCCGTCAACATCAGTGGGATGTACTTTATGGCGATGTTGGGGTTACCCCCAGCGATCTCCACCGCGTTGTTGTAATCCTGCAACCACATAGCTGTCTTAGCGGTGCCATCATAGGGCTTGATGGTATTGTCTATCCGTAAACCCTTGGGGCAAGTTGCCGTCCGTATCAGAGGTCCAAAGCAACGTGGTCCCAGGTATAGTCCTTCCCGGGCCCCGTGAATCTTGTCCAGGCGTGAACGTGCATCGTATGGCTTCCGGCGTGCTCTTTTCTTCTTGCCGCTAGGGGATGGGCAGGCTAAACGACGAGGGCCTCCTCCTCCATGGTGGATGCTAGGCGGTGATAGAGGCGGAGGTGGCGGTGGGTTAGCCTTCTTGCTGTTACCCTCCTGCGACGCCTCACGCTTGT
Organism: Avena atlantica; assembly: GCA_910589765.1. Classification (NCBI taxonomy): domain Eukaryota; kingdom Viridiplantae; phylum Streptophyta; class Magnoliopsida; order Poales; family Poaceae; genus Avena; species Avena atlantica. The sequence goes on from OU342735.1 coordinate 104,594,906, forward strand.
CACGGTTGCTTGTCGGACGCGAAGGGTCATGACGCAACCTGCTCTTATGTCCTTGGTTGTGCTCTCCATCGTGACAGGGCTGCTCCGCGTTGTCACGAATGAAGATGCCGCCTTGCCTTGGCGGAGGCATGCTCATACTGGTGAGCCCTTGGTTCTTCGTGATGCCGGGGAGATCAGAGCGGTGGAGATGGGCGAGGAGGATGAGCCTTGCCTCCATGGTCGGAGGATATGGGGATAGCGTCCTTCATTTTGCATGCATCCCTCCGTCTTTGCTCTAATAAACCCATCTGATACCCGATATCCTGAGGAGATCTGTCCCTTGGCGGCTTAGGATTGCTAGACTGGCAATATGCTGGGTCAGACTCTAGCCTCTGAGAGGTGGCCTTTTCCTCCTGTTTCACCGCCTTTGCTACGAGGTGATAGACCTGTTCCATAGCTGCGTGTGATCTATCATGTTCCAGAAGGGTCTTGGTGATGGTTAGGTTGAGAATAGGAGTGGGCATGACCTGCCGACCCTCGCTGTCAATGTATGGCTTGGCCTACGGCGGCTTCGGGGGAGCCCATCCTAGGTTTCGCCGTACACCAGGATCGTGATGACGTGAGCCGTAGCTTTCTTATCCTTCTGCTACTTGAGTAAAGTCTTGTACTCAGCCTCCATGGCTCTAGCTTTCTCTATTGACTTCTGCGCCTTGGCCAAATCTTGATCTAGCTTTGCGCCTTGCTCCGCGATGGCTTGCGCCTCCTCCAGCAGCTGCTGGCGCTTCTTGTCGAGCTAGACTACGTTCCGTATATGAGCCACAGTCATGGGCTCGACGAGCAAATTGCCGTCCATCACTCTATTAGCTGGAGTGATTTGGCAGCTACCGACATAGACGCCGAAGGCGGCGAGTTTGCGGTGTTGTTGTTACTTGAATTGATGTTGAGTTCATGCGGCTGCTGCACTGGGTTAGGCAGAGGGGGCATGGCCTTTGCGCGATCCTTGTCAGCAGCAATAGGTGGTACCTTCCCCTTGTCCAGCGCTTTAGGCGGAGCTTGTCCGGGTTGATCTTCTTCCATGACGATCCCAATAGCGACGAACACCTCTCGGGATGTGATGGCATTGTCGACCTGCTCGTCGCGCCTGAAGTCCTCCTCCATCTCCTACATAGTAGAGTCGAGTTCCTCTGGGCTGAAGTCTATCTCCTCCGAGTCCATGCTGATGTCAGCATAGAGCGCATCTAAGACGGAGTCGGAGGGTGCTGATGCTTCCTCGATGATGGGTGGTGGTGGTGTTGCGGGTGCAAGGATGACGACTAGAGGCGGCGGTTCGGCCGCAACGATGATGACTGGAGGCGGTGTTGCGGCTGTAGCGACGACGACTGGAGGCGGTGGTGCTGGTGGCTGAGGCGGCGGGGCGCCGGGTAGGACCGTGAGCACTGCCTGAGCTTCTGCATCAGCGGCCGCGAAGTTGTTGACGGTGTTCACCACGCCTTCAAAAGTGAGGCGTCCTAAAGCCTGCATCCGTCTTAAAGTATGTCGGAGAAGTGTACCGCGGTCCAGTTCTTCCACAAAGTGATACATGACATCATCATTGGGGTAATGCTCCAGGTCGGCCCGTATACGGAGCCACCTGGCTAGGTAATCGCGGGGGTTTTCACCCTCTCTCTAAACGCAACGCGCCAGATCGAAGATGGTTATCACGCCAACGAACCTGGATCTCTACTGTCCAGACGCATGGGCGAAGCCGGCGGACTTGCAGCGATCTTCCACCATTATATCCTGCACAGGGGCGGTTTGGGTGGGTCTTGAATTTTTCCGATCTATGTCGGCAAACTCCGAAGAGAGATCCGACTTCGAGCCTTCAGCGAACGTGTCCTGCCCGTAGGCGGTCCGTGTGGGGCTTGACGATCCTCCGACTTCCAGGGAACTAGTGCCCGAGTCGGTTTCGCCGATGAAGAGGTGGATGTACCCGATTGGAGCGATCGAGTAGCGGGTGGGGTTCGTCTTTGCCGGGATCCAGAACTCGTCGGGAGGGATGATCGGAACGTTGCCGGAGAAGAGAACATGGCCGATGGCTACTGTTTCGCCGATTCCCGCGAAGAGCTTGGACCTCGCCCGTTGAAGAGACAGTAGCGCCTCTTGCCCCACGGTGGGCGCCAACTGTCGTGGTATTACAGACGAGTACGCCATGGAGGGGTCCTCACAGAGCGTGTTTAGAGATGTGGGGTAAGGCGGAAGGTTGGCGGGTACGAGGTAATACAGCTTACCCAGGTTCAGATCCCACGACGGTGGCGAGATCCTACTCCTGCTATAAATCACTATAATGACAATACGCCGAGTTACAGGGATCGGTTCACTATGCGCGATACGAGTTGTGTCATCTGATTGTTATGCCCTAAAGGCTCCCATAGGTCCGGCTTATATAGTCGCCAGATCCTAGGGTTACAGACAAAGTTCTAGCCAAACAGGTTACATAGTCTGACACGGTATACAACTAGTCTAACCTGTCTTGCACTCCAAGGCTTCGAGTACGCTGTGACTCCTATTCCTTTATCCGGCATGGGCCTCCCTTCTGAATTCATCTAACTCGGCCGACCAGCAGGCCATGAGCCTTGCTACCATCCGGGATATCCGGATTAGAGACATGCTATGGTGATACTCATTTAGCATATCCCCAACATCTATACCAACGCGATATCAAGAACCGGTCAAAACAACGAGAATGTGTGTGCACACAACTAAATTATAACAAAAAGATAAGAACAAATTAAATCAACAAAATGACTAACATCAAACTTTAGCATCAACCACAGATGACGAACATAACATGTCCTTTTGTTTTTCAGGATCACCTTTTTTTAGGGATTTTTCAGGATCACCTAATACATCCCTTGGTACATGGGCCCGTGCTAAAATGAATGTCGGTCGAATTTGTGAGGAGCCACGTACTGGCCCGCAATCATGCGTGCGCGTGGTGAAAGGCCCAGTTGCGTTAAATTCAGCGGCTCAATTGAGCAATGCAAAAGTTGTGGGATCAGCTAGCCCAAATTTCATTTGTGTCAGCCCATCACTCTTCGTGTGCTCATCTGGTTGATTACCTTTTCCCTCAATTTTTTTAATCTGGTTGATTACCGACCCTAAGAAAAACTTGGATTGCATTCTCAAAATTGAAAAATTGTTTTTGCCTGACACTACAGGAATGGACAGATGCGCCGACGGCCGTCGGCTACGCCGACGGCCAAACGTCGGGGCCGTCGGCGTAGCACCGCACCGGGCCAGCCCAACTGGCCAGCCCTCGGCATAGCCAAGCCGTCGGCGTAGCATGCACTACACCGACGGTTATCCACGGCGTAGCGGCGGCCCTCGGTGTAGCTAGCGGACGCGTGGCACATGCCGGCAGCACGGACGACGCGCTAACGGTCCTCGGCATAGCATACGCCGACGGCCACCCTCGGCGTAGCCTTCTCTATTTTTCATATATTTTGTATTTGCATCAATTATTTATATATTTTTTTATTAATTGGATAATTTTGTACCCTCTGAATAGCAGTCTACACGTCCACATGAAATGTCGTTGCGAATCTTCTCACACCCCGAGAAATTTCTATATGTTTGTAAGTGTTATTATCGCATGTGGTTCTCAATAGCACTCACCACGACCACATGAAGTGCTTGCATGTGTCCCCCCTCGCATGCATGCGCTCTAACCTAGAGGCGAAGGTTCCGGACCCGTATAAGGGTGGAATCTCCCCGTCGAGGTGAAACCGGGTAGGATAGTGCCCCAACTTGTGAGCCAACATGGTTTGACATCACCCTATGACCTAAACAAACACAAAACAAGAGAGAGCTACGCCGGGCTACCCCTATCAGAGGAACGTCTAGGGGGGTAGACGATCCGAGTGTGCACAGAGATCAGGGTTTCGACGGAGGAAGACCACGAGAACATCGGAATGAGATGAAAACTTGCATGAGGTTGGTATATATAGGTGCTTGCATGTGTCCCCCCTCGCATGCATGCGCTCTAACCTAGAGGCGAAGGTTCCGGACCCGTATGAGGGTGGAATCTCCCCGTCGAGGTGAAACCCGGTAGGATAGTGCCCTAACTTGTGAGCCAACATGGTTTGACATCACCCTATGACCTAAACAAACACAACATAAGAGAGAGCTACGCCGGGCTACCCCTGTCAGAGGAACGTCTAGGGGGGTAGACGATCCGAGTGTGCACAGAGATCAGGGTTTCGCCGGAGGAAGACCACGAGAACATCGGAATGAGATGAAAACTTGCATGTGCCCCTAGCATATGTGTGTGTGGGTGTGGTTAGAGGTTGGTATATATAGGTGCTTGCATGTGTCCCCCCTCGCATGCATGCGCTCTAACCTAGAGGCGAAGGTTCCGGACCCGTATGAGGGTGGAATCTCCCCGTCGAGGTGAAACCGGGTAGGATAGTGCCCCAACTTGTGAGCCAACATGGTTTGACATCACCCTATGACCTAAACAAACACAAAACAAGAGAGAGCTACGCCGGGCTACCCCTGTCAGAGGAACGTCTAGGGGGGTAGACGATCCGAGTGTGCACAGAGATCAGGGTTTCGCCGGAGGAAGACCACGAGAACATCGGAATGAGATGAAAACTTGCATGTGCCCCTAGCATATGTGTGTGTGGGTGTGGTTAGAGGTTGGTATATATAGGTGCTTGCATGTGTCCCCCCTCGCATGCATGCGCTCTAACCTAGAGGCGAAGGTTCCGGACCCGTATGAGGGTGGAATCTCCGCGTCGAGGTGAAACCGGGTAGGATAGTGCCCCAACTTGTGAGCCAACATGGTTTGACATCACCCTATGACCTAAACAAACACAAAACAAGAGAGAGCTACGCCGGGCTACCCCTGTCAGAGGAACGTCTAGGGGGGTAGACGATCCGAGTGTGCACAGAGATCAGGGTTTCGCCGGAGGAAGACCACGAGAACATCGGAATGAGATGAAAACTTGCATGTGCCCCTAGCATATGTGTGTGTGGGTGTGGTTAGAGGTTGGTATATATAGGTGCTTGCATGTGTCCCCCCTCGCATGCATGCGCTCTAACCTAGAGGCGAAGGTTCCGGACCCGTATGAGGGTGGAATCTCCCCGTCGAGGTGAAACCGGGTAGGATAGTGCCCCAACTTGTGAGCCAACATGGTTTGACATCACCCTATGACCTAAAAAAACACAAAACAAGAGAGAGCTACGCCGGGCTACCCCTGTCAGAGGAACGTCTAGGGGGGTAGACGATCCGAGTGTGCACAGAGATCAGGGTTTCGACGGAGGAAGACCACGAGAACATCGGAATGAGATGAAAACTTGCATGTGCCCCTAGCATATGTGTGTGTGGGTGTGGTTAGAGGTTGGTATATATAGGTGCTTGCATGTGTCCCCCCTCGCATGCATGCGCTCTAACCTAGAGGCGAAGGTTCCGGACCCGTATGAGGGTGGAATCTCCCCGTCGAGGTGAAACCGGGTAGGATAGTGCCCCAACTTGTGAGCCAACATGGTTTGACATCACCCTATGACCTAAACAAACACAAAACAAGAGAGAGCTACGCCGGGCTACCCCTGTCAGAGGAACGTCTAGGGGGGTAGACGATCCGAGTGTGCACAGAGATCAGGGTTTCGCCGGAGGAAGACCACGAGAACATCGGAATGAGATGAAAACTTGCATGTTCCCCTAGCATATGTGTGTGTGGGTGTGGTTAGAGGTTGGTATATATAGGTGCTTGCATGTGTCCCCCTCGCATGCCTGCGCTCTAACCTAGAGGCGAAGGTTCCGGACCCGTATGAGGGTGGAATCTCCCCGTCGAGGTGAAACCGGGTAGGATAGTGCCCCAACTTGTGAGCCAACATGGTTTGACATCACCCTATGACCTAAAAAAACACAAAACAAGAGAGAGCTACGCCGGGCTACCCCTGTCAGAGGAACGTCTAGGGGGGTAGACGATCCGAGTGTGCACAGAGATCAGGGTTTCGCCGGAGGAAGACCACGAGAACATCAGAATGAGATGAAAACTTGCATGTGCCCCTAGCATATGTGTGTGTGGGTGTGGTTAGAGGTTGGTATATATAGGTGCTTGCATGTGTCCCCCCTCGCATGCATGCGCTCTAACCTAGAGGCGAAGGTTCCGGACCCGTATGAGGGTGGAATCTCCCCGTCGAGGTGAAACCGGGTAGGATAGTGCCCCAACTTGTGAGCCAACATGGTTTGAAATCACCCTATGACCTAAACAAACACAAAACAAGAGAGAGCTACGCCGGGCTACCCCTGTCAGAGGAACGTCTAGGGGGGTAGAGACGATCCGAGTGTGCACAGAGATCAGGGTTTCGCCGGAGGAAGACCACGAGAACATCGGAATGAGATGAAAACTTGCATGTGCCCCTAGCATATGTGTGTGTGGGTGTGGTTAGAGGTTGGTATATATAGGTGCTTGCATGTGTCCCCCCTCGCATGCATGCGCTCTAACCTAGAGGCGAAGGTTCCGGACCCGTATGAGGGTGGAATCTCCCCGTCGAGGTGAAACCGGGTAGGATAGTGCCCCAACTTGTGAGCCAACATGGTTTGACATCACCCTATGACCTAAACAAACACAAAACAAGAGAGAGCTACGCCGGGCTACCCCTGTCAGAGGAACGTCTAGGGGGGTAGACGATCCGAGTGTGCACAGAGATCAGGGTTTCGCCGGAGGAAGACCACGAGAACATCGGAATGAGATGAAAACTTGCATGTGCCCCTAGCATATGTGTGTGTGGGTGTGGTTAGAGGTTGGTATATATAGGTGCTTGCATGTGTCCCCCCTCGCATGCATGCGCTCTAACCTAGAGGCGAAGGTTCCGGACCCGTATGAGGGTGGAATCTCCCCGTCGAGGTGAAACCGGGTAGGATGGTGCCCCAACTTGTGAGCCAACATGGTTTGACATCACCCTATGACCTAAACAAACACAACACAAGAGAGAGCTACGCCGGGCTACCCCTGTTAGAGGAACGTCTAGGGGGGTAGACGATCCGAGTGTGCACAGAGATCAGGGTTTCGCCGGAGGAAGACCACGAGAACATCGGAATGAGATGAAAACTTGCATGTGCCCCTAGCATATGTGTGTGTGGGTGTGGTTAGAGGTTGGTATATATAGGTGCTTGCATGTGTCCCCCCTCGCATGCATGCGCTCTAACCTAGAGGCGAAGGTTCCGGACCCGTATGAGGGTGGAATCTCCCCGTCGAGGTGAAACCGGGTAGGATAGTGCCCCAACTTGTGAGCCAACATGGTTTGACATCACCCTATGACCTAAACAAACACAAAACAAGAGAGAGCTACGCCGGGCTACCCCTGTCAGAGGAACGTCTAGGGGGGTAGACGATCCGAGTGTGCACAGAGATCAGGGTTTCGCCGGAGGAAGACCACGAGAACATCGGAATGAGATGAAAACTTGCATGTGCCCCTAGCATATGTGTGTGTGGGTGTGGTTAGAGGTTGGTATATATAGGTGCTTGCATGTGTCCCCCCTCGCATGCATGCGCTCTAACCTAGAGGCGAAGGTTCCGGACCCGTATGAGGGTGGAATCTCCCCGTCGAGGTGAAACCGGGTAGGATAGTGCCCCAACTTGTGAGCCAACATGGTTTGACATCACCCTATGACCTAAAAAAACACAAAACAAGAGAGAGCTACGCCGGGCTACCCCTGTCAGAGGAACGTCTAGGGGGGTAGACGATCCGAGTGTGCACAGAGATCAGGGTTTCGCCGGAGGAAGACCACGAGAACATCGGAATGAGATGAAAACTTGCATGTTCCCCTAGCATATGTGTGTGTGGGTGTGGTTAGAGGTTGGTATATATAGGTGCTTGCATGTGTCCCCCCTCGCATGCATGCGCTCTAACCTAGAGGCGAAGGTTCCGGACCCGTATGAGGGTGGAATCTCCCCGTCGAGGTGAAACCGGGTAGGATAGTGCCCCAACTTGTGAGCCAACATGGTTTGACATCACCCTATGACCTAAACAAACACAAAACAAGAGAGAGCTACGCCGGGCTACCCCTGTCAGAGGAACGTCTAGGGGGGTAGACGATCCGAGTGTGCACAGAGATCAGGGTTTCGCCGGAGGAAGACCACGAGAACATCGGAATGAGATGAAAACTTGCATGTGCCCCTAGCATATGTGTGTGTGGGTGTGGTTAGAGGTTGGTATATATAGGTGCTTGCATGTGTCCCCCTCGCATGCATGCGCTCTAACCTAGAGGCGAAGGTTCCGGACCCGTATGAGGGTGGAATCTCCCCGTCGAGGTGAAACCGGGTAGGATAGTGCCCCAACTTGTGAGCCAACATGGTTTGACATCACCCTATGACCTAAACAAACACAAAACAAGAGAGAGCTACGCCGGGCTACCCCTGTCAGAGGAACGTCTAGGGGGGTAGACGATCCGAGTGTGCACAGAGATCAGGGTTTCGCCGGAGGAAGACCACGAGAACATCGGAATGAGATGAAAACTTGCATGTGCCCCTAGCATATGTGTGTGTGGGTGTGGTTAGAGGTTGGTATATATAGGTGCTTGCATGTGTCCCCCCTCGCATGCATGCGCTCTAACCTAGAGGCGAAGGTTCCGGACCCGTATGAGGGTGGAATCTCCCCGTCGAGGTGAAACCGGGTAGGATAGTGCCCCAACTTGTGAGCCAACATGGTTTGACATCACCCTATGACCTAAACAAACACAAAACAAGAGAGAGCTACGCCGGGCTACCCCTGTCAGAGGAACGTCTAGGGGGGTAGACGATCCGAGTGTGCACAGAGATCAGGGTTTCGCCGGAGGAAGACCACGAGAACATCGGAATGAGATGAAAACTTGCATGTGCCCCTAGCATATGTGTGTGTGGGTGTGGTTAGAGGTTGGTATATATAGGTGCTTGCATGTGTCCCCCCTCGCATGCATGCGCTCTAACCTAGAGGCGAAGGTTCCGGACCCGTATGAGGGTGGAATCTCCCCGTCGAGGTGAAACCGGGTAGGATAGTGCCCCAACTTGTGAGCCAACATGGTTTGACATCACCCTATGACCTAAACAAACACAAAACAAGAGAGAGCTACGCCGGGCTACCCCTGTCAGAGGAACGTCTAGGGGGGTAGACGATCCGAGTGTGCACAGAGATCAGGGTTTCGCCGGAGGAAGACCACGAGAACATCGGAATGAGATGAAAACTTGCATGTGCCCCTAGCATATGTGTGTGTGGGTGTGGTTAGAGGTTGGTATATATAGGTGCTTGCATGTGTCCCCCTCGCATGCATGCGCTCTAACCTAGAGGCGAAGGTTCCGGACCCGTATGAGGGTGGAATCTCCCCGTCGAGGTGAAACCGGGTAGGATAGTGCCCCAACTTGTGAGCCAACATGGTTTGACATCACCCTATGACCTAAACAAACACAAAACAAGAGAGAGCTACGCCGGGCTACCCCTGTCAGAGGAACGTCTAGGGGGGTAGACGATCCGAGTGTGCACAGAGATCAGGGTTTCGCCGGAGGAAGACCACGAGAACATCGGAATGAGATGAAAACTTGCATGTGCCCCTAGCATATGTGTGTGTGGGTGTGGTTAGAGGTTGGTATATATAGGTGCTTGCATGTGTCCCCCCTCGCATGCATGCGCTCTAACCTAGAGGCGAAGGTTCCGGACCCGTATGAGGGTGGAATCTCCCCGTCGAGGTGAAACCGGGTAGGATAGTGCCCCAACTTGTGAGCCAACATGGTTTGACATCACCCTATGACCTAAAAAAACACAAAACAAGAGAGAGCTACGCCGGGCTACCCCTGTCAGAGGAACGTCTAGGGGGGTAGACGATCCGAGTGTGCACAGAGATCAGGGTTTCGCCGGAGGAAGACCACGAGAACATCGGAATGAGATGAAAACTTGCATGTGCCCCTAGCATATGTGTGTGTGGGTGTGGTTAGAGGTTGGTATATATAGGTGCTTGCATGTGTCCCCCCTCGCATGCATGCGCTCTAACCTAGAGGCGAAGGTTCCGGACCCGTATGAGGGTGGAATCTCCCCGTCGAGGTGAAACCGGGTAGGATAGTGCCCCAACTTGTGAGCCAACATGGTTTGACATCACCCTATGACCTAAACAAACACAAAACAAGAGAGAGCTACGCCGGGCTACCCCTGTCAGAGGAACGTCTAGGGGGTAGACGATCCGAGTGTGCACAGAGATCAGGGTTTCGCCGGAGGAAGACCACGAGAACATCGGAATGAGATGAAAACTTGCATGTGCCCCTAGCATATGTGTGTGTGGGTGTGGTTAGAGGTTGGTATATATAGGTGCTTGCATGTGTCCCCCTCGCATGCATGCGCTCTAACCTAGAGGCGAAGGTTCCGGACCCGTATGAGGGTGGAATCTCCCCGTCGAGGTGAAACCGGGTAGGATAGTGCCCCAACTTGTGAGCCAACATGGTTTGACATCACCCTATGACCTAAACAAACACAAAACAAGAGAGAGCTACGCCGGGCTACCCCTGTCAGAGGAACGTCTAGGGGGGTAGACGATCCGAGTGTGCACAGAGATCAGGGTTTCGCCGGAGGAAGACCACGAGAACATCGGAATGAGATGAAAACTTGCATGTGCCCCTAGCATATGTGTGTGTGGGTGTGGTTAGAGGTTGGTATATATAGGTGCTTGCATGTGTCCCCCCTCGCATGCATGCGCTCTAACCTAGAGGCGAAGGTTCCGGACCCGTATGAGGGTGGAATCTCCCCGTCGAGGTGAAACCGGGTAGGATAGTGCCCCAACTTGTGAGCCAACATGGTTTGACATCACCCTATGACCTAAAAAAACACAAAACAAGAGAGAGCTACGCCGGGCTACCCCTGTCAGAGGAACGTCTAGGGGGGTAGACGATCCGAGTGTGCACAGAGATCAGGGTTTCGCCGGAGGAAGACCACGAGAACATCGGAATGAGATGAAAACTTGCATGTGCCCCTAGCATATGTGTGTGTGGGTGTGGTTAGAGGTTGGTATATATAGGTGCTTGCATGTGTCCCCCCTCGCATGCATGCGCTCTAACCTAGAGGCGAAGGTTCCGGACCCGTATGAGGGTGGAATCTCCCCGTCGAGGTGAAACCGGGTAGGATAGTGCCCCAACTTGTGAGCCAACATGGTTTGACATCACCCTATGACCTAAACAAACACAAAACAAGAGAGAGCTACGCCGGGCTACCCCTGTCAGAGGAACGTCTAGGGGGGTAGACGATCCGAGTGTGCACAGAGATCAGGGTTTCGCCGGAGGAAGACCACGAGAACATCGGAATGAGATGAAAACTTGCATGTGCCCCTAGCATATGTGTGTGTGGGTGTGGTTAGAGGTTGGTATATATAGGTGCTTGCATGTGTCCCCCTCGCATGCATGCGCTCTAACCTAGAGGCGAAGGTTCCGGACCCGTATGAGGGTGGAATCTCCCCGTCGAGGTGAAACCGGGTAGGATAGTGCCCCAACTTGTGAGCCAACATGGTTTGACATCACCCTATGACCTAAACAAACACAACAACAAGAGAGAGCTACGCCGGGCTACCCCTGTCAGAGGAACGTCTAGGGGGTAGACGATCCGAGTGTGCACAGAGATCAGGGTTTCGCCGGAGGAAGACCACGAGAACATCGGAATGAGATGAAAACTTGCATGTTCCCCTAGCATATGTGTGTGTGGGTGTGGTTAGAGGTTGGTATATATAGGTGCTTGCATGTGTCCCCCCTCGCATGCATGCGCTCTAACCTAGAGGCGAAGGTTCCGGACCCGTATGAGGGTGGAATCTCCCCGTCGAGGTGAAACCGGGTAGGATAGTGCCCCAACTTGTGAGCCAACATGGTTTGACATCACCCTATGACCTAAAAAAACACAAAACAAGAGAGAGCTACGCCGGGCTACCCCTGTTAGAGGAACGTCTAGGGGGGTAGACGATCCGAGTGTGCACAGAGATCAGGGTTTCGCCGGAGGAAGACCACGAGAACATCGGAATGAGATGAAAACTTGCATGTGCCCCTAGCATATGTGTGTGTGGGTGTGGTTAGAGGTTGGTATATATAGGTGCTTGCATGTGTCCCCCCTCGCATGCATGCGCTCTAACCTAGAGGCGAAGGTTCCGGACCCGTATGAGGGTGGAATCTCCCCGTCGAGGTGAAACCGGGTAGGATAGTGCCCCAACTTGTGAGCCAACATGGTTTGACATCACCCTATGACCTAAACAAACACAAAACAAGAGAGAGCTACGCCGGGCTACCCCTGTCAGAGGAACGTCTAGGGGGGTAGACGATCCGAGTGTGCACAGAGATCAGGGTTTCGCCGGAGGAAGACCACGAGAACATCGGAATGAGATGAAAACTTGCATGTGCCCCTAGCATATGTGTGTGTGGGTGTGGTTAGAGGTTGGTATATATAGGTGCTTGCATGTGTCCCCCTCGCATGCATGCGCTCTAACCTAGAGGCGAAGGTTCCGGACCCGTATGAGGGTGGAATCTCCCCGTCGAGGTGAAACCGGGTAGGATAGTGCCCCAACTTGTGAGCCAACATGGTTTGACATCACCCTATGACCTAAACAAACACAAAACAAGAGAGAGCTACGCCGGGCTACCCCTGTCAGAGGAACGTCTAGGGGGGTAGACGATCCGAGTGTGCACAGAGATCAGGGTTTCGCCGGAGGAAGACCACGAGAACATCGGAATGAGATGAAAACTTGCATGTGCCCCTAGCATATGTGTGTGTGGGTGTGGTTAGAGGTTGGTATATATAGGTGCTGGCATGTGTCCCCCCTCGCATGCATGCGCTCTAACCTAGAGGCGAAGGTTCCGGACCCGTATGAGGGTGGAATCTCCCCGTCTAGGTGAAACCGGGTAGGATGGTGCCCCAACTTGTGAGCCAACATGGTTTGACATCACCCTATGACCTAAAAAAACACAAAACAAGAGAGAGCTACGCCGGGCTACCCCTGTCAGAGGAACGTCTAGGGGGGTAGACGATCCGAGTGTGCACAGAGATCAGGGTTTCGCCGGAGGAAGACCACGAGAACATCGGAATGAGATGAAAACTTGCATGTGCCCTAGCATATGTGTGTGTGGGTGTGGTTAGAGGTTGGTATATATAGGTGCTTGCATGTGTCCCCCCTCGCATGCATGCGCTCTAACCTAGAGGCGAAGGTTCCGGACCCGTATGAGGGTGGAATCTCCCCGTCGAGGTGAAACCGGGTAGGATGGTGCCCCAACTTGTGAGCCAACATGGTTTGACATCACCCTATGACCTAAACAAACACAACACAAGAGAGAGCTACGCCGGGCTACCCTGTCAGAGGAACGTCTAGGGGGGTAGACGATCCGAGTGTGCACAGAGATCAGGGTTTCGCCGGAGGAAGACCACGAGAACATCGGAATGAGATGAAAACTTGCATGTGCCCCTAGCATATGTGTGTGTGGGTGTGGTTAGAGGTTGGTATATATAGGTGCTTGCATGTGTCCCCCTCGCATGCATGCGCTCTAACCTAGAGGCGAAGGTTCCGGACCCGTATGAGGGTGGAATCTCCCCGTCGAGGTGAAACCGGGTAGGATAGTGCCCCAACTTGTGAGCCAACATGGTTTGACATCACCCTATGACCTAAACAAAACAACACAAGAGAGAGCTACGCCGGGCTACCCCTGTCAGAGGAACGTCTAGGGGGTAGACGATCCGAGTGTGCACAGAGATCAGGGTTTCGCCGGAGGAAGACCACGAGAACATCGGAATGAGATGAAAACTTGCATGTGCCCCTAGCATATGTGTGTGGGTGTGGTTAGAGGTTGGTATATATAGGTGCTTGCATGTGTCCCCCTCGCATGCATGCGCTCTAACCTAGAGGCGAAGGTTCCGGACCCGTATGAGGGTGGAATCTCCCCGTCGAGGTGAAACCGGGTAGGATAGTGCCCCAACTTGTGAGCCAACATGGTTTGACATCACCCTATGACCTAAAAAAACACAAAACAAGAGAGAGCTACGCCGGGCTACCCCTGTCAGAGGAACGTCTAGGGGGGTAGACGATCCGAGTGTGCACAGAGATCAGGGTTTCGCCGGAGGAAGACCACGAGAACATCGGAATGAGATGAAAACTTGCATGTGCCCCTAGCATATGTGTGTGTGGGTGTGGTTAGAGGTTGGTATATATAGGTGCTTGCATGTGTCCCCCCTCGCATGCATGCGCTCTAACCTAGAGGCGAAGGTTCCGGACCCGTATGAGGGTGGAATCTCCCCGTCGAGGTGAAACCGGGTAGGATAGTGCCCCAACTTGTGAGCCAACATGGTTTGACATCACCCTATGACCTAAACAAACACAAAACAAGAGAGAGCTACGCCGGGCTACCCCTGTCAGAGGAACGTCTAGGGGGGTAGACGATCCGAGTGTGCACAGAGATCAGGGTTTCGCCGGAGGAAGACCACGAGAACATCGGAATGAGATGAAAACTTGCATGTGCCCCTAGCATATGTGTGTGTGGGTGTGGTTAGAGGTTGGTATATATAGGTGCTTGCATGTGTCCCCCTCGCATGCATGCGCTCTAACCTAGAGGCGAAGGTTCCGGACCCGTATGAGGGTGGAATCTCCCCGTCGAGGTGAAACCGGGTAGGATAGTGCCCCAACTTGTGAGCCAACATGGTTTGACATCACCCTATGACCTAAACAAACACAAAACAAGAGAGAGCTACGCCGGGCTACCCCTGTCAGAGGAACGTCTAGGGGGGTAGACGATCCGAGTGTGCACAGAGATCAGGGTTTCGCCGGAGGAAGACCACGAGAACATCGGAATGAGATGAAAACTTGCATGTGCCCCTAGCATATGTGTGTGTGGGTGTGGTTAGAGGTTGGTATATATAGGTGCTTGCATGTGTCCCCCCTCGCATGCATGCGCTCTAACCTAGAGGCGAAGGTTCCGGACCCGTATGAGGGGTGGAATCTCCCCGTCGAGGTGAAACCGGGTAGGATAGTGCCCCAACTTGTGAGCCAACATGGTTTGACATCACCCTATGACCTAAACAAACACAAAACAAGAGAGAGCTACGCCGGGCTACCCCTGTCAGAGGAACGTCTAGGGGGGTAGACGATCCGAGTGTGCACAGAGATCAGGGTTTCGCCGGAGGAAGACCACGAGAACATCGGAATGAGATGAAAACTTGCATGTGCCCCTAGCATATGTGTGTGTGGGTGTGGTTAGAGGTTGGTATATATAGGTGCTTGCATGTGTCCCCCCTCGCATGCATGCGCTCTAACCTAGAGGCGAAGGTTCCGGACCCGTATGAGGGTGGAATCTCCCCGTCGAGGTGAAACCGGGTAGGATAGTGCCCCAACTTGTGAGCCAACATGGTTTGACATCACCCTATGACCTAAACAAACACAAAACAAGAGAGAGCTACGCCGGGCTACCCCTGTCAGAGGAACGTCTAGGGGGGTAGACGATCCGAGTGTGCACAGAGATCAGGGTTTCGCCGGAGGAAGACCACGAGAACATCGGAATGAGATGAAAACTTGCATGTGCCCCTAGCATATGTGTGTGTGGGTGTGGTTAGAGGTTGGTATATATAGGTGCTTGCATGTGTCCCCCCTCGCATGCATGCGCTCTAACCTAGAGGCGAAGGTTCCGGACCCGTATGAGGGTGGAATCTCCCCGTCGAGGTGAAACCGGGTAGGATAGTGCCCCAACTTGTGAGCCAACATGGTTTGACATCACCCTATGACCTAAACAAACACAAAACAGAGAGAGAGCTACGCCGGGCTACCCCTGTCAGAGGAAGTCTAGGGGGGTAGACGATCCGAGTGTGCACAGAGATCAGGGTTTCGCCGCAGGAGGAAGACCACGAGAACATCGGAATGAGATGAAAACTTGCATGTGCCCCTAGCATATGTGTGTGTGGGTGTGGTTAGAGGTTGGTATATATAGGTGCTTGCATGTGTCCCCCCTCGCATGCATGCGCTCTAACCTAGAGGCGAAGGTTCCGGACCCCGTATGAGGGTGGAATCTCCCCGTCGAGGTGAAACCGGGTAGGATAGTGCCCCAACTTGTGAGCCAACATGGTTTGACATCACCCTATGACCTAAACAAACACAAAACAAGAGAGAGCTACGCCGGCTACCCCTGTCAGAGGAACGTCTAGGGGGGGGTAGACGATCCGAGTGTGCACAGAGATCGGTTTCGCCGGAGGGAAGACCACGAGAACATCGGAATGAGATGAAAACTTGCATGTGCCCCTAGCATATGTGTGTGTGGGTGTGGTTAGAGGTTGGTATATATAGGTGCTTGCATGTGTCCCCCCTCGCATGCATGCGCTCTAACCTAGAGGCGAAGGTTCCGGGCCCGTATGAGGGTGGAATCTCCCCGTCGAGGTGAAACCGGGTAGGATAGTGCCCCAACTTGTGAGCCAACATGGTTTGACATCACCCTATGACCTAAACAAACACAAAACAAGAGAGAGCTACGCCGGGCTACCCCTGTCAGAGGAACGTCTAGGGGGGTAGACGATCCGAGTGTGCACAGAGATCAGGGTTTCGCCGGAGGAAGACCACGAGAACATCGGAATGAGATGAAAACTTGCATGTGCCCCTAGCATATGTGTGTGTGGGTGTGGTTAGAGGTTGGTATATATAGGTGCTTGCATGTGTCCCCCTCGCATGCATGCGCTCTAACCTAGAGGCGAAGGTTCCGGCCCGTATGAGGGTGGAATCTCCCCGTCGAGGTGAAACCGGGTAGGATAGTGCCCCAACTTGTGAGCCAACATGGTTTGACATCACCCTATGACCTAAACAAACACAAAACAAGAGAGAGCTACGCCGGGCTACCCCTGTCAGAGGAACGTCTAGGGGGTGGGGTAGACGATCCGAGTGTGCACAGAGATCAGGTTTTCGCCGGAGGAGACCACGAGAACATCGGAATGAGATGAAAACTTGCATGTGCCCCTAGCATATGTGTGTGTGTTGTGGTTAGAGGTTGGTATATATAGGTGCTTGCATGTGTCCCCCTCGCATGCATGCGCTCTAACCTAGAGGCGAAGGTTCCGGACCCGTATGAGGGTGGAATCTCCCCGTCGAGGTGAAACCGGGTAGGATAGTGCCCCAACTTGTGAGCCAAATGGTTTGACATCACCCTATGACCTAAACAAACACAAAACAAGAGAGAGCTACGCCGGGCTACCCCTGTCAGAGGAACGTCTAGGGGGGTAGACGATCCGAGTGTGCACAGAGATCAGGGTTTCGCCGGAGGAAGACCACGAGAACATCGGAATGAGATGAAAACTTGCATGTGCCCCTAGCATATGTGTGTGTGGGTGTGGTTAGAGGTTGGTTATATAGGTGCTTGCATGTGTCCCCCCTCGCATGCATGCGCTCTAACCTAGAGGCGAAGGTTCCGGGCCCGTATGAGGGTGGAATCTCCCCGTCGAGGTGAAAACCGGGTAGGATAGTGCCCCAACTTGTGAGCCAACATGGTTTGACATCACCCTATGACCTAAACAAACACAAAACAAGAGAGAGCTACGCCGGGCTACCCCTGTCAGAGGAACGTCTAGGGGGTAGGGTAGACGATCCGAGTGTGCACAGAGATCAGGGTTTCGCCGGAGGAAGACCACGAGAACATCGGAATGAGATGAAAACTTGCATGTGCCCCTAGCATATGTGTGTGTGGTGTTGGTTAGAGGGGTTATATATAGGTGCTTGCATGTGTCCCCCCTCGCATGCATGCGCTCTAACCTAGAGGCGAAGGTTCCGGCCCGTATGAGGGTGGAATCTCCCCGTCGAGGTGAAAACGGGTAGGATAGTGCCCCAACTTGTGAGCCAACATGGTTTGACATCACCCTATGACCTAAACAAACACAAAACAAGAGAGAGCTACGCCGGGCTACCCCTGTCAGAGGAACGTCTAGGGGGGTAGACGATCCGAGTGTGCACAGAGATCAGGGTTTCGCGGAAGGAAGACCACGAGAACATCGGAATGAGATGAAAACTTGCATGTGCCCCTAGCATATGTGTGTGTGGGTGTGGTTAGAGGTTGGTATATATGGTGCTTGCATGTGTCCCCCCTCGCATGCATGCGCTCTAACCTAGAGGCGAAGGTTCCGGACCCGTATGAGGGTGGAATCTCCCCGTCGAGGTGAAACCGGGTAGGATAGTGCCCAACTTGTGAGCCAACATGGTTTGACATCACCCTATGACCTAAACAAACACAAAACAAGAGAGAGCTACGCCGGGCTACCCCTGTCAGAGGAACGTCTAGGGGGGTAGACGATCGAGTGTGCACAGAGATCAGGGTTTCGCCGGAGGAAGACCACGGAGAACATCGGAATGAGATGAAAACTTGCATGTGCCCCTAGCATATTTGGTGTGTTGTGGTTAGAGGTTGGTATATATGGTGCTTGCATGTGTCCCCCCTCGCATGCATGCGCTCTAACC
>OU342735.1:109060929-109085929 GCA_910589765.1 Avena atlantica
TAAAGTTGAATTCAAAGCTTACACAAAGTTTTACAAAACAAAAATTCAATATAAAAACCATTTATTATGCCTATTATATATATATATCAATAAAGGCATGATCTAAATTTTATTTTCAAAGTGTCAAAGTGTTTTTGACCATACAGTAAGGTTTTATACCCAATATTATGCAAACATTCCACTGCAAAAATCCAAAAGTAATTAGAATTCAGACTCACTTGAATTTGAATTAAATTGCTTCCCTAAATATCGAAATAGAAAAAGAAAAATAATAGGGAAAAGAGAAAAGGCCGTCGCCACCATTTTGGCCTAGCAGCAGATTCAGCCCGCGAAGCCCACCTGGCTACCTCCCCCTCTCCACTCTTTCTCACGCGCAAGCACACCCCCACCTCGCTGGCAGGCAGGCCCCACTGCCACATCGACCTCGTCGTCTAGCTCGCGCCGGAGCACCCGTGCCCTCTCTACTGTTTCCTCCCCGATTCAATTCGAGTAATTGCGCTTGATTTCTGGCGTGATTTCCCCTCCCGGCCTAGCTACTTAAACCCCCACTGCCCCTCTCCATTTCCACTCAAACCCCAAGCCCTGAGAGCCACCAGGCTACAAGAATTTCTCGCCTGAAACCTCTCTGCTCCGACGAGCTGCAGCGCCAATTCCGGCCAACTCCGGCTACCCCTCTGCTCCTGGTTCCCACGAGCACACTCCACATTGCCTCGCGCATCTCGCAGTACCTTTCCCTAGCCCGCGTGTGCTTCGGAACATCGGCAAGGACAACGCCAGCATGCCACCATGCCCTGCTACAACTCCGGCGAACCTTTCCGGTAAACCCTTACCGCCCTAACCTTTCTCGTTGATACGCGTGTACTCGCCATGATCATGCGTGTCTAACACCACATCTGGCTTGTCTTTTCATGCCTTGTAGTGTCGACAACAATCACACCTGAGCGAGCCCGACGCCGACGCCAACTCTGACGAGAAATCGACGCTGTGAACGTATGCCCCCGCTCCGTCCATGACCACATCGAGAATTACCACGTCTCTGCGATCTCTGTAAGCACCTGCACTACCCACCGTACCCCTTGGCCTCGCTGGAGCGTCGTCTCCAGATGCGCCGTCGCCGCGCTCGCCATTTGTGCCGCCCATCTATGGCCAGTGCGATCATATCTGTTAGATTCAGATCTAGTGGCTGGATTAGATGCTTAAGTGAAAGGGTACATGCAGATCTGGACTATTAGATCTCACTTAGATCCAGCGGCTCGTGAGTGTGATCCGCACGAAGCAGTACTGACCAATCAGGAGCCGCCGCGTGTCTAAATTTTTCTTTTAAAATCCAGATTAGATTTAATTATATGATTTAACTTGTAAAATTCATAACTTTTGTTCTGTTTATCAAAAAATGCAAATAATATATCAATGGAATCACAAAAATAAATCCTACACATCTATGGGCTTAGTTTTATATTTTGTTTCTGTAAAAATAGAATTTTATGTAGGGACATTTGTAGGCTTATTTTGAGTATAGAAATTATTTAGAAAATGTTTCAAAGACTAATTTGAGTCTATTTAGTCTATAAAAGTTTAGTATTGTTTACTTGTCTTGTTTGGTTTAAGAAAAATCATCACATGGAATTTGCATGCATTCATATATTTTTTCTTGATTAATTTGAATGTAAATTTGGTGCTATCATTTTATGTGTAGATTTTGGTGCTAGTGGTGATTGTGATTGTGAAGATTGTTGCTACTCCCCCAACTACCAAGTCAAGTGGTGCTTCATGTTTTTGTCCCAATATTTTGACTATGTGCTAGTAATATTTTGTATAGGGCTTGCATCATGTTTTTACTAAGTATCTATATGCTATGCTATGGGAAATCCTAATAGATGTAGTCTTCATAGAATTATTCTCTAAGTTAAGATACTTGTTGATATCATGCTTAGCCTAGTTACTAGTAGAAAAGGGTGTATTATATACACATGCTATGGAAATTTTTCTAAGTCTTCTGACTTATGTTTTTGCTTAATAAAACTACTAAGTGAATGAATCACCTGGGTGGAATGGAAGGAAAGGTTTATGTTGAGTGGTTACCCCAGGGGCAATACCTGGTGTATCTCACTTGTGGAAAGCCACCCAGGAACAAAGGGATTTGAGATACTTAGTGTTTAGAAGATTCTAGTGCAACCACATGGCATATGGGCTCTGCCTTGATCATATAGGTTGCAATAACTTAGCCAGATGGACATAAGGTGGTATGGGTGATAGGTTTGGAACGCGTCCATTTGGTCTAAGGGAAGGCTTCTGAAAGATCTCGTCTCGATGCATGTCGAGTCTTGTGGGGAAAGTGTACCACCTCTCGAGAAGGAAAAATCTAAGTACTTAGCCGTGTCCCCGGCAATGGAAAAATTGAGCATCAAGACACTGAAGCTATCAAGGATCTCCTCATCCCAATTTCTAAGTTAAAAACTTGTGGTTGAACAAGGGAAAAGGATCACCAATTTTATTGGTAGATACCTTGGGTGATTTTGATAAACAAAAACTTAGTGTTTTCAACTGATAAGCAAAACCTATTTTGAGAAAAGCAAGCCTAATCTACACTAGCCAAAATCATGTAGAAGTTAGAAACTATTATTCTACTAAGGTATCACTTGCCAATACTATTCCAATGTATTGACCCACTATGGCTATAACTTGTGATGTTGCAGGTTACTCTGATGGGGATTAGGGTTATGAGTATACACTCAACATGTTTGCATGTGGCACATGAAGATGAAGACTTTACTTTATTATGTTAAGTTGAACTCTTGTACTAGCCTATGGCTATGGAGTTGTAAAAGACTATGTTATCTCTGGAATGATGATGTAATAATGACCTTTGTATATGTATACTTCATCTTAAACTGTGGATGCTAGCATTTGATCTAGGGACTAGCATTGCAATCACAGGGACCTTTACCTTTACAAAGGTGGGGTCTTACAGATGGTATCAGAGCATTGTGTTGCCTGTAGGATTATGACCGTAGGTTGGATTAGACTAAGAAACCACTAAGGAAAATTTCAACACTTTGAAAATTCCACACTTGTATTTTTCTTCTCGTAAACTTTTCTAATATTACTTCTCATCTCAATTTGTAGATGAACTCCATCAACGAAGCCGTCAGGAAGGGACCACTCATGACCATGACTTTGGAGTGTGAGACGGAGTTTCCCAAGGCACTCAAGAACCTTATGGTTACCATGGGGATACATGGTGCAGCTGTGTACAAGGGATTCCCTGTGATGGATGAAGGAGAAGAGTATTGGTGGGTGCAACTTCACTTGTACAAAAACAAGGAAGACAACCACAAAGAGTCGGGATTCTGCATGGTCACCAACTCTGAAATGCACACGACATTCTTTGACTCTGCAAGAAGTGCAGCTTGGAATGCCATCAAGGAGCTTGGTGATAGGCTTAAGTGTAGAATGCTCAACACTCAAAATGACCTTAGAGAAGAAAAGAAGCATACCCAATACTTAGAGGCTGCCAATCAACGTTTAAGAGAAGACATCATAGACTTAGCAATAGAGTCTTGTGAACAAGATCGACAGATTGCCTCTAGGGATGCCCTGATAGTTATTTTGTCAAGTGAGTGAGAATTGTAACGTACTCCCTTAGTTGGACCACCACACTTGTCGTTTTACTCAAAAAAAAATTGTCTAAGTTATGTTGAACCTTAGTGTTTGTGTTGGATTTGTGTATGCCATGACTTGTATGTTTATTGCAAAAAATGTGCTTGTGTTCTATTGTCTTGTGAAATTATTCTCTACTTGTATTGATTCTAAACTTTTTCTATCTTATACAATAGATGCCTAAAATTGTTATCAGCACTGCCGAGGAGTTCAAGGGAACTCAATTCGGTTCTCGTCTCGTGGAGCTCACTAGTGTGCTCAACCTCCCACTTCCTAGTATCACGACACTTCATCTCACAAAGTTTGAGAGGAAGGACCTTTGGGGCTTCAGAGTCACACAGTCGGGATGCCAGGCAGAGCCACCTATGGAGGCTATCACCTTCAAGCTGATGCATGATGACAAGGAGAGAGGCTTAGATGTTGTCATGCAGGAGTTACTTGGATGCCTGGTTGGGAGGCACTCCACCGAGCTTAGAGGTCTCTACTTCCACCCGTTCGTGAGAAGCGACGAGGAGGGTGAGGCTATAGAGTACGATGACGCTACTAAAGAGACGATTGAGCCAGTTCGTCTGTACCTTCGGGACCTAGAGGGTCTTATTAGACACCTCGACACGGAGAGGACCAATGTCATGCTTAGCAATGACGAGCTCCAGGTTCGTTGAGGGAGAAGGATAAGCTCTTGGCGGAACAAGACGAGATCGTCAAAGAGATGGAGGCCAGATTTGAGAGCCAGGACAAGAAGTTCAAGAGTCAGGAGAAAAGAGTCCAAGACAGAAACAAGAAGATCGAGGAGATGAAGGCTGAGTTAGAGGCCAAGGACTTTGAGCTTGAGCACCAGCAGGGAGTGATCGAGAGGCTTAGCTCACAGAAGAGAGCTCTCCGCACGAGGATCGAGGCTTTAACCACCAATGTAGATGAGTACAAAACCGCCATGGAGAATGCAGGTCTTACCCTTGTTGACGTGGAGGTCGACATGGAGGAGTAGTATAGACTACTCGACTATCATTTATTTATCATACTTTGATTTTTGAGTCGCAATGACCATCTGACATGTGGATGGCTTGCTATGGTGTGTTTGCATTTTCAAAACTTGTTGTTTATGTCGTTCAAACTCTATGTCATTCTGAGCTTGGATATTGTGATTGCTTCTATGTGATGTATTGTGCATGTTAAACATCTATGGTTATCTCATTCTTATCCTTATTGAAACCACAGATGCCTCCCCGTCGTGCCAACCCCAACCAAAATAACAACAATAACGTCACTCCCGAGATGCAGCACGTGATGACA
This sequence comes from Avena atlantica, assembly GCA_910589765.1. NCBI lineage: Eukaryota > Viridiplantae > Streptophyta > Magnoliopsida > Poales > Poaceae > Avena > Avena atlantica. The sequence goes on from OU342735.1 coordinate 109,065,880, forward strand.
GCTCAAGCTCAACTGATGCAGATGATGACACAGTTCATGCAGAATCAGAATCAGAAAAACAATAACAACAACAACAACAACAACAACAACAACAACAACAACAACAACAACAACAACAACAACAACAACAACAACAACAACAACAACAACAACGACGACGACGACGACGATGACGACGACGACAACAACGACAACGACAACAACAACGACAACAACGACAATGACAACGACGAAAACAACAACAACAACAACAACAACAACAACAACAACAACAACAACAACAACAACAACAACAACAACAACAACAACAACAACAACAACAACAACAACAACAACAACAACGACGACGACGACGACGACGACGACGACGACGACGACAACGACAACGACAACGACAACAACAACAACAACAACAACAACAACAACAACAACAACAACAACAACAACAACAACAACAACAACAACAACAACAACAACAACAACAACAACAACAACAACAACAACAACAACAACAACAACAACAACAACAACAACAACAACAACAACAACAACAACAACAACAACAACAACAACAACAACAACAACAACAACAACAACAACAATCAAAACAATCCACCAGCATTTGACATGCTCACCAGATTTCTGAGACTAAGGCCTGCAAAGTTCTCGGGAACCACTGATCCAATGGTACCCAATGATTGGCTACGTTCGGTGAACAAGGACTTAGTGACTGTTGGCTGCACCGACGAGGAAAAAGTCAGGTTTGCAGCGCATTAAGGACCAGCAGCAACATGGTGGGACAACTTTCAGATCACCACTCCCCTTGAGGATGTGACTTGGGCTATTTTTGAGGAAGGTTTCCGTACAGCTCACATCTCATCCGGAGTGATGAACTTGAAGAAAAAGGAGTTCCACAACCTGAAACAGCGTCACCGCAGTGTGGCTAAGTACATTGAGGAATTCAACAATCTGGCGTGCTATGCATCGGATGAAGTTGATACTGATGCTAAGAGGAAGGAGAAATTTCTCGAAGGACGTAATGATGAGTTGAACCTGCAGTTGTCTATTGCCTATGTCCCAACCTATCAATCACTTTGTGACAAGGCCATCATCTTGGAAAACAAGATGAAACAGGTTGAGGGCAGGAAGAGGAAGCATAACTTTGATAAGCACAACTCGGGATCGTCTCACAAGCGTTCCCACCATGATGATAGTGGAAGTTCTGGATTCCACAAACATGGGAAGTACAATAGTCACCACAACCACAACCGTCATCATGACAACAAGCATCATCGCAGTCATGACAATAATAAGTATAAGAATCACAAGAGTGGACACAAGAGCCACCACACTGGAAGTGGAAATGGAAGTCAGTCTGTTAAGAAAGATCTTAGTCAGGTTGAATGTTTCAACTGTAAGAAGATGGGGCAATATGCTAACGATTGCCTAGAAAAGAAAGTTGAAGGAGCCAACAAGACCAACCCTTTCCAGAAGGGAAAAGTGAACCACATTAATGTGGAGGATATCTATGAGGAGTCTAATGCTGTGGCTGGTAAGTTAAAGGTCAATTCTTTTCCAGCACTTGTTCTTTTTTATACTGGCGCATCGCAATCATTCATATCAAAAGCATTTGTTGATAAAAATGGACTTCCAACTGAAACCATTGGGTGTCCTATAAAAGTAAGCTCTCCCGGTGGAGAGATGATAGTGAACCTTGGATGTCATGATCTAGTAATAGAGTTCGGAAGGTATAAGTTTCCGGTCAGTTTGATAATCCTAGATTCTCAAGGATTGGATGTAATTTTGGGAATGGATTGGATGAATAAGTATGAAGGAGTACTAGATTGTGCCAATCGTACTGTCACACTCACTACCCCGGATAATAAAAGGATTAGGTTCAAGTCCAACTTTGAATCTAAAGGGAGTAAGCTAAGTTCTCTTAAGGGGGTTAGTATAGACAGTGTGCTAATTGTGAGAGAGTATCCGGATGTGTTTCCGGAGGAATTGCCTGGAATGCCACCAGATAGATATGTTGAGTTCCTGATTGACTTACTACCAAGATCTGGACCAATAGAAAAGAGACCTTACAAGATGTCAGTTGATGAGTTGGAAGAACTCAAGAAACAGCTGGGAGAACAGTTGGAGAAAGGATTTATTTAACCAAGTTCTTCATCTTGGGGTGCACCAGTTTTGTTTGTTGAAAAGAAAGATAGAAGTCAAAGGTTATGCATAGATTACCGTTCACTCAATGAGGTAACAATGAAAAACAAATATCCTTTGACAAGAATCAATGATTTGTTTGATCAGCTAGAAGGAACCCATGTGTTCTCAAAGATTGATCCCCGATCAGGTTATTTTAAGCTTAAGATTAGAGAGCAAGACATACCTAAGATTGTTTTCACCACAAGGTATGGTTTGTATGAGTACACCGTGATGCCATTTGGTTTGACAAATGCACCAGCCTACTTCATGAATATGATGAACAAAGTGTTCATGGAATTTCTTGAAAAGTTTGTTGTCGTTTTCATTGATGGCATTTTGATCTACTCCAAGAGCAAGGAAGAGCAGGAAGAACATTTATGTTTGATACTTGAGAAGCTTAGGGAGCATAAGATGTATGCCAAATTCAGCAAGTGTGAATTATGGTTGAATGAAGTGGGATTTCTCGGTCATATTGTGTCAGGAGATGGTGTAGTTGTTGACCCCGCAAAAGTTTCAGCTGTAACTGAGTGGTAATCTCCTAAGTCAGTGAAAGAAGTTTGTAGTTTCCTTGGCTTGGCAGGATACTATAGAAGATTCATTGAGAATTTCTCAAAGGTAGCTAAGCCAATGACGGAATTGCTTAAGAAAGACAAGAAATTTGTTTGGACTGAAGGATGTGAACTCAGTTTCCAAGAGTTGAAGAAGAGACTAGTGACAGCACCAGTCTTATGTTTGCCAGATTTGGAAAAATATTTCCAAGTATATTTTGATGCATCTCACCAAGGATTAGGCGGAGTTCTGATGCAAGAAGGGAAAGTTGTAGCTTATGCCTCGAGATAACTCAAAACTCATGAGGTGAATTATCCTACTCGTGATTTGGAGTTAGCCTCTGTTCTCCATGCACTCAAAACATGGAGACATTATCTTTTGGGAAAACGTTGTAAAGTGTTCACAGATCACAAGAGTCTGAAATATATCTTCACTCAGAAAGAAATCAACATGAGACAAAGAAGGTGGCTAGAGATCATCAAGGATAATTACTTGAGTTTGCAACACCACCCCGTTAATGTCGTGGGAATGGTCACGGCAGATGCTGCAATCGGCAGCGAGTAGTAGAACGAGGGGCAAGGGCGGCCAGCCATCTGCGGTGCGAGATGAGGGCGGAGACACAAGGTTTTACCCAGGTTCGGCCCCCCGGAGGGTAAAGACCTACTCCTGCTAGATTGTATTATGATGGTGGTACAATGGGCGAGCTCGGCGGCTAGGCGGCGAGTCGCTTGGGTGTATGATGGAACGTAACTCTACACGCCCTGTGGGGAGGTTTATATAGACTCACCTCCCCTAGGGTTTACATATCTCAACCGAATCAGTCAAGGCTTCGGTAATTATTTAACCTAACTCGATTGGGCCTATCTACTCGCCCGGGCCTTCAGCTCCCAGTCGCTTGGATCCATACCAGGCCATGATCCAGTCGCCGTCTTGCAGGCCCACTCGCCAGTTCCTGGGCCAGTCGGAAACGTCCTGCTGGGTATACCCCGATAGGCATATCCCCATCAGGTAAAGCAAATGTTGTAGCGGATGCTTTAAGCCGAAAGGTTTATGTGAATGGCCTTACTAAGGGAGAATTGCCAGATGATCTGTGTGCCCAATTCAAGGATCTCAGATTGGAGATAGTACCGGAAGGACATCTCATGGCAATGGATGTTCAGCCTACATTATTGGACAGGATCAGGGAAGCTCAAAAGATAGACAAGGAAATTGATGAGATCAAAGGATTAATGAAAAAGGGGAAAGCTAAAGGTTTCCATGAAGACTAACAAGGTACTTTATGGTATGCAAAACGTATTTGTATACCGCAAGATCCGGAACTTAGGAAACTGATTCTGCAGGAAGCTCACAACTCACCATATTCCATTCACCCAGGTAACACCAAAATGTACATGGACGTGAAAGAGACATTTTGGTGGAATAATCTCAAGAGAGAGATCGCAGAACATATTGCATTGTGTGATGTGTGTAGTCGAGTGAAAGCAGAACATCAGAAACTGGCAGGATTACTACAACCACTACCTATTCCTGATTGGAAGTGGGATAAGATTGGTATGGATTTCATCACCGGACTGCCAAGGACTAGATCAAGATATGATTCAATCTGGGTTGTAGTAGATCGCCTAACTAAGGTGGTTCATTTCATTCTCGTGAAGACAACCTACACAAGTGCTAAGTTGGCCAAGATCTATATGAACAGGATTATATGTCTACATGGAGTACCCAAGAGTATTGTGTCTGATAGAGGAACTCAATTCACTTCACATTTTTTGCGACAATTACATGAGTCATTGGGAACGAGATTGGAGTTCAGTATAGCTTTTCACCCTCAAACTGATGGACAGACAGAAAGAATCAATCAGATTCTGGAGGATATGTTGAGGGCATGTGCCCTAGACTATGGTGCTAGTTGGGATGAAAGTCTGCTTTACGTAGAATTCTCTTACAATAACAGCTATCAAGCCAGCATTGAGATGGCACCATTTGAATTTCTCTATGGAAGAAAATGTACCACACCATTGCTATGGAGTGCTGTAGGAGAAAGAAATTTGTTTGGACCATAACTGATTAAGGAAGCCGAAGAGAAAGTCAGATTAGCAAGGGACAAATTGAATATAGCACATTCTCGATAGAAAAGCTACGTGGATTCAAAGCGTAGAGAAGTCACCTATGAGGTAGGTGATAGAGCCTATCTTAGAATCTCACCACTCTGTGGTGTGAAGAGATTCGGGATCAAAGGAAAGTTAGCTCCAAGATATATTGGACCATTCAAGGTTTTGAGACGCAAAGGAGAAGTGTCTTATGATATTGAATTGCCTGAATCACTGTCTGCGGTTCACAATGTGTTTCACGTAAGGCAGTTGAAGAAATGCCATCCGGAGATGGAAGAGACTTCTTTGAAGGATACTATACCTTTGGAATAAGTTCATTTGGAAAGTGATCTCACTTATGAAGAGAAACCTATCAAGATTCTTGAAACTACAGAAAGAGTCACTCGTACCAAGACTATCAAGTTTTGCAAAGTTCAGTGGAATCATCATTCCGAAGAGGAAGCAACTTGGGAAAGAGAAGATTACCTTTGGAAAGATCACCCTCACCTATTTGCTAGCCAATCCGAATCTCGAGGGTGAGATTCACCTTAAGGGGGTTAGATTTGTAACATCCCAAAAATCATGATTTGAAAAGTTTTGCATATCATTATGCATTCATAACATTTGGTCATTTCAAACAAGATTTCAAAATAAGAAACTAGGTAATGCCTATTATTTTATAAGAAAGGCAGTGGTTTTATTTTACTTGCAAAGTATGAGAATGCTTTGGTTTGATCAGAAATGTTTTAAAGTTGAATGCAAAGCTTACACAAAGTTTTACAAAACAAAAATTCAATATAAAAACCATTTATTATGCCTATATATATCAATAAAGGCATGATCTAAATTTCATTTTCAAAGTGTCAAAGTGTTTTTGACCATACAGTAAGGTTTTATACCCAATATTATGCAAAGATTCCACTACAAAAATCCAAAAGTAATTAGAATTCAAACTCACTTGAATTTGAATTAAATTGCTTTCCTGAAAATTGAAATAGAAAAGGAAAAAGAATAGGGAAAAGAGAAAATAGAAAAGGTCGTCGCCACCGTATCGGCCCAGCAGAAGATTCAGCCCGCGAATCCCACCCGGAAACCTCCCCCTCTCCACTCTTTCTCACGCGCAAGAACACCCCCACCTCGCTGGCAGGCAGGCCCCACTGCCACATCGACCTCGTCGTCTATCTCACGCCGGAAGACCCGCGCCCTCTCTGCCGTTTCCTCCATGATTCAATTCGAGTAATTGCGCTTGATTTCTGACGTGATTGCCCCTCCTGGCCTAGCTACTTAAACCCCCACTGCCCCTCTCCATTTCCCCTCAAACCCCAAGCCCTAAGAGCCACCAGGCTGCAACAATTTCTTGCACGAAACCTCTCTGCTCCGACGAGCTGCAGCGCCGATTCCGGCCAACTCCGGCCACCCCTCTACTCCTGGTTCCCATGAGCACACTCCACATCGCCTCGCGCATCTCCCAGTACCTTTCCCTAGCCCGCGCACGCTTTGGAACGTTGTCAAGGGCAACGCCAGCATGCCACCGTCCTCTGCTGCAACTCCGGCGAACCTTTCCGATAAACCCTGACCGTCCTAACATTTGTGCTTGATACGTGTGAACTCGCCATGCTCGTACGCGTCTAACTCCACATATGGCTTGTCTTATCATGCCTTGTAGCATCGACAACAATCACACCTGAGCGAGCCCAATGCGATGCCAACTCCGACGAGCAATCGACGTCGTGACTGTACGCCCCCGCTCAGTCCACGACCACGTCGAGAATCACCACGTTTTTGCGATCTCTGTAAGCACCTGCACTACCCCCGTACCCCCTGGCCTCGCTGGAGCGTCTTCGCCGCGCTCGCCATTTGCATCGCCCATCTATGGCCAGTGTGATTAGATCCGTTAGATTCAGATCTAGTGGCTAGGATTAGATGCTTAAGTGAAAGGGTATGGGCAGATCTGGACCGTTAGATCTCACTTAGATCCATCGGCTCGTGAGTGTGATCCGCACGAAGCGGTACTGACCAATCAGGAGCCGCCGCGTGTCTGGATTTTTCTTTTAAAATCCATATTAGATTTAATTAGATGATTTAACTAGTAAAATTCATAACTTTTGTTCTATTTATCCAAAAAATGCAAATAATATATCAGTGGAATCACAAAAATAAATTCTACACATCTATGGGCTTAGTTTTATATTTTGTTTCTGTAAAAATAGAATTTTATGCAGGGACATTTGTAGCCTTATTTTGGGTATAGAAATTATTTAGAAAATGTTTCAAAGACTAATTTGAGTCTATTTAGTCTATAAAAGTTTAGTTTTGTGTTTAGTACTGTTTACTTGTCTTGTTTGGTTTAAGAAAAATCATTACATGGCATTTGCGTGCATTCATATATTTTTGCTTGATTAATTTGAATGTAAATTTGGTGCTATCATTTTATGTGTAGATTTTGGTGCTAGTGGTGATTGTGATTGTGATTGTGAAGATTGTTTCTACTCCCCCAACTACCAAGTCAAGTGGTGCTTCATGTTTTTGTCCCAATATTTTGACTATGCACTAGTAATATTTTGTATAGGGCTTGCATGATGTTTTTACTAAGTATCTATATGCTATGATATGGGAAATCCTAATAGATGTAGTCTTGATAGAATTATTCTCTAAGTTAAGATACTTGTTGATATCATGCTTAGCCTAGCTACTAGTAGAAAAGGGTGGATTAGATACACATGCTATGGAAATTTTTCTAAGTCTTTTGACTTATGTTTTTGCTTAATAAAACTACTAAGTGAATGAATCACCTGGGTGAAATGGAAGGAAAGTTTTATGTTGAGTGGTTACCCCAGGGGCAATACCTGGTGTATATCACTTGTGGAAAGCCAACCAGGAACAAAGGGATTTGAGGTACTTAGTGTTTAGAAGCTTCTAGTGCAACCACATGGCATATGGGCTTTGCCTTGATCATATAGGTTGCAATAACTTATCCAGATGGACAGAAGGTGGTAGGGGCGATAGGTTTGGAACGCGTCCATTTGGTCTAAGGTAATGCTTCTGAAAGATCTCGTCTCGATGCATGTCGAGTCTTGTGGGGAAAGTGCGCCACCTCTCGAGAAGGAAAAATCTAAGTAATTAGCCGTGTCCACGGCAATGGACAAATTGAGCATCAAGACACTGAAGCTATCAAGGATATCCTCATGCCAATTTCTAAGTTAAAAGCTTGTGGTTGAACAAGGGAAAAGGATCACCAATTTTATTGGTAGATGCCTTGGGTGATTTTGATAAACAAAAACTTAGTGTTTTCAACTGATAGGCAAAACCTATTTTGAGCAAAGCAAGCCTATGCTACATTGAGCCAAAATCATGTAGAAGTTAGAAACTATTATTCTACTAAGGTCTCACTTGCCAATACTATTCCAATGTATTGACCCACTATGGCTATAACTTGTGATGTTGCAGATTACTCTGATGAGGATTAGGGTTATGAGTCTACACTCAACATGTTTGCATGTGGCACATGAAGATGAAGAATTTACTTTATTTTGTTAAGTTGAACTCTTGTACTAGCCTATGGCTATGTAGTTGTAAAAGACTATGTTATCTCTGGAATGACGATGTAATAATGACCTTTGTATATGTATACTTCATCTTAAACTGTGGATGCTAGCATTTGATCCAGGGACTAGCATTGCAATCATAGGGACCTTTACCTTTACAAAGGTGGGGTCTTACAAATACCAACTTGTCAACACCCGGATTTTTAATGCCAGATGCCTATTATGCCATACATCGCAATCCCAGGATTACCATTTTTGCGAGAAATAACATATTGGTACCATAGTTCATCATCCATTATAAACCATAATAAAGGTCTTACAAATAAGGGATCTCATGATCTAGTCTTAATACAATCAATGTAGCAGAATAATATAATAACGGTAGCGTGGGCGAGGCTCTATCTTCATGGTCATAGGCAATGCTGACAATGGGAGATGATCCTAGTTGTCGTAGACTTCCTGCGGTCCATCATCCTGATAGGCCTCCTCATAGTCTGGCCACGGAAATAGCCAGGGACAAAGCCATGAGTACTCTTTAAGTACTCGCAAACTATCACTAACAAGTAAAGTGGTTCAAGTAGGAATACTAAGCTCTAGGTTTTTTGCAAAAAGCCAGGTTTATCTCTAGCTGAGTTCAGAAGTAAAGAAAACTAGTTCAAGGTTTAATAACACCTAAGTGGGAACTTAGTTTTCACTTTCACAACCATGTTGTGGTCAAGTCAAAGTCATGATTCATTTCACAAGTTATTTTGAAAACATCTAACAACGGAACAGTATGGCCACTCCAACTGTCCATAACCGCGGACGCGCCTATTCGAATAGTTTGACACTCTGCAGAGGTGGTACACTTTCACCACAATATTCGATACATCCATCGGGAACAATCCTAAATTCACCATACTTAGTATGCGGATAATCAATCCTAACCTTTCAATTACACACCCTAGTATGGGCACCTCTCCTATGAGTTTGGCCTCCCAACCATGACCATCTGTCATCTTGGGACTGCACAGGTGGTCAATCATCACGAGGTAGCCTCGGCTCAAATGTCGGTGCAAGGAACCCATACTAAGGTATATAAAATTCCAGTCAAGGCCTACCCAAATTCGGGTACTGTGGTTGTATGGTAAAATTGGAATGGTATCGCATCCGAACACAACCATCAGTTTTATAAAGGGCTAAGGCTCATGCCTCAACATTTTCATCATCAAAAAATCATCTGGTGTTCAATAACACATGTCAAAACATTTCATTAGAATGACTCATCATTCTAAGGTTTTCATAACCATTTTCACCAAGTGTTCCCATCTAAAGTGGTCAAGTTTTATGCTTAGCACTAGCAACTACAATTGGGGGTAAACACTAATGAGGGGTCATAATCAAGTGTGACTTATCTAAGTCTAATCTCATTCCTTGGGATGACATCAAGTTCTATCTAAATTAGGCCAAGTTTTATGCTCTTTATGCTACCTCTAATATCTTTCCAAAATATCATAAACACTACCTAAAAGTAAACAAAGAATTCTGATAAAAAAATAAACCAATAAAGCTTGCAAGTAAAGCTGGGATTTGGTATAATCAAGTGGTATAATCACATATGCCTAATGCATCTAGTTGGCATAGTTATCATGCAAGTGTTAGCTTGCTAAGGTAATAGCTAGCATAGGTAACATGCAAGTGGTAGCTTGCCTTGTGTAGTGAAGTGGTTGAAGTTCTCCTATGCTTCTTCCTCGTAGTAGTCTCCTTCCTCTTCGTATCCTTGATCGGTACTCGCGTCTATAAATAAATACGAAGTACACAATCACCAAACAATACTTAACTACTTCTATTTAGCACACAAAGGCTCACACTAGATGATCTAGCATCATCACAATCATCACATGAATTAAGGCAATAGTTTTATTTATTTTATTTTTGAAAATTAATTTCTACTCATTGAAAAACTACTTAAGATTTAATATTCTCCAATTAAAACATGGGCTCATGTTGACACATGTCATCACCATATATTTCAATACTTGGGAATGTGATTTAAAGTGGTGTCACAATTTAATAATGTTTAACCTTATTATTTTAATTAATTAAGTGACTAGAAATGCCTATAAGGCATTCTTTTAATACTTGTCCATTATTACTGCAAGTAAATCTAGATATTTTTATATATTCAGAAAGGTCTGGTCAAATGTGATTTTTGAGAGTTGGAATCAACTCAAAAGCATTTATGGTTGAATTTTGAAAAATGTTTGAATGCAGAAAAGCCTCTGCCTTGTTATCTTTACTATAGGTGATCTATAATTTCAAATGCTTTGAATCCAACGGTCTTGGATTAATAATTTCCATACCTTTCTAACAAAATTGGTTTCATGCTATTTGGTTTAGTACAACTCTCTGAATTGATTTTTGAATCTACTGCCAGAACTAGGTTTAAACTAAATAGATAAATCTAAATTCAAACTACTGGTCGCGCCAGAATTATAACTGGGCCGGCCCACTACGCACAGCACGCGCGGGCAGGTTAAGTGGTGTGATACGTCCAAAACATATCTACTTTCCCGAACACTTTTGCTATTGTTTATCCTCTAAACTTGTGAGATTTTGATACAACTAACACGGATTGACACTGTTTTCAGCAGAATTACCTTGGTGTCTTGTTTTTATGCAGAATGTCAACTATCAGGAAAAATCCCGGAAAATATGCCAAAAATTATATTTCACCAGAAGACCCACGGTGCCAGAAGACGAGACGGAGAAGGGCCCTGGGGGCCCAGACCCCTGACAGGCGTGAGCCCACCTCTGGTCGCGCCTAGGGGGTGCAGCCACCCCAGGCACCCCCTCGGCCTCCCTCTGCGCCTATAAGTTGCCTCTCGACCTAAAAACCGAGGGGGTTGATAGTTTTCTAGAAAGAGTTCCGCTCCGCCGCCGCCACCAGAAACCAAGATTCGGATCCAGAAACTCTGTTCTGGCACCCTGCTGGGACGGGGAATTTGGAGAGGATCATCGCCATCATCATCACCAACACATCTCCATCAACCATCGATGTTTCCCTCATCCATGAGTGAGTAATCCACCATTGTAGTCCTGGGGATGGTAGGAATTGGATGAGTTCTATCATGTAATCGAATAAGATCTGTTAGGGCATAGTGCCTAGTATCTCTATTAGTGCTATTTGACTTTGTTGCAACTTGTTGTGCTTAATGCTTGTCACTAGGGCCCGAGTGCCATGATCTCAGATCTGAACTTATTATTGAATCATTATGATAGTATTTTTTGTGGTCTTATTTGCAAGTTGTGTACACATATCATTGTCCGGATCCAAAGGCTCGGAAGTGACAATAACTGGGACAATCGGAGGGGATGGCTATAGTGTGAGGATCACATGTGTTCATGGAGTGTTAATGCTTTGCTCCGGTTCTCTATTAAAAGGAGCACCTTAATTGCGAGTAGTTCCCTAGAGGCCCCGTTGCCACGGGCTGGCTGGACAGAAGATGTTGTCCAAGTTCTCATTGCGAGCACGTATGACTATATATTTGGAGCAAATGCCTAGGATTGTTTAGTACTTGGATGCTTATTATTATTTATCTGCAATGCCCTAGTTCTTGAAGTTACATGTTTAGGCTCGTCCATGCAACGCCCGTCCATCCATCCCTATTCCTACCGCACTCGAATCCTACTGTTATCGTTACTGTTACTATTGCTCATGTTTTACTATTGCTTAGGCGATGGTCGGCGATGGGGGAGAATGATGATGTCGACGACGGCGGTTCTCTTGGTACTGGCGGCTTTTCCTAGGGTGGGTCCAATCGACGGCGCCCTTCTCCTCCAGGCTCTATCGAAATTTCGGCGAGGGAGAGCTCACCTTGCTCCGGGAAGAGGTGGGAAGGATCAGTGAGAGGTGGGGAGTGAACTGGTGTGAAGAAAATGATCGGGGGAGGCCTCCTTTTATAGGCGAGCGATAGAGGCCGAGCGGCATGGGCAGTGCTCGTCGGGGTCGGTGTTACAGCAAGCTACGGGCATGGCTGAGGCTAGGTGACGGTGCGCAGTATCCTGGCGGTGCTAAATGGCTTGATGGCGCGGAAAGGGGCAGTGCGGTTTGGTCGGAACGTGCTGGTGCTCTAAGCGGAACCGACGATGTTTTTGAAGATGCACGTGCGCTCCTGGTCGCGCGGCGGTGAAGGGGCATGTCTGGTGGTCTCCTGGGACAGTGGTGATCGTGTAGACAGGCAGCGAAGGCGAGGCACAGTATGTGTGAGCGTGTCGAGCGCGGCGAGCTGGCGTGCTCTGGACATGGTAGAGACAAACTGGGTGCGTGTGTTCTCTGTGGTACTGCCTATCAAGGATCGAGGGTTGGATAGGGGGTGGCGGTGGACGGTGACGTGCTTCCTGGTCATGGTGGGTAGGCGCGGTGATGGTGCAGTGACCCAGCATACCACTGCATGTGTAGTACACTATAGTCGTTGACATGACATCGACAGAACACCGTTCCGTAAATATCACATCCCCAGAGTGGTACAACAGAAACATTGCGGGTCCATATTACAAACATACACACATTATTATTATTACAATATCGGAAGTTCAAGACTTCCAAAATATTCAACTTACAAACCAAAATATAAGTGTTTCAGCAGAAGTTTCAAATTTAAAACTTAAACTCCAAATTGAGCTCGGCAACTTATTGCTATATATTGTTCATGATGCTCGGCTCAAGTGGTTACTAGAACTATAGTAATTAGTCGGACTCCTGGAACTCTCCTATGTAGATGATGTCGTAGTCCTCCCCTTCTACGGCTCCATACAAGTTGGGCTCTTCATAGAAGACCTCCTCTTGACTCTCGGATGCATATATTGGAGTATCTTCGGGATTCTCAGAGTCTAAGCAAGGATTCAAAGGAAAATATGAGTAACATCGTTACTCAGCAAATTCATTATATGCAAGGTAGGAAGTTTGATGTTCTATCTACCACCTCGTACTATCAGCCGTTGGTATTATGCAATTTTGTAAATCTTTCTTCAAAGGTTGATTTTATTATGAAAATCTATGACCACTAGCCTTCACAGGTTGACCAGAACTTTCATGGAGTTCCTTTCCTGCCGCGTTCGTAGCTCCTTCCCGGAACAGGGAGTAACAAGTTACAATTCTTACACTCTGCAGAGGTGCATTACTTTTCCCATGAGAGATCAACTCCTTGTTGCACAACCGGGCGTACTTTTCCCGTCCACAATTCCATGATGTGGGGCCCAGTAGTTGGTCCAAGCCAATCACTGCCCTCTCCACGACCTCATATGGATGCATGATCCTTTAGGCTAGCTCACCTTTGTTAAGCCCCCTTTCGGGCAGGCTAAAACCCTGATGAGTTCATTAAGACTCTATGACCTAGTGATGCCCGGATTAGTACCATTTACATGGACTATCTCCCTAAACACCATTCATAGATAATCTAGACACCAAAAGCGTGGGGCGTAAGGGCGCCCACCCATATGTTGGATCCACACAAGGAATCACAACGTCACGTTAAGGTCGTCTTGCCTCCATACAAGAGGAAAAGGATACAGCTGACTTCGCCGTCCCATTCCAAATATCATGGTTAACGCGTAATATACGGCACTAGAATCACTGATTTCATGGGTTATTAATTCCTAATTGTTCATCATTAGTGCAAGTAGAACTCTAAGTTCTATTGCTCCATTACATCATCACTTAGGATGATATCTAAGATTTAGTATCTTGAGAAAATAGTGTTTTCTTTTTCTATAGTATAGATGATAACACACAATTTTCTAATACTTTGATAAAGACTCTTCATAGGACATGAGCAAGTGATGAACTTTCCTTGTGATTGCAAGGTAGTGAAGTCTGATGCTTGCACTGGACCTTGACCTTCTATGTCTACAAAAACATCATTATTGCCCGGTAAGGACAATATTTAAAGAAGCAAAATGATTATCCAAATTAATGTAATGCATTATTTAACTTTATATGCTTTCTCCCCATTATTAATAAAATTCTTTTTAATAATAAAGGATTTATAAATATTAATTTTTAATATTTATAATAGAATATTGTATTCTTTTATTTTATTTTCCTTTAATTTTACTTTTATTGATTTAATAATTCTTTTAAGAATTATCACTTAAATATCAAAAATTGTTATTAAATATTTGTTTAGTATTTTTCTAAAATACTACAATATTAATATATAATGAAAGTGATTTTTATTTATTTTTATCATCTTTCAATAATTTTGTAAAATTCCATAAGGAATATATAAATTACAAAATTATTAATAAAATTTATATGTCTAAAATTTTATATCTTAATTTATTTGGATATTTTGGATTATTGTGAATACAAAAATATTTTATTTATAATTTTTGGACTTTTAGTTTATTTTCTAGAATTTAATTAATTTAGGGGCATTTTGGTCTTTTCCTATTTATTAAAACAGATTCTAAATGAATTGGGCAAGCCTTTTGGGTTTATTGGGCCCTTGTGGCCCAGTAGGGCATGGTCAAAACAACCACCCCGAAGGGTTTTTGGCCCACCCAGCCCACTCACTCGCTGTCTCCTCTCTCGAGCTCACCCTCTCCTTCTCCTTCCCCGACCCCGTGGTCAGTGGTGTCACCGCCGGCGATTCCCGCCGTCGTGGAACGCCCTGGCCGCCGTCGTGGTGCAGGAAGAGGTTGTCGACTCCGCTCTTCCCTCCTATCCAACTGGATTTGGACATGGAGCTGTCCTGCGACAGATCGATGCCGTCCTGAACCCTAGGGTTTGGGGTTGGTGTGGATCATGGCGCCGTCGCTGCTATCGTGTGACGTGGTGACGCTCCTCGCCTCCAAACATGGCTATGGTCGCTGCCGTGGCACTGTATGGGTCGCAGCGCCCCCTGGGGGTGCTCCCGTGCCGCCATAGTCGTCGGCCACCTCTGCTTCCTCTTCTAGTCTCCAGCGAGGACCTTTGGTGAGTGCTCCTCTCTTCTTGAGCTCTCTGTGTTAGACCCTCCCATGTTAAATGTTGGAAGTGGCCTCTCTGATGATTTTCTGGTCCCGATTAGGGTTCTTGGTTCTTTTTAGGGTTCATACCCTGTTGTTGATTAGATACTGATGAATGGGATCATGTGTTGATGGTCCCTAAGCATGCTAAATGATTGTTAGTTGTGGTTTGCTGTTTAAGATGAACTGTGGTGGTGCTAGTGGCTTATCAGATGATTCTATTGATTAATTTTGATGTGGTCTGATGATCAAGTTGCTTTAGAAGCAATACTTGGGAATCTTGTGGTTTACTATTTCACCACTGTCATTGCTTGGTTAATGACAGTGAGTGTTGTGTGATGAAATAACTATATTAACACTTGTTGGCTTAAGAATTCAGATGTGGTTTCAGATCAAATGGTTTCAAATAGTGAAGATATACATAGGGATTTTCTTAATTATGATTCCTGTGATGACATGAAAATGATTTGTAGTGGGTTGGTTGAATCTATGAAGATTGAATGCTTAACCTGATTAGTGTAGAACTGTTCTTGTGACACCATCTTTGTATGGCACACAAGATTAGATTCTATTTTCTTGATTTGGTTTGGTGCAAGCTTAAGATGAGTTTGGCATTAAAGATAAATAGAATTGTTCCTTTCTTAAATCCCTAAGACCAATGATGTTGGTCTGAGGTTTAGGGATTAAGCTTTATCTAGTTGATTCATATGGATGGTTCTGGTAGTGGTACCGGCTACTGTTTCTTGAATCAATACTTGGAAAAATGATGGTATGCTTGATCATTTGTATAGATCCATAAGATTAAATTCTAAGGTGCTACTCTTATCCTAGAGATGTGCCTAGAAGTTGAATCTTAGCTATATTCATTCTTGAATTGAAATATAGCTTGATAGCTAAATCAATGATGTTGTTCTGAGATTTAGTTGGATCCTTATACTTTGATGTTTTCTTTTAGAGTTTAAAACCTCAATGATAGATTCATCCCACTTGGGTGTTTTCTGAGAGTTTGAATAAGATACAGATCATGTGATGGTCTATTTACTCACCACTGTTACTTGATGTTGTGGTTGATCTTGTGGTAGCTTGATCTAGTGCTCCCCTGGTATTTCCAGCTCCTGGCTTGTCCTTAATCTAGCCCATCATCTCCTGATCCTGATGGCTTGACCTTGGTCTTGATATCCACCTGATCTACCCCCTCCTTATGTCACCATCTTGGTGATGTGATCCTGGGCTTTGGTTGGTTTGATCTAGCTTAGCTTTGGCTGGGTTTAGCTGTTGGTTGCTGTGCTTGGTGTGTGAGAGTAATGGAATGGTGTGGGGATTGGTTTTCCCACGACTGTGTTGATAGTTTTATTTGGATGTGCTGCTGCTCTGGTGTTGACAGCACACACATGCAGTTTGGTGTGTGTGCTGCTTGTGTGCCTGCTGCACAGATGTGGATATGTTCGGAATTTTGAAAGTTACTTTCCTCTGGTTACTTATACTTTGCTGGTGAAACTTGCCCCTCCATGCTGTTATTTGACTTATGGCTTAAAATTATGAAATATACATTCTTTTATATTGGTTAAACTTGCCCCTTTTTATAAGATTACTCAATGATGAACCTTGTTCAGTGCACTTCACTAACAAGTCTGAGAGTAATATAATAAAAACCTTAACTTTCTTTATTTTTGTTTATGTTTGTTTTGCAGGTACCAGACTTGGGAATTCAAGAATTTAGTTTAGGTTTTCTTCTTTATTTGTAGAATAGTCATATGTAATATTCTTTATTCTTTTGTAGTTTTTATTTTATTATTTTGTAATAAATATTGTACTATTATCAATAAAGAAATATTATTCTTTATTTATTTACTATTGTAAAAATTGTGGATGATAAGTTACATTCTTGTAACTTATTTATTGAATAAAATATGAAATGGATATTCATATTCTTAATTTCTTTCTTTATATAAAGTTTGAGTTATTATTAGTTAACTCTTTATTAAATCAAATACTCAAACATCATTCAAAAATCCTTTTGAGTTATAATTCAAACACTCAAGTTTTAAATTCAAATTTCATTTCCCAAAACACATAATTCCACAAAGATCATATCAAAGTCTATAACAATCATCCTTCAAGACTATACCTAATCTCAAAGTATGAAAGAAACCTTGATCACTTTAGGTTTTTATTTGGCGAAAAATTTACCCACATTTTTACAGAGGAATGCATGCAACATTTCAAATTCTTAAATCTACCCTTCGTTAGTTCCTAAATGCTGGGATGTTACAGATGGCTCATTCTAGCTTGTCATGGTCGGCTGGAATGGGTTCGCTCAAGCATGCACGACATGGAGCATTGGGTAGGGTTCTAGCTAGTTTAATGCCACAGTTGTCACTGGGGGAGACAAGTATGATCAAGGGGAGAAAAGGTTTGAGTTGATCACTGCTCAAAATAGTGTAGTTAGGCAGAGTTTGGTTTGTGTCTCCATGTGTTTGATGAAATGGCCGAAAGAAATTTATATTTGAATTTTTGGATGAATTTTGGTGAGTGTACTGTGCACATACTAGGTAGTATCTGGTTGGTTGGATTTGTTAAGGTGAACTGGTTTGGGGGGGGTTTTGAGAAATGGTGATCTTACCATATGAACTATATTCAATTTTCAAATGTCATTTGAATAGGGTTGCCAAATGTTTCTAGGGGTTTGCAAGGTGGGTTTGGGTTCACTTTTACTTGGTTTAGCAATGGGTAATTGCGCTTGATTCAATTCGAGTAATTGCGCTTGATTTCTGGCGTGATTTACCCTCCCGGCCTAGCTACTTAAACCCCCACTGCCCCTCTCCATTTCCACTCAAACCCCAAGCCCTGAGAGCCACCAGGCTACAAGAATTTCTCGCCTGAAACCTCTCTGCTCCGACGAGCTGCAGCGCCAATTCCGGCCAACTCCGGCTACCCCTCTGCTCCTGGTTCCCACGAGCACACTCCACATTGCCTCGCGCATCTCGCAGTACCTTTCCCTAGCCCGCGTGTGCTTCGGAACATCGGCAAGGACAACGCCAGCATGCCACCATGCCCTGCTACAACTCCGGCGAACCTTTCCGGTAAACCCTTACCGCCCTAACCTTTCTCGTTGATACGCGTGTACTCGCCATGATCATGCGTGTCTAACACCACATCTGGCTTGTCTTTTCATGCCTTGTAGTGTCGACAACAATCACACCTGAGCGAGCCCGACGCCGACGCCAACTCTGACGAGAAATCGACGCTGTGAACGTATGCCCCCGCTCCGTCCATGACCACATCGAGAATTACCACGTCTCTGCGATCTCTGTAAGCACCTGCACTACCCACCGTACCCCTTGGCCTCGCTGGAGCGTCGTCTCCAGATGCGCCGTCGCCGCGCTCGCCATTTGCGCCGCCCATCTATGGCCAGTGCGATCATATCTGTTAGATTCAGATCTAGTGGCTGGATTAGATGCTTAAGTGAAAGGGTACATGCAGATCTGGACTGTTAGATCTCACTTAGATCCAGCGGCTCGTGAGTGTGATCCGCACGAAGCAGTACTGACCAATCAGGAGCCGCCGCGTGTCTAAATTTTTCTTTTAAAATCCAGATTAGATTTAATTATATGATTTAACTTGTAAAATTCATAACTTTTGTTCTGTTTATCAAAAAATGCAAATAATATATCAATGGAATCACAAAAATAAATCCTACACATCTATGGGCTTAGTTTTATATTTTGTTTCTGTAAAAATAGAATTTTATGTAGGGACATTTGTAGGCTTATTTTGAGTATAGAAATTATTTAGAAAATGTTTCAAAGACTAATTTGAGTCTATTTAGTCTATAAAAGTTTAGTATTGTTTACTTGTCTTGTTTGGTTTAAGAAAAATCATCACATGGAATTTGCATGCATTCATATATTTTTTTCTTGATTAATTTGAATGTAAATTTGGTGCTATCATTTTATGTGTAGATTTTGGTGCTAGTGGTGATTGTGATTGTGAAGATTGTTGCTACTCCCCCAACTACCAAGTCAAGTGGTGCTTCATGTTTTTGTCCGAATATTTTGACTATGTGCTAGTAATATTTTGTATAGGGCTTGCATCATGTTTTTACTAAGTATCTATATGCTATGCTATGGGAAATCCTAATAGATGTAGTCTTGATAGAATTATTCTCTAAGTTAAGATACTTGTTGATATCATGCTTAGCCTAGTTACTAGTAGAAAAGGGTGGATTATATACACATGCTATGGAAATTTTTCTAAGTCTTCTGACTTATGTTTTTGCTTAATAAAACTACTAAGTGAATGAATCACCTGGGTGGAATGGAAGGAAAGGTTTATGTTGAGTGGTTACCCCAGGGGCAATACCTGGTGTATCTCACTTGTGGAAAGCCACCCAGGAACAAAGGGATTTGAGATACTTAGTGTTTAGAAGATTCTAGTGCAACCACATGGCATATGGGCTCTGCCTTGATCATATAGGTTGCAATAACTTAGCCAGATGGACATAAGGTGGTATGGGTGATAGGTTTGGAACGCGTCCATTTGGTCTAAGGGAAGGCTTCTGAAAGATCTCGTCTCGATGCATGTCGAGTCTTGTGGGGAAAGTGTACCACCTCTCGAGAAGGAAAAATCTAAGTACTTAGCCGTGTCCCCGGCAATGGAAAAATTGAGCATCAA